>JAEAOA010001086.1:595000-745000 GCA_016746295.1 Potamilus streckersoni
TTATTAATAACAACAAATTTTAACATATATAACTAAATATTATTTAATTATTTAATTTGATAATCTTATAGTCTAATACTTACGTGTACCATATGTAAGTTTCCAGCAATTGGCTGCCAATATACCGGCAGATGCATTTTGCTAAAGCACAGCATCACTGCGCATCAGTTACAGTCCTTAAAAGATTTATCTATCGTATAAGTCACTTCTGCATATAAGTCGCACACGTCATTTTTAAGAAAAAAAACTAAAAAAGTAGCGACTTATACCCTGGAAAATACGGTAACGTAATTATAATTTTGATGTGCAATGCACATAAAAGAGTCTAAATAATTATTATTTTTATTATTATTATTATTATTATTATTATTCTTCTTATTATTATTATTATTATTATTATTATTTGGAAGATGGTATTTGTTCAGAAACCAATTATAGAGACAAAATAAAATCATTTAATTATAAACATGTGTAGATATGTCTGAATTGCTAAGTACATAAAAAAGAACTAAGTGAAGTAGCAACACCAATTATCAACATTGCATGCAGAACTTTTTATTTGATGTAAATTCATTTTCAATTGATATTTTGCAGTTTTCATAAATTTTAGGATCTTTTAATTCACAATTTATACCCTATTGTTTATTTATGTTGCTATTTATTATTCAAATGCAAACAAGTATCAGGGATGTATTTTGTATATTCCATTTGTACTTTCAGTCAGATAAATACAGTTTTGATGCAATCAAAGAAATAGGGATCCAGCACTTGCCTATGGACTTACAGAAAAGATACAAGGTAGAAATATATAAATCTAAGATGCAGTGGTCAGCCTCCAAAACGCCACCTCATTTGCAGGAGTTAATTGGCCTTATCATAGGCTGGCATTTCATGAGGGTCATCGCACATATCTGAATAATAATTACATATAAAGTCCAAAAGGTTAAATTAATCTGTAAATATTGCATATTTTTATTTGATAAAAAAATATTTGACTGTAACTATCACTCACCATCCTAGCCAAGGCCATCATAATTATGTCGATGCACTTTCCAGCTGCTGCAGAATGTACATTGACAATGTTTATTTGAATCTTTCTGATGTCAAATTTCATAGCAATGGTAGTATGACTCTCTTTCTTTCATTTGCTTTCACTTTTCCTTTTTTGTCAACTTGTGTGGGCTAAATTGGAAATTATTAATACTAATATGCTTGTCACATCAGAGGTGTGTGCATCCTTGAGTACTTTTGAATACAAGCTCATTGATGCCAAAAGATTCTGGCTCTAAAGAGCAGGTGACTGCTGGTCATGGTGGCTGTTCAATATGGGGACTGTTGTTCTTGAATAAAAAATTAAATATATGAAAGGGAAGTTGTTAGTATAGAGCTTATTCAAGTTTTATCAAGTTAAAATGACTGGTTATAACATCAAGCATAAAAACCTGAACCTAAGGCAGGCAACACTTAAGGATTTAAAATACTTTTACTACATGTAATTGTACATGGTGATAGCATAGTATTTACTATATTTACTTGTACATTCTAATTGCATAGTTTAATAGCATTAAACTCTCAGACTGCTGTTTTTGTGATCTGCTTTTTTCACACTGCCTTTTTATAATTAAAGATTCTTTTGAAAAAAAATTGCCAAAGTTACTTAAATATTATAAACATAGAGATTGCATCAATTAACAACATATCAATGCCACTGTTTCTTTTATAAATGTGTTCAGAAAGTAGTTTTAATGCAATGTTTTTTCAAGTTAGTGCAGTTTATAGTGGCCATTTCATCTATGCTTGACCAGGCATTGCTAGTAGATTTTTGGCCTGCTGGAGACTGTGTAGTGATTATTCATGCAAGTTCATTATTTGAACTGCCAAAATAATTAATTTGCCATACATTATTATATGGCTTATACCATAACAGCTGCATAAAATTTTGACCAGGTAATACAAGACATCTTTTTTCACTCATCTTAGACTGAGACTGCATTATTCTTTGGAGTTACATTCAAAGCAGAAGCAGGCAGCTTTGCTTGATGCCTCCTTTGGAATTAATCCAAGCATCTATTGTCTGATTATTGTAAAGAAAAAGATAGAAGGCCAAACCCAGCCCAAAAGCTACATTTTAATTTAAACTTGTCTCTAATTTAAAGAAGCAGCAGATCATGAAGACTCAAAAGGCAGTTTAAAAAAGGGGATAGTGAACAAGGTTTCTTCTTCTCCAATCCTACCAGCAAAATCGCCATTGACTTGCCTCACCCACTGTCAACTGACAGTCTTCATATCAGTGCCAAACTCCTTTAGTTTTGGCAGGTTTGGATTGACCTTTTTTTCTGCAAACTGAATGGGTGATCTAGGTTGTTTCAGAAGGGCATCTTTTATCTCTGGGTTCTTCCTCCACCATATATTCTGGCCACCATATATAGCCTATTGTGTGCTAAAAAATGACATCATAACCTATAACAACAGCATCAAAAGGGTTTCCTTTATCCAGCCTCCATATTGTTGTTCCCCTTCTATGAAGGAAATTTCATATGGTACAGAGAAGGCTGATTTTCCAGATGGAGTGCTGTTCTGTACTAAAAAGTTGTTTGGATGCTTGGCGTTTTATTCCAGACTATCTCTTGTATCCAAAGTAAACAGAAAGCTCAGGATGGTCGTGTATCTCGGTTGAACAAGTACATAGCCATGCTGAGATTTGCTTGGATGGTCAGGTTTTCATTTGTTATAAAATCCAGCAACAACAACAAAGATATAAAACAAATAAATTCACTCATAAAGCAAATTAAGTTCTCTTGAACTTTCATAACACACCATACAAAACACAAAGACACACATTCAGGTACAGCTGTTTGATAGAGCTCGAGTCACACAGACAATACACATCACTGGCTACACAAATCTAAATTCTCTCAAAAGCTGTTACAAAGGTGGCAAAACCCAGAAATGTGTTACATCAAATTAGTATCTTTTAACTTTGCCAAGCACCTACAATCAGCCCAGTTGAATTAGACAAATGAAATCTCTTGCACTTACCAACAGAGTGGTTTATTTATCAGTCCACATGCTATTCCAGAAGATTTCCTTGTAGTTTGTCATTGCACTAGTGATAGCAACACTTGCCATATTTCCAGGACAGAAATTATAAATATCCAAGAAAGTCATGAATTATAAATATTCTTTCACTTCAATCTTTGTAGGCCTATAATATTGCTCAGTATCATACCATTGCCTGCATTAGAACATTTTCCAAATGAAAACCGATGAAAGTTAAAATTTAACTTTATAAAAGATATTAATTAGTTATTGTTATTTTCATATGGCATCCATCAATTATATTTGATAACAGAATAATAATATCAAATATTTTTATGTTTTTCTTTTCTCAAGTATAAATATTGTTTTCTTACAGTTGACAGGTCACCCTGTTGCCGTCATTGACATATTTGACATAATGTGCAGTATTTTGAAAAACAAGAGCACATGGCATGAATTGCACATTATGCAACACTTCTGACACATAACAACAAATAACAATATAATTTTTTTCTTGATTTATTTTTTTCTTTTCTAAGAGTGGCATATATAGCTAGATTACACTTAGATAATTATTCAGATTTTCATAAAAGATTGATAAACCTGATGACCTTATAAAGAGTGAGAAGCAAAAAAGAGTACCTGATAAATACTGTGTTTTGAATCAGTTAACTAAATTGCAAAAGTGTATGGTTATTGTAAATCAATTGGAAAAAATTTTAAAAATATTCTGTCAGTGTTTACACCAAGGTTTTTGGGGAGACAAATAATATAATAACCTTTTGGCTGGGATTCCTTTTCTCAGTCCAAACTCCAACAAAGATTTTATTAATCCTGACACTTTATAATATCTGGTACCACGAAGAATAAATGCTTTAATAATGCTAAAGATCTGCACATTTGCATATTTTTGCATCCTGTTAGACAAGAATGCAAAAGGAGATGTTTAAATTTATCCAAATTGCATAAACTAATCCATTTTGAATGTTGGTGTGTTTGATAAACATAATCTATGCTCTCATTTTCAATGCCTTTTACATTGATTTTTGTGAGTATCAAATTTATTTTGGCTGCTAAGTTAAAACATAAGTTAAATTCTTGATGAGCAAGACTCGGCTTAAATTTATTGCATAAGTATTTGTGGATAGGGTATATTGATGGTGAAAATTTATAATGTCTTTGATCTCATTTGAATGCTGTTTCCATGGCAACCAACACATCAAAACAAGACATCTCAGAAGTGATATCACACTACCTCAATCATATGTCAAAAATTCAAAAGGGGACAAAAAAACGGTCCTTACTCAAAACAAATAAAACCTATGAAAAGAGTTTAAAAATGTAACATTCCAGGAACTAATTGCAGCTACAAGATGAAACAATTTCACTTTTTACCTTATTATACAGCAAGAGAGTTGCATGGACAAATGAATTCATAATTCCAATTCTTCTTACTTTGTTTAGAATTTAAGTTGGGCTGCTTAAATTAAATATGACTTGGCCGTCAATAATTTTTATTTGTCTTGGGTAAATGTTATATATCATGTTAAAATATCTGCAGATGCTGGTTGCCTCACTTAACTCACTTCTATCTGAGATGGGAGTAAGGGAAGATCTTTACTGTGTTGGTCACACAAGTCATATCCTGGCTACAGAACTGGAAAATTTCCCACTTGCAAAAAGTCGCAGGAAGGTATATAATTGCAATGTTTTTTGGTCATTTTTTTAAAATCCAGAAGTAGCAATAAATTTGAAGATAATTTAAGCTCTTATTTGAATTGTAGAAGTATTATTTCATGCTTCAGAGAATATAAATATGTAGACATCATTCAAATCACCTAAGTATCTGCTGTTTCAATCTAGAGTGAAAATACAGATGGAACAATGGTATGGAACACGTTGTCAAAGATGTTAGATTAAGTGTGATTTAAATTACACTGAGTAAATATAGGCATGCAGAAAAATTTGTCTGCTTCAAATACATAATTCCCCTGTTACATTACCTAGGGAATATTAGCCTGCTACCTCACAAACCAAGCCCTACTAAAAGATGAAAATAATTTTAGTATGTAATTATCAAATAGACAAAGGGCAGTAACTCTTGCTCTTCCCCTTGTTGCCACCAAGTGTTGCCATTTTTTAGCTTCACTGCTGCACATAGCACATTACACAGTTCATCCTTGAACAGTCCAGTCCTTTTTGTGTTCCTAGAGGCCTATCAAACTTTCTTTTGGATTTATTGTGTGGATAAATATTGATCTGCTGCAGGTTGTATTATTTTGCAATTTCTGCCAATTTTTAAGTGATTTTGTCATATTAGAGTAATTATATAGTGCTCCTTGATATTTATTCTTAGTTTATTCATATTTCATACTGTTTTGATAGACTTGTGGTTTAATAATGAACTAAGCTTTGTTTATAACAGGGCCATACATTTCAGATTTACAATCTCAGTACTCTGTTAGTTACAACAGTCTTTTAGTAACTTAGTAATTTCATTTACCTTACTAGTTTCTGCATTCATTTTTGTTTTTGTGTTATGTTGGTGGAATGTTTTTTCAGTTTCCTGAAATGAAAGAAAATGATGGGAAGGGAGGATTTGATCCCTGCATTGTATGCATGAAATGTACTTCGGCACCACATTGTCAAATTTGCAGCTCATGGCAAGAGAATACCTGAACAGAGGTGCTCCAAACTACAGCCAAGGGTAAAAAAGAGAGGTTAAAATCAAGAAAGGACAGCACTGATGTCCTCAGCATTCAGCCCAAATCCACTTCCATGGCAAGCTTTGTGATGCACACTGGGGTCTCCCCATCTCCAAAATTCATTGTGAACAAGCCACAGGTGCTTCAGGAGACAGAGAGGATACTGGAAGGATTCAGCTGTCATGAGAACAAATGCATTATCTTGTACAGGAGACAATGTCATAAATCAATACATATGGACAACCGTCCCACTGACACTGGCAGTCCAGCCATCTGATGGCCAAATAGTTTATATGGGGATCTTAGTGATATGTCTGTCTTTTTAGTCTCGCAATTGACATCTTATCACTAATATACTGGTCATTTCAATGAGAAATCTGTCCATCAACCAGATCTTTGTAGCAGCCAGTACCAGTGATTGAAGTACCATCTTATATACTGCCAGCATCTGGGCCAATTGCATATGCATACCATTCACATCAGTTGGAAATGCCAGCCATGCTAGACTTTTGATTACTCACTGCCTACCTTCAAGGGAGAGCTAGTGGCATTGCCAAATGTGACAAATGTCGTCCATCATGACTTATGCAGAGCTACAAGCTAACCCGGATAAGGACCTGGTGCACAGTGAATGTGATGAGATGCTTGAAAATCCATCTTATTCGGGCTCACTATATCTCCCTCTTCTCTCAAAATGGGTGGGTGATTCCGGTCATTTCAGAGGTGATTTGGGTTTCATTGATCCAAGCTTTCCCCTCTTCACCTCTCCTCTCTTCATGGAAATCGTGACAAAGCTGTAGAAGTTTGCCTTCCTCCAACAGAAGATATGATTACTAATCTCAGCACAGGCAGTGCCGATTGTGCAACAGCTACAATCCCAGGGGTTTTATTCATTGCTGTTTCTAATTAAGAAAGCAAATGGAAAGCTGAGGCCCATCATCAACTTGAGTCACCTCAACCAATTCATTGCACCACCAAAGTTCAAGATGGAGATAGTTGGGTCATTCTGCCTCTCCATCAGAAGGGCAAGTATTTTTTAAGTCTTTGACCTGACCGATGCATACTTTTTAACATCCCAATCCAGCATGCCTCATGCAAGTTTCTCTGTTTTGCTTACCGCTACACTTTTTATCAATTCGCTGTTTTTCCCCCTGGACTCAACATCAGCTCTTGTGTTGTCTCCCTGGTTAATGTCATCTACAACAATGGCAGCATGCCTATATGACAGTCTTCAGAAACACAAGGCAACTTCTTTCTACTCCAAGGCATGAATGATCTACTTTATCTTTTGGATCATCTAGGCTTTTTAGTGAACAGGGAAAAGTCAGACCTCTGTCCATCCCAAACCATGTCCATCTGGTATTGAGATTTTAACCTTCCTGTATCTGATAAAGCTTCCTCATGTTCATGTTATCAGGATTGTTGAACTTGTCGAGTCATTTTCCAACAGAACATGGATTTCAGCAAGAGAGTTTTTGATCCTACTTGGTTGTCATATTATAGGTCCCTTACAAATGACACTGCTTGAAAATGATGCCCCTTTTTAAGCCCCCGCAATTAAACAGTCATGATTATGCATGATATATGATCATTCCTTCATCAGTGGTGCAACCTAGATTGACTGACCACACTGAACCTGATGGAGAAGCTCTATGCAGAAATAACAGTATGTACTAATGTCATTACATATGGTTGAGGTGCCTACCTGTTGCCAGATTTCTCTGTTATCAGTCCTGGGTTACCGATCTACTCAATCTCTTCTAAAGCACATCATGGGTGTGCCATCTTCATCTTCATGCCTGGCTCTTGACCAGTCAGCCTTGTGAGACAAACAGTTTTAAACCTTTGATGGTTGAGACAATCTCAAGAGGAAGATGACCCTTTGAAGGCTTATGAGGTGAAGTGGTGTGTTTTCATGGACTGGTGCCATATTAATGACATCATCCTTCTGAGTTTCTCGATTCTTCAAATGGCTGACATTTTTCTCTGGCTCTTTGAGAAGTTATAGTTAGCCCCAAATACTATCAAAGGCTACCGCTCCATGATATCAGACACAATCTAGCATCATTGGAGACGTGATATCAGGCAGGATAAAGCTCTAACAGTTCATTTAGCCACTTTTGATATCATTCAACCAATATCCTTATCTCATTTTCCAAAATGGAGTCTGTCCTTGGTTTTAACATGGTTCAATTCAAGTAATTTTGAGCCTTTAGCCCACATTTCATTAAACTTCTATGTACAAACACCACTTCTGGTGAAATGAAGGAAACAGGATATCACAGCTCAAGCCTTTGCTTTGTTGCTGAAATGGGTAATACATCTGGCATACTCAGATGTTGCACAAGATCAGAATCACCTAATGAAGATTGCCACTCATATAATTAAAATGATGTCTGTGTGCTTCACAGTTGAACATAAAATTGTGATCAGTTATAGCAGAAGCTGTTGGCTTACATGTCAGCCTTCTCAAAATTTGATTTCAGAGATTTAGCTTTGCAGAGGAAAATCTTGCATTTGGTAGGTTTAGTGACAGGCCAGATGAATACCAGATCCAATTAACAACAATCAACACAGCCTATCAGATTTGCTGAGTTGCCTGTGAATTTTTAGGTAAAATGATTTCAATCATAATCTTTACAGTCTGTCAGGTCACAGATCAAGTGTACAGTACCAGATTTAGGCAGAAGCTAAACAAGCTACAGCTTAAGGCCTCACAATTTGAACTCAGTCTGAAGGGCCCCCTCAAATTTATTTTATACCAAATATGACCTCTATAGCTTCCCATAGATTAGGGCCTCAGTTTGTCTAAATCCAGCACTGGTTGTGTATACGATTAGGATAACAGGTTATCATTATCATTGGGAATCCAGCATCATTCCCTAGAAGGATTCCTGATTTAGAGGTCATATGTTCAGCATTCCCTCCTCCAATTGCCTTTCTCTTAACGCTTATGCTATTGGGGAAGGAGAAAGCAAATTTTTAAGAATTTCTTTAAGAATACTTACCCAATCACATTACTTAAAACCCCTCCCAACAACTCTGCCATGTGAGCATCTTTGTTGGTATATTGCTCACTTTTATGTGGCATGGGGAGGTAATAGGCAAAAGCTATTAACCCTAGACTGTATGAGCCAGGGATAAAAAATTTTTGTCTTTTAATACAGCTGGATTCGAGAGGTAGCAGGCTTCTATTCCTGACATTAATGTGATTAAATAACTATTCTTGGAAAAACACAATTTACTTAAAAATTTGTTTTTCATCATTAAAATTTTTTGTGAAATTAATTTTGACAATGTCTGGACATATTATGAAGCATTCTTAGGTGAACCACATACATAATATCAGGTCCACTTGAGCCTCCTGTCCTCAGTTGCACACTGATAAAGGCCCCTCACATCATGGACAAAAGCATTTCACAATAATGAAAAGTAGCAGGTACTTCCTGTTCAGGCTAAAATTATGTTCCAAGATCATTTATCAAGTAGCAAATATAAGACATATTTACCTTAATTCTGGTGCCAAATTTTTGGGCAGATAGGAAACTCATCTTTAATAGAACTTGATATGATATTTACAAGATTTTATGAGTTATGCCAGGACATTCTGTTATTGACCCTTGTTTGTGTAGTTATTATGATGTTATGATTTGTAGACTGCCCAAAACAGAGTTTCACTGGTCTTGGTAGACAGAACATTGGACATGGCATCTGCTATGTCCCACAGCAGTGAGACGTTAATGGACCGACTCAACCAGACCCTGCCTCGACTTTCAAACCAGCACAATACAGATCTGCATATAAACATGGCAAGACTTTGCTGTGTTGATAAGTATGCATAAATTCATTTTTTTATTTTAGGGTTTACTAATTTAATTTAGTTTGTTTTTATTTTACATCAGTTTGTGTAACCAATTCTAAAATGTGGTCTTTGATTGGAGAAGACTGAGCAGGCTACTAAATATTTGTTACCAGAAATAATTACATTGAACTTTTTGCACATAAAGCAACAAATTTTGATCACAATTTATGCATGACCTGTGTAGCAAAAAGTTAAATCTAGTACACTGACTCTGTAATATTAAGGACCTAAAATTTATAGGCATGGTAAATTTAAAAAATGATAAGTTCATACAGATAGAGTTAGTATATATAGTAATGTGAGATTAACATTCTTTTTTCCTTCAGAAAACTGGGTGCTGATGTTATTGCTCCAGGATGTTTGGCATCTTCATCTATAGAAAATTCCTCCCAGAGTCATCTTCAGTCACTGCTGACCTCAAAAATGAAAGTAATGTAACCCTATGGTATTTAGTGATTTTAAAGAAATTATGTAGCTTTCCTATTTGTGGCCTTCCCAGATTCTTGAATGTACTACACTGATTAGAGCAACTTCAAAAATATTAAGGATGATTGTTTTTTAAGGGCTGTTCATTCAGCTGACTTAAAGTTGGAAAAATGAAGAAGAATATAAAACCCAAAACTACCTGGTTATGATGTCTCTTTAAAAATATATAAATGATAACTATTGTTATAAATAATAAGATACAATCTTTATTTCTGTCTGCCATTTTGGCACATTGTATTATGCCATGGCCCAATCTGTGCATGTGTCAGTTAGTTTACATGTTGTAAAGGTTAACCTTGGCTTTACAGCACATATCTCAACCAGATTTTGCAGATAAGTTGCACTTGGGGCAAGGAAAAACACTATAGATTTTAGTGTCTAAAGTTCAGAGGTCAAGGTTGCTGTAACTGAAGGAAGAAAAATGTTTTTTGCACAATATAAAGATGCTGTTAAGCAACAGTGGAACTAGTACTATATTAAAATTAAAATAACAAAAGCAATTTGGTACACACATTTCCACTATAGTCTATTTCATCTACAGTTAACAAAATTTATGGATGACTTGTACTTGGTAAGAATAACTATTCAATAATGTTCATATTTTTGCAGCATTCAGTTTGGTTATTGATCTTAGTATAGCATCCAAATAAAATGGGACAAACTCATTTCTTAAATTTAACAATAATTTATGAGCACAGACTACATTTATACATTTGGTTTCATGTCTTGTTTACCACAGTTATGTTTTATTATACTAAATAAATTAGATTTTTGTAGGAAAATATGTTCATGTTTATAAAGTTTTAGATATGAATGTTGAATTTATTGATGATTTTTTTTTATCAGCTTGAAACTTTCTGGTTTGTCGTGGAATTATTAGATACCAAGTTAACTTTGATTTTTCCAAAAAGATAGTGTCATAAATTATGCATAATAATCGAAGCACACCCAAAATAATATTTTGGAAACATGTCAGATATGCTTTCCAAAAATGTTTACACTTTATTTCATTACTTGCCATACCTACACTGTATATCTTTCAAGTAGCTTTAAGTACTTAGCCAATCAAATACAGGTTTTTATATCACTTGGACTGTCATGTACTCAGTGCACATTTGTGAAGTTGTTGTGGTTGAACATAATGTACTAAAAATTAACTGCCAAGTTTTTTTTTTAAATTTTAGACCAGTCATATGACCTTATTTTCATACTACTTATAGATGACAATAGCTGTGACATTTCCCTCTCCCCCACCCCACCCCACCCCTCTCTCTCTCTCTCTCTCTCTCTCTCTCTCTCTCACTCTCTCTCTCTCTCGTACATGCAATCAAATGATGGAAAAAGTTGTTCCTTTCTTCAGAGTGAATTAAAAACTGAAGAATACCATAATCTGTTGGTCCAAAATTCATCAGCAACATTGATAAATAAAAATTGTGAAGGACATTCTTCATCATGCAGTCTGTGACTGATTTGGGCATATGCTGTTGTTATTATTGTAGGATGCATTGATGGATGTGAACAGACAGCTAGTCGAAGCTGCCTCAAGAGCAGGGCTTCCAATCAGTTTGAAGGGCAAACCCACCAAGGTGACGGCTGAACAATTGTACAGCACAATAGACCTTTTCAGGTATATGCATACATGCCATATTCCCAGACAGTGTTGGGGGTTTATTGAGACTGAGCAAGTGTATTTAGAAGTCCCAACAGGGGTCTGTACTCATTACCAAAAAAGCAGTGTCAAATTAAGAATAAGGAAGAAGCCTATTGATTTCAGAGTCGAAAGGTAAAAGTTCAAGGTCACTGACTGAAAGTTGAAAAGTGGCTTCTACAAAGAAATGTCACTTGTCTGCATATATAATTATTAGATGTGAAGTAATCATATATTCTACCATTCACATTAAAACAAAATTCACAACAGATTCTGATAAGTTTTACAAAAAGCATAAAAAAATTTCCTATT
The DNA here is from genome assembly GCA_016746295.1 of Potamilus streckersoni. Classification (NCBI taxonomy): domain Eukaryota; kingdom Metazoa; phylum Mollusca; class Bivalvia; order Unionida; family Unionidae; genus Potamilus; species Potamilus streckersoni. Next base: position 607,053 of record JAEAOA010001086.1, read on the forward strand.
GATGCAACTGATTCTGACCTTTCATCAAATATTGATGCCATTACTTAAAATAGAAAACTTATGAATGACTTTCTTAAATGCTGCTTGACCAAATTAGACTGAAGGGACCTTGGCATAAAGACCTTTAAAGTTTTTGTTCAGATGATGCCAGTTCATTATCATACAAGATATTAAAACCTTTAAAGAACTGAAGAAATTGGACAGTATCATAGATTGAATGCATTTAATTTGGACAGATGTACTGATATGCTGTCAGACAAAACTGTCATTACTACAAATAGAAACATTCAGATTTGTCCAGTTGTTAATAACAAAGCATTCTGGCATTATGACCATTAAATTTTTACACCCAACTTTTTCATTCACTAGTTAAGAATTATTTGTTCATTTTTATTTTCATTTTGGTAAAACTGGTTTCTTTGCCTCCATGATGACATGCTCTGTTAAAAAAAAAATGTCTGACTGCCAGTCAGAAATATTGTGTTGCATTCATTTGTGACTTTCCCCTTAGAATGAAAGGATTATCCCTGATAATATTTTTTTTGGCAGATCTTATTTTTTTAACCTTGCATGGTGCCAAAATACATGCATAGGCATTTGCATAAATTAGATTTTAGTTATATAGAAGGAAAAAAAATTGACTCATATTTTTTCCATTTATTAGAAATTTAAATGTAGATGGCAATTGAATATGATTTTTAAAAAAGTATTGTAATTTTTCCTTATTCCCAGGCACCTGCATTGCAGCAGTAGCAGCAGGGAGGGTGAACCCTACAAATTTTTGCGACAAAATCGATTAAAGCCTCAGATTGCTAAATGGAACCTTAAATCTCATATTTTAACCAAAAAAAAATTAAAGACCCCATTTTACAAATGGAGCCTTAGTGATTTTGTCGCAAATACATTGTCATAACCACCCTCAAATTGCTGCCATCTACGTCGCAAATATGTTGTCATCTCACCCTCCCTGCTGCTGATTAATACAAATTATTTAACCAAATATTTGATCAAGTCCAATACGATATCGTGACCGAGGGTCGTGTAAATTTATTGTTATAAATCCATATGGGACTGACTGAGCATGACTAAAGTAATTTTTAAATCCATTGAAGTCCATATCGGAACACCATGTTTGCCAAATATTTCGTAGCGTATGTGTATCAACGCCATTGAATACAGCAAGAATATTGCAGTTATCGCGAATCACTTTTGGAATTTGAGTATATCGTTGAGTGACATATATCACGTCAGTGTTTTTATGCCTACCTCGGGAAAATATTCTAGCAGGGTTCTTTTGATTATCTAACATTACATCATCGTACACTACAAGATTGTTTATGTCTCCATCGAGATCTTCTACTGATGGTGCATCATTAATATCAGTAATAAAGTCGATTACACTTTCACCTTTAATTTCTGATGCATTTTCATTAAAATCTTTTAGCACTTCATAGCACCGTTGATCATCTACGGATGGGGCAACTAAATATAATTTATCCCACTTCATAAATCGCATTATCAAATTAAGCAGCAATTGTGTTTTGCCTGATCCAGATGGTCCGATTATAATGGCACGGACAGAATTCGGAAGCGCTGCGTGGTGTTTTACCGGTTCTCTTCTTTTAGTCGCTGAAAAATCAATTATATTCATAACGCTATATATAAATTATGGATCTATATTGTGTTAAGTGTAAACAGCGTACTGATACAACCGATCAGACAACCATTACAACTAAAAACAATAGACTAGCGCTTACTGGTAAGTGTGTAACATGAGGTACAAAAAAATTTCGATTTTTAAAAAAAAGCAACTCGGAGGTGATATTGCCGCAAAACTTGGAAAACTCCCCGGAACCCCATGGGCAAAATACCCCGGAGAAAAACACCTTTCAGGATATAGCTACTGTAGTCCCGGAACGAGATTAGATATCAGACTTGATGATCAAAATCAGCCCCGGCCTGGTGAGTATCCGATAAATGCTATTGATAAGGCATGTCATGCTCATGATGTTGCATATAAAAGCAATAATTTGCAACAAAGACATATCGCGGATGTAAAATTAATTCATGCGTTAAATGCTATTCCCGATAAATCCTTCAAAGAAAAATTGGCTTCATGGTTGGTCAAATCAGCTATGAAAGGCAAATTAGTGTTAGGTGCTGGTAATTGAAAACACCAGTGTTTTTTATAGTATGGAATCTATTTATTATTCTCCGAAAGGATACTGGAAGGGTAAAGCAGCAATTAGTAAACTCGCTAACGCTGCAAAAGTGAAAAAATCCACTGCAAAAGATTGGTTATCCAAACAAGCTATATGGCAAATTTATCTACCACCGCCTAAACAAATTAATTATTCTCATTTTGATGTTACCGTACCCAATGAAGTTCATCAGGCTGATTTATTGTTTTTACCACATGACCATGGTTACAAATACGCGCTAACTGTAGTTGATATTGCGAGTCGATTTAAACAAGCAGAACCATTGAAAACAAAGTCAGCTTCTGAAGTCGCTTCTGCATTTGAAAGGATTTATAGACGAGGTCCTCTAAGATGGCCAAATCTATTACAAGTTGATCCTGGCAAAGAGTTTCAAGGTGCTGTTCTATCAACAATGAAAACTCATAATGTTGCAATACGACGGGGGCATACTGCGTTACATCGTGATCAGGCAATTGTAGAACGATTTAATCGAACTCTTGCAGAACGGTTATTTGGATATCAATATGCAAAAGAATTCATCCAAGAAAAACGATCTCGTGAATGGGTCCAAAGATTACCGAGTGTAGTTGCAGCGTTAAATAACGAGATTACTCGAACTATTAATATGAAACCAAATATTGCAATAAAAAAAGAATATATTCCCGAACAACCGCAGCGGGTTAGCACTCAGCCACTTCTCGGTGATGTTACTGTGAGATATTTATACGAACCAGGAGAGCTTGAAGGTGGTAAAAGAAGAGCTACTGATCCTATATGGAGTGTTACTACGCATAAAATTTCAACCATAACGCGATCAACTGGTAGACCTCCAATCTACAGATTGGATTCAACTGCACCTCAGCGTGGTTTTACACGCGAACAACTACAAGTCATTCCGGACGATACTCAATTACCGCCACATGGTCTTAACTAGCTCCGTTACGTCTATTACACTCAAGACAGGTCAACATCACATTGTTTCTGACATGACCAAGACTGTTATTTTTTCTGTCTACGGTGAATTGTCGAGGGTCTTTATCCAAATACTGCCAGTGCATTATACAATTGCAACTGGCGCAGTGATTATTCTGTTGTTCTTTTAATGCGATTATTACTTCAGCATCAATATCAAATTCTCGTTTTTTTTTTTGTCCTGCTGTTTGTAACCAGAGAGTTTTTTATTAATGATGCTAATATCAGTGTTGTCATCGTTTGCATTAAAATCATCATCGAAAACAATCCTTCGTAGTTGATTTATTCGTCGTACTCTGGACACTGCGAGATAGACTAAATTTGACCATTCAATGCGATTATCAACTATCCAAACAATTGTATCCGTGATGGTCAATCCTTGTGACGAGTGTATTGTTGTTACATAACCAAGCGTCCATGGTGATTTATCAGCGCATAATGCATCTTCTACAGTATTGATATCAACTAGCACAATATCATTTAACACTAGAATCTGTTTCTCCGTCTGGCCTGGAATTTCAACTTCAATATTCTGCTTTCGTGTATCCAATGGTCTATAACACAATGGTACTGGAAACGTTGGGAATTTTTTCTTGTGTAGCTCAAACAACTTTTTCTGAAGTGCGTCTCTATCTTTCTACTTGCTACTACAAAATCATTTGGTCTCCATGTTTCCCAAAAATCATTCATAGGCGTTTCAGAAATTATTTCACGCGCTACTTCACATTGAATTCTATCGTGTTGTAATCTAATTAGTTTTTTAAACTCACGTAACTGCTCATCGAGTGCTCTATAGTCAGTATCAATTTCTTCGTAATAATCAACAAATCCTTTTAACCAATTATGTGGACTTCTACCAACAAATGGTGGTGGTTGACCATGATCGCCGCACAATATAACTTTTGTATTATTTTGCAATAACCAATCAAGAAACATTTTTAATACATCTTCTGAAACAGTACATGCTTCATCCCAAATAACCGCTGGAATAAATTTCTCACCCATTCGCTCAGGAGTCCAAGCATCACCCTTGTATCGAAAAAAACTATGATACGTGCAAGCTTCAACATTTCGTTGTTTGATCTCTCTCGCTAGTCTATGGGTTGATGTGAGTACAATCATGGACGTTCTCTCTCGATATAATTCTATCGCACGTGTTGTCTTTCCAGATCCACCACAACCGTTTAAATAAACTGTTTTATATCTACAAATTGGATCTGATATCGGTGATGCTTTAGACATAGAAAATCCTTCGGATTTTTCACTGATAGAATTATCGTTCTTCAGGTAACTGCTTTTAATCTCAAGGTCTGCTGATTCAGAATAATTGCATTGTATTTCAGGTTTAATTCGCCATGTTCCCCAAGTCTCTTCGCTATTAGTAAATTTAGTTATCTCTTTGATATATTTTTTATCGACATACATTGAATCAATTGCAACTCTAACTGCTATACTAGGAAATCTATTTATCATTGCAAATAAATTGATAGATGCATAACCCAGCATAGAAGCTCTCAAATGTAGATATGCAGAGCTTTCTCCATCACTGTAAGTAACAATTCTACCTAACTTTGTTTTATTGGACAAGAAGGCTGTTTTACAATTTGCGTATCTATTTTTCTCTACTGCATCTTTAATAACGAAGTCGTATTCGGCATCATCTATAATCAATCGTGAGGATTGTCTTTTAAAGTTGAATTTTTTTCCACCTTGTGTAAATTTACTGATTATTCTTCGGCCAAGATCCTTTGCTTCACTATTTCGTTGATTAAATATCTTTTTTGACCATTCAATGATGTACTCCTCGTCAGCATCAATATGTTTTCTAGACTTATCGATTATACTATCAAGACATTCTGGTTCTGGTAACCAGACATTGGTTTGTTTTTGATATGAGATAATCGCTTCGCTGACAATCAACGAAACTAACATTTTACAATCAATCATATATCGCAATAACACTATTGGTAACCACATCCTTTCAGCCATGTGTCTACCAATCCAAACATAACAACACGGATGAAGTCCTTCAGCGAATTCAAATGATACTACGCAAGCAAAACCGGTCAAATCAAAATCAGGCAGTGGTCCATTAATAGCAACGCGAGTCATTTCATGTGTGGGATGTCCAAACCGTTTAAAATACTCACCAGCGAATCCATATCCTAGAAAACTTCCTGGATAACAGGCAACGATATCAACTGATATCATGCTTTCACGATTGTATTTAACGTTCCATAGACCGCCATGATAATATTCCAAACAGCTGGATTGAACATCCTGTAAAAACTCTTTTCGTGTTGGTTTCCAATTATTTTTCTTTCTTGCAAAATGAGCTGCAACTGATGGAATTGTAAAACAATTTGTAAGTAACTGTTCGTAATCTTCGGATTTTCCATTAAAAACGCTAGCGTTTTCACTGAGACTTATTGCTAGATTTTTCATCCTATTATGTAGACTTTCACTGCGATATAATTCACCGTTAGGTTTCACAAATTAATTGAATTGACATTCTTCATCTTCAAAACTATGAAGTAGCCATACTGATACAGGGTAGTTTTTACACAAACTAGCAATAGCATCGAATAATCTTTCTTCAGTGAGAATACCATCCTTGGTGAATTCTTCTGGGCTATACTTCACTGTTCTGTCTCGCGGGAATATTGTAACCGCGGATGTCCATGCGTGTTTGTTATGATCAATAATTTTGATTGGAGCTCCGTTTTTATTGTATTTTGATTCGTATAATACTTCGCCAGTTATCGTTAAAACGGTTATCGGAAATCTCAACGACTTTTCCAATCTAGTTATATCGGAAATAGTTGCTCCGTTCTCTTTCACTGTTAGCTCCCATTCATCTATTTTTTTATGTCTTAGATCGGTTAATTTATTCCCACGGAGTGCATTTGTAAAGTGTTCTATGACTCTTTGTGCCACACAATTGAGTGGCTTTTCCACTGACGTTGACTGTTTCATTGGTGCTAGTTTTCCAATGTCAGGTTTCTTATTTAACGGATACATCCCATAAACGATTGCTGTTTCTGGATACGCTTTTTCATAGTATGGTTTATCAATTCCAGTTAACAGCCCTGGTCTGGAATCACGGCTAACAATGACTGTTGTCCTATCTTTGAGAATTGGCTCAAATTTGTCTCTTATAACCCATTCGCCCGATTCTAAATTGATAATGAATTTCACTCTGAGAAAATACCGTTTATTGCCAAGTTGTGATAGTATCATAGCTGCTGTTTCATCATTCATTCTAGCATCAACAACACCATCAATTCTAAATGTTGACCAGGTGTGTGATGCACCGTCCTGTTTAAACTCATTAACACAATCTCGTATTTTTCTAATCAGACTTCTATTATTTATTCTCTCTTTTGGTACATCTTCGAGAGTTCTATCAAGATTGAATTTAATATTTTTCCAAGGCTTGATTGTCGATAATCTCTTGAATTCTTCATTCATATAAATAAGACAAGTATTTAAATAGAAAATTTTGTTTATATATAATGAATCACTGCAAATGGCTTATGATTGGATCAGTAACCCCATGCAATAAATCGTGTAGAGGTGAATTCTGTGGATATCACTTACAGAGTGTCAGAAATAATTCGACAGGCCCGTCCCCATGCATAAATTGTGGGGTGGGTGTGAGAGGAAAATCACAATTATGTATCAATTGTGGGGGTAAGCGGTTTAGAGAATTGAAACGTTATTATGATAAACGAATAAAAAACGCTATCATTGACCCTAACCATGACTCTGTCAAAGACAAAATCATAAAAACCCCTCAAGACTACATTAATAGATTTATAATTAAAGCAAATAATGAATTAGACAAATAGTATTATTATATAAATGGAGCAAGAATTCAGACCACATCCAATACTTGTTAATTATGAAATATCTCGTAATGGTGTTGTTAGACACTGTAGACTGAAAAAACCAATTGGTTTTGTTAATAATCAGGGATACTTGCAATTTACTGCTGGAAGAAAGGGATATCTCTGTCATAGGGCAGTCTTTGAGTGTTATATGGGACCGATTAAAGATGGCTGTGTTATTGATCACATTGATTCTAATATTCAAAATAATTCTCTTGAAAATTTACAATGTATTTCTCAAAGAGAGAATACAAAAAGAGGAAAGACAGGGAAATACTCAAAACGACGCAGGGGAGTTAAATCATTTGATACAACGACGAATGAAGAAAGAGTTTTTCATTCAATGAATGCTGCGGGAAAATATTTTGGAATATGTATTCCTTCAGTACAAAGAGTTGCTGAAGGGATTTATCAAACAGCTATCTCAAAGAAAAATGGACATAGAATAAAGTTTTCATACGCATGAAATGACTCTCAATAATTACTATTAATAAAATTTATTTTTTTATTTTTTGAACAAATTGATATACAATTAAAAAATGGAAGATATGTTCTACCTAAAATGTATTCACTGATAAAAAGAATCCAAAAAGCGGTTAATGCTTCTTTGTATAACAATGATATTAATTTATTCATTCAGCTATTTAGTATAGTTGAAGCAATTAGAAAGAAACTCGGGGAACAGTACCAAGTTCGGTCAGAGATTGCTTTGAAAGTGAAATCTATAAGACGTTTGATTGATGCAAGCATTGAAACCCACAATTGAAAAAACGTTAGCATTTCCAATAATGACATCAGAAGCATTAACTAACAGACTAGCCCATGAGAGGTTAGCATTACTGAAAAAGTTTATACCAATTCGAGATAACGTGCGAGATAAACTACAACTTAGACAGCAAGCGCAGACTGACTTTTCTATTGGGAGCGAACAACTTTTTGCCCCTGTAACTAAAGCCACTAAAGATATGAAACTTGCAACACAACGTGCTATATACGGCGACATCCCTAAAGAGGGAGCAGTACCTATTATTGATGTATTAGGAAAGATTGCTACAGAAACTGAAAAAACCAAGGAGGAAATAAAACAGCTTTCAGGTGAGTTACAAACTCAGCGAGAAATACAACAAATGGATAATATTGCTACTGATGATGATCCCGTTGAAGATGCTAGTGTTTCCGTTAAAAAAATTGTTCCTTTTAGCGAGAAATTCACTGATGAAGCTATAGAAAGAATCAGACGAATTCAATTGCTGAAACCTGAAGACTATGTGTTATTTGGTGAATTCGCTGCCGAACGTTATTCTAACAGGGGGGAATTTTTAAAAGACGAGTATAAAAAAAACACAATAAAACAAGAACAATGGGTGGATTGGTCAGGTCAAGAAATTGAAATCAAAGTCGGCTAAAGAATGTGGAACTACAATAACGCTGAAACCCACTCAAATGTCCGGTGGTGCGCATAAATTATCATTGACAGATCGTCAAATAAAACATTTCAATGATGTGCTAAAGAACAAACGAGGAGTTCAAATTGATTTTTCGAAAGCAGCAATCGCCAGTATGATAAAATCAGGTGGTATATTCCTGCTGTTAGCTGCTATTCCAGCATTGATTGCAGCGGCTGCCCCAGCGGTTGCGAAGGCGGCAGCGTTAGGAGCCGTTGGTACTGCTGCAGGAATGGCCCTGAAAAAAGCTACTGGGAAAGGCTATAAAAAAAAAGGAAAGGGTGTAAGACTACCAGGAACTCCACACAATTGCTACAAGGGCACGGGCCTAAGAATACCAGGAACGGCTTATTAGTGGAAAAATCCCTAGGATTTTCACCAATGTCCAATTTTGATTTAATTGATGCTGTAAAATCATTATCAATAAAAAACTTTAGAGGAGTTTTCATGAGAGATCAATTACCGTCAAAACCAATGAAAAATGAAACGGGTATTATCAATCTTGATAACAGCAGCGGAAAAGGAACTCATTGGGTCGCATATGCAATTGATCCACGTGGAATTGTATATTTTGATTCATATGGATTAGCTCCACCAAAAGAATTCATGCGATATGTATCCACAATAACAAAGTCATCTCCAATTTTTTATTCCACGCTACCAACACAACAGTTAAATGATCCACCGATATGCGGTCGTGAAGTATTAAACATCCTTGCAGAGATATCTAAATTTCCAAGGAAACCACCACAAGTTGTTGTTAATGAATATACTAGCAGGCAATGGCAAAAACGATAGCGTTATGATTTAGAAAAACGTAGCGTTTTCGTATAATGATTGATATTTGGGGACGACCTTTATCAGAATAAAAAAAAACAGAAACCGATAGTAAATTAGCTGTCGAAAGTGTAAAAAAAATAATCGAAGATGAAATCGCCGAGACATTAAATTTGTCAAGTGTAGATCCTGGGGAAATAGTTGTATTTCAAGATCGCCAGGGCAAATTGAAATCTAGTAATGTTTCATTGGATGATGTCTTAATACGAAGACGTGACGTCGTTGAAGATACAATAGCGTTATATTCAAATGATGGAAAACTCAAACCAGGTGTACTTGTTTCTACAATCACAGATGCATTAAAAAATTTAAATGAAGAACTTGAAAAACATATAACAACATATACTTCCCTTCGTAGAAATATTATCAATAAATTTTTTGGAACACCAGCGGTAACCTCTACATCTCTCGCTGAAATTAAATCCAATTTTGATGAAATTAAATCCAATATTAAAAATATTAATGATGCTGGATTTAATATTATTAGAGATAACATTAGTAATATTAAAAAATCTATCGAGGATATTACAAAATTTAAAACAGACAATCTTCCGCTACTTGCAAGAATAAAGATTCCTCATGAGAGGAATATCATAAATATGGTATACACAGTTCTCTCTGGATCATTAGATTGGGAACCTAAAAAGAATACAATAACTCTCACTGTGTCAAAGCCGGGTATTTATTGATTAACAATAGTGTCACTGAATCAGTTTAATATATCATCATCGACTTCATATGGATACAACAACGTGATTTCAACGACTATTGACCTGGATGAATACAAACGGTTTACAATAACAAGCACTGATCCTAATTTAAATAAGACATCATTTGTATGGTACATGGAGTTTGTAGCTGATCTAAATTAGAATTTTTAACAATTAAAAACCACTTGAGATTTTAAAATAATATGATTCCATCATCGCAATATCGCTATGATACCGTCAAAGAGTTCTTAACAAAACTCAAAACACTCATTGATGAGTATGAAATAAAAATTAAAAAGTATCGCAGGAGAATTACCGCAATTGATGTTACAGTATACTCGGTATCTGGTATAATGGCCGGTGCTGGTATTATACTATCTTCAGTAACAATGGTAGCTCCGATTGCTGTCCCAATTGCTATTTCCGCGGTGACAACATTTGCTGGAATTGCAAATGCTATTACTAAAAAAATATCGTGTTCTCAAGAAAAACTTAACGACTATATAGTAAAACATCAAGCAGTATCTAACAGTTACTCACAATTATCCTCGTTGATGTCATCATCGATTGATGATACGATAATTACCGAAGACGAATTCTCCGCGATGATACGTATTTATGATACTACGATTAAAAACGCTAACGTTTTTTCATCTATTGCAAAATTAGACATTGTAAATAATAATAATAATAATGTCGCAAGAGATTCAACTACTTCAGCGGATAGCAGAAAATACCACTCCGCGGAAAACAAGCATGATATCAATATCGTCAACAAACCCTAAATTCAGTGTGAATTTTCCTTCACCTGTTTCAGTAAAGGAAATCGCGTTGGCAAAATTACGAGTGTATCATAGTTGGCCTAATATCAGATCGGTTCCATTTGGCGGTCAGAGACCTAATAATTCTCTGGTATTTGCATATAGGAATAAAAAAGATGACACTCCAGATTGGAACATTGTTTCAATACCAACTGGATCCTATCAAATTGAGCAAATTAATAATGAATTACAACGTAGAATAAAATCCATTACTAAAAAAGAATAAAAAATTGCGATAACAGTTCATGAACCAACACTGTCATCTACAATTGAAATAGGCTCTCCTGGGTATGTTGTAGATATTTATAACAGTTCAATAAGAACAGTATTAGGATGGCCCGAAGATCCACCTAGAAGTGCTGGTAATTCCACGCCCGAGCCTGTAAAATCTGATTACGTCACTGATGAAATAGGACCTGAAAATCCAGTAGAAAGTAATAGAAATCGCAGGAATACATCTTCTGATCTCTTTAGCAAGGCGATCGCGGGAGTCACAGCTAGTATTTTTTCTAAGATCATAAAGGAGAGGGTGAGGAGATTAAAGGAAGAGAGGGATGAAAAGGTGAAGGAGAAATTGAAAAAAGAGTTGAATGAAAACTTTAATGAGGAGTTAGATGAACGTCGTATTACTGATAAATTCACAGCGATAAATAATGATCTTTCATTACTGCTAGTATCTCTAAGATCCGGTTCTCTCACTAAAGACGAATTCATCAGCGTGGTAGCTACATGTAATAAAATTATCGATGACGCAGAAAAATATCATTCTCGAAACATTCAAGAAATAGCAGATGATCCTGAATTAAGTAAATTTTTTGCAGAGAAATATAAAATTCCCGTTGAAGATATTCCAACGTTTAAACTACCAGGATATAACATACCAGAATTGAAGAAAAATCTCAGAGCGGCCATCGACGAGGGATTCAGAATAATTCATGACGAATGGGAAAAAAAACAACCCAAACCAACTATATTAACTCACAATAATTCTCAAAACGGCGACGGTAGACATATCGCACCGAACAATGTGAATATTTCATCAGTGATCGCACTTAATTTAACGTGTGATGTAATCGAAGGAAGTTATCAAATTAATATGGAACAATCAAATCAAGCCCGACAAGGTTACATTCTTTATTCATTTGCACCAACAGCACCCCCCGGATTTTTAATTGTTGAAAATCCGACTAATCCAGTCTATATGCAATGTCAAAATGATTTACTAACTAGAATTAATTTTACACTCACCGATCAGTCAAATAATTTGATTGATCTACGTGGTGAAGTATTATCGATTAGTCTGTTTGTGAAAAGCTAACAAATATTTGGTTAAATAATTTGTATTAATCAGCAGCAGGGAGGGTGAGATGACAACATATTTGCGACGTAGATGGCAGCAATTTGAGGGTGGTTATGACAATGTATTTGCGACAAAATCGCTAAGGCTCCATTTGTAAAATGGGGTCTTTAATTTTTTTTTGGTTAAAATATGAGATTTCGTAGGAAGGTTCCATTTGGCAATCTGAGGCTTTAATCGATTTTGTCGCAAAAATTTGTAGGGTTCACCCTCCCTGCTGCTGCAGTAAAGGGTGTAACAGCAAGAAGTGAGAAATGTAAATATGGGACTTTACAAGCTGTTTTTTTTTACTTGAAAAGTCAAGAAATAAAAATATGTTTAAAAAGAAGTTGTGTGGTTTATTTTCACCATAAGCTGAATATGTTATGTATTTTCTTCAGAGGAAAATACAAACAAATTGCTTCACATTTGGATGCAATCCAAGTTGCTATGGCAGCAGCAGAGACCTTGAACTGTGCCAGTAGTAACCATTGTGATGAACTTCTTGGAGTAGAGAAAGGTCTTGTGCAGAGTATGGCTGATAATGACCTGGAAACAGTGACCTCTCAGCTTTTAAAGCTGCTGTATGACAAGGATCAGGAAGACAAAAGGTAGATTTGTTACTGTGAGTTCATGTGAGTTTTGTTAGTACTTAAAGTTCAGTTAAAGAAATGGTTTTATTGGTACAAGTTGTGTCATCACAGTTTTATATTTTATCTTTGCTTACTTCATATTTACATTTAATTTGGAAGGGTTTATCTTCCTAAATTTTTGTGCAATTTTTAGTTGGCAACATAAGCAACAGTTGTGCTGAGGTGCTATAAAACACTACTATCCACATATATACTGGCTGTTGATCATACTCTTGACTGGTTAACGTCTCCAGAAACTATGAGATATCCTCATGAACTTTGGTATACATATGTATCATAACAATAGTTTTGTTTCCCATGTAAGAATCACCTTTGCCAGATTTGTACTTTTTGAGTTATCTCACCATTTCTTAAAATGTGTTATACTTCATATCATGCAGGGCAGTGGGTATTTCATAAGGATTTACTAACATATCTAGTTTACTTAAGGAATTATGTTATCTTTAAATACTCCTATTTAAAAATGTATTAGTTGGAAATTTGCAAAGAAAATTGTTAAAGTACAGTTTCAAAACAGTAGTATGCATTGGATTTTATTGGTGAACCAAATTTGTTGTGTCTCCAAAGGAACTTTAACCTGGATGATATCTTGGCCTTACTGGTATTTGTGTACTCCATGCTGGAGACAGATTCCCTTGGAAATACAGATCTTGAGAAGCAGCTGCAGGTATGCTTTGTCACAATGACTTAGATTTAGGAAAATATTTACAATTGATGGACACCTAAAGTGTGTCATCTTCAAGATCTGTTAGATTTTTGAATGTCATATATTTTGTACATTGGGTGGTGTATGATCATTGGTACAATTTTAATAAAGGCCTAAAGTTTCTACCTGATATAGTACAGTTTCCAGTCTCACCTTGTTGAGGGAGCCATGCTAGCTTAGTTGAGCACTAGACTCATGACCCAAAGGTCCTGGGTTCAATATCAGTCCAGGCTAGCTTCTTTATTACGTCATTATGAGTGGCACTTGGTGTCCATTTCCTTGGCAGGATGTGTTAAAAATACCATGAAAACCCCAAAAGAACAAAACACAAAATACATGGTTGAACTGAAAATTGCATTATCATAATGTGGTTCAAAGGACAGATATCATGCACATTTCACAGACCCAGTATGTAGTTTAAAGCAGACTAGAAATTACAGCATTATTTCAAAATTTTTATATACAGTCCCTTGCCATAGTTGAACTTGAATCAGAACATACCTAGGTAATTAAAGCATTATAAACAAATAACATTTCCTATTATTTCTGTACCTAACTATTTTGGACATTATTGTCAAGATATAAGTTTGCGCAGCATAATATTTTATACAGTTCAGGACCCATTCATAAAAGTTATTTAATTTTAAAGTACAAGGTATGACCTTATGACTTAAAAAGATGTTACGTTGGGTGGGGGGAGTTGTGAGCCTTGGTAAGCAAAAGATTAAAATTGGTTGACAAGTTTAATAAATTTTGTATGAAATTTATCAGAAATGTATAACTCTTTTCATCACATGATGAAAAAAAGCTATTTGTTCCAATTGCAGACTAATGTATTAAAATGTCTTTGCAATACATATGGATGCTTCTATTGGTATGCCTATCCCTTTGCATGATGTTATAACACCATTTGTGACATTATGAAGTGTTATTACACATTCCATATATAAAAATTATCAAGTAGGTATTATGATGTAAATAAAAGCAAGCATGTGATAAATCAGCCTTAATCATGGAGGATGGTTATTTATCAGTTAGATAAGTGTTGTCACTTGTTTGTCACTTGTTTTGCTTAGATATAGTTATGAATTTTATTGCAGGCAGCATTTGTGAAGAAAATCATGCAAAACCAAGAGTCTTTACCTCCAGTGATAAAATCTATAGGTCAGTACACTGTATATTTTTCACTAAATTTATTTTTAACCACCAGTTATCTTCAGGTTTTTCTTGTATGCACATCTTTTTGATAATTTCTTATAAGTTATTTGGGATGGTAAAACATTTTAAATGCTAACAATTTCATTAGAGTAACTAGCTCAAATTATGTACAGTGAAGCATCCTTCAACCATAATTCTGTGGCACCAATTTTTAGTTTCTGGTTTGCTGAGGTACACTATTTACATTCAGGAATAAGATGTATCATATGTCAATTCTCATTCAGGCAAATATCATTTGGCATTAACTTCTTGGCCTGTACATTTTTACATCTCTCAGATAATTAGGATTTAGTTGCATCTATTTGTGTTTCTTCATTGTTCTTTTCTTTTTGTTTTTATTTACTCTGGATGACTAGGCTGTTTAAAGTCCAAGGCTAGCACAGGCTTTGATTATGTTTCAGTTGTATGGGACTCATTTTTGTGTAAAATCAACTTTTGGAACATAAAATTATTTTCATTTTCAGAGTTGATAGGTTTTGGTTTACTGTAATAAAATTTATTGAAATTAAGAATAAATTCTGGATATGAAACACTTTTTTGGGTTTTAAGGGTATTTAGATTTCTTGAGGTTTCACGATTACATCAGTTTACTGACATTTTAAGGGCATATTAGTTCACTTGGGTTTCAGCTTTGGTTTGGAGACTTTTTAAGGGTACTTACATTAACTAAGGTAATAATGGTACATCACTACCTCAAAAACTTGCACCATGATAACTTGCAAACCCACTTATAATGTGGTTCCGGTGTGGATCCCAGTTTTAAAACCAGAAAGAAGAAAATCACAATTAAAATTGGTAATGAAAACTTTGATATATCACTTGTTTTATGGTCGAATACATTAGTTAGAAATTGGAAATTTTAATCAACATTACAAAATATCAAATTTTAATAAGAAATCATATAATTTGTTACATTTTCATTCCAAAGATAGTTTAGTACACTGCAATTAACAATATTTAAGGAAATTTTGATCAATGAAAATGTCACACCTAGTAGATGCAGTACTTTAATAAATAAATACCAATTAAATAATTTTTTATCAATTGTAATATGTGTTCTAGTAATATCTTTTAGTTTCTTTTAAGTGTAATCATCATAAATGTGATGTGTCCTCTTTAATTTAAACATAAAATGTGTCAATCTATTGTAACAGCTATGTCAACAAGCTTTTCTCTGACAACCTAATAAAGTGCTCACTGTGTTTTGATATCAGACTAGTGGAAGCATTTGTTGTACTGTTTCACTAAATAAAAAGTGGGCCTCCTTTTTATTATGATGGTAATTATGTCTTTTGGATAAAATAAAGGAGGTGGAATAAAAAAAGTTAAAAGGCATAAAAGTCCTACATGCTTGAGAACCAGTGGCCTTGGTTGTATGTCCGGTAGCTCATTTCAGTTGATGAATTGATTTCTGTTATAAATAGTATTGTGACCATCATCTAATTAAACTACCTTAAATTAACCCACTCAATCATAACTGTGATTAAAACCATGCAAAATACTATTATACATCACTCAGGGAACCAGACTAACCAACAAAACAAAAATCTGTGACATAATATATGAATGTTCTCACATACTGTGTTGGTTGTTGAAACCAGTTAGAATCATGTTATTGATCTTTCAGATGTTGGACATTTTGAAAATAAATGTAATTTATAGGGAATAACAAACAACTTTATCAGAAAAAGTGCTTTATTGACAGTTATTTTCTGTGTGATTATAAAACAAGGATTCAGTTATTAAATAGCCCAGTCCCTACCCACCAAACCCCAAGATTCTCTGTATGTCTAGTGGATTTTTTGGAGGTCCCTGGGTAACTCATCCTTGCTTATGGATCAGTGTATTCTCTAATCTTTTGGACCCCAGTGTGCATTAGTTATCAAGGAAAATGTGTATTTAGATTTACTGAGGTTTCAAGATTACTTTGGTTTTAGAGATTATGAGGTTTATAGATGTTTTATTTTATGTTCTTTAGATATACTGAGGTTTTAAGGATATTTAGATGCACTGAAGTCTTAGGGCTATTTAGATTTGTTGAGGTTTTATGGATGTTTAGGTATACTGAGGATATTATAATAAGTTTTAAGGGTATTTAGATTTTCTGAAGCCTTATGGGTATTTAGATTTACTGAGGTTTCAAGATTACTTTGGTTTTAGAGATTATGAGGTTTATAGATGTTTTATTTTATGTTCTTTAGATATACTGAGGTTTTAAGGATATTTAGATGCACTGAAGTCTTAGGGCTATTTAGATTTGTTGAGGTTTTATGGATGTTTAGGTATACTGAGGATATTATAATAAGTTTTAAGGGTATTTAGATTTTCTGAAGCCTTATGGGTATTTTGATTTACTGAGGTTTTAAGGTAATTTAGATTTACTGAGGTTTTAAGTATCCTTACATTTTGTTTGATTTTAGGGATACTGAGGTTAACTGATATTTTATGCTATTTAGATATAGTGAGGTTTTAAGGATATTTAGGCCTACTGAAGTCTCAAGAGTATTTAGATTCCCGGAGTTTTTATGGTTATTTAGACATACTGAGGTTTTAATGGTATTTGATTTACTGATGTTTTATGGGTATGTAGATTTACTGAGGTCTTAAGGGTATTTAGATTTATAGAGGTTTGAAGGGTATTTATATTTATTGAGGTTCTGTAGGTAGTTTTACTATGGTTTTATGGATATTAGATTTCCTGAGGTTTTAAAGGTATTTAGATTAACTGAGGTTTTAAGGGTATATATATATATTTACTGATGTTTTAATGGTATTTAGATTTAATGAAGTCTTAAGGATATTTAGATTCTCTGAAGCTTTAAGGGTATTTAGATTCAGTGAGCTTTTAAGCATATTCAGGTTTACTGTGCTTTTTAGATATACTGAGGTTTTAAAGTATTAAGATTTACTTAAAAACTTGTGCTTATTTTGATTTATTGAGGTTTTTAGGGTATTAAGGTTTATTGAGGTTTATTGAGATTTTAAGTATATTTAGATTACTAAAGTCATGTGTTGTGTGTGTGTGTACATATATATATATATATATATATATATATATATATATATATATATATATATATATATACTGTGTGTTGATTTCTATGATTACAGATTGTAAGGGTCATTTTCAAAACACATTACATAGCCTCAAGACAGTGATTGGTAGTTTTAATTGGAGTAAAAATGTTGATGTGGTCCTTTGACCTTTGAAGGTTTAAAAAAAATCTTGATGACGAATTTGATCTTATATTAGATCAGGTCATGGGTTTCCCCCAAGGAAAATATGGGTGACCTAATTTCTGATTGGTTAGCTGCTAAAGTACCTGACTTTGTTGACAACATTAGATTGATCTGGAAATGAGTATTCTACCCTCATCCTGGTTCAGAAATTGCATCTTTGTTTTTATCCAAGGGATGTATTACTGAGAATTAGTTATTCCTGTCTTAAACATCAGTCTTAAAAGAATAAGCTTAAGTTGTGGGTAGTTAATATATTTGTTTCATTATTCATTGGAATTACAAAGAGCTCATATTTTAAAAATAAGTAATTATTTTGAAATTCCCATGAATTCATTTAAAGACATTTTTGACTAATTGTTTTAATAACATCAAGTCTGTTTTGCACATCAAACTATTCCAGTCTATTGGCACATCAACACAATAGATTGCACTTCATTCAGAATACTTGATACATTTGTACTGGTGATAGAACTTTAGGATTATTTTGGATATCATTCACCATTTTCTAAGTTATTTTTAATTTTCACTTTGTATTTTTGGAAAAAAGATGATTTAATTTTACAAAACTTTTTGGGTATTTTTTTTTGTTAGACAGTTTAAGGCTAATGGTTCATAGCATGTTATTTAGATTTATTGAGGTATTAAGGATATTTAGGTTTACTCAAGTTTTGATACAATATTTCACTGTATATGTACTATTACAGTTGGAGAGGCTTCAGCTGAGAGCATGGTGGCTGACATAGTAGAGGATCTGTGGGAAAAACTGATATCCCTCAGTTCTGCCAGGGAGCAATTGCAACAGTTCAGGTACCTCCTAGATTTTTTGTCTTACCTGCAAAGCAAACTTGATTATTGTATCTATTGTGGATGGAACTACTCATCACAGAAAAAGGAGGTCACAGAGACCTCCATTTCACAATCTAATAACTTTGCCATGTGTTCGGAATATGCCTTAGCAGAGCATCTTAGACATATAATTTTATGGAACTCTTCTATCATAAATGCCATTTTTGTCTTGCCAGTATTTTGGTATAACATTTTTGATTTTGATGGTACTAACATATGCCATTTGGTGGTATTAACATATATCATTTGATGGTATTAAAATATACCATTTGATGGTATTAACATATACCATTTGATGGTAATAACATATGCCATTTGATGGTATTAACATACGTCATTTGATGGTATTAACATATGCCATTTGGTGGTATTAACATGCCATTTGATGGTATTAACATATGCCATTTGATGGTATTAACATATGCCATTTGATGGTATTAACATATACCATTTGATGGTGTTAACATATGCCATTTGATGGTTTTAACATATGCCATTTGATGGTATTAACATATACCATTTGATGGTGTTAACATATGCCATTTGATGGTATTAATATATGCCATTTGATGGTATTAACATATGCCATTTGGTGGTATTAACATGCCATTTGATGGTATTAACATATTCCATTTGATGGTATTAACATACATCATTTGATGGTATTAACATATTCCATTTGATGGTATTAACATATACCATTTGATGGTATTTATACCATTTGATGGTATTAACATATGCCATTTGATGGTATTAACATATACCACTTGATGGTATTTATACCATTTGATGGTATTAACATATGCCATTTGATGGTATTAATATATGCCATTTGATGGTGATAACATATGCCATTTGATGGTATTAACATGTCATTTGATGGTATTAACATATGCCATTTGGTGATATTAACATGCCAATTGATGGTATTAACATATGCCATTTGATGGTATTAACATATACCACTTGATGGTGTTTATACCATTTGATGGTATTAACATATGCCACTTGATGGTATTAACATGCCATTTGATGGTATTCACATGCCATTTGATGGTATTAACATATGCCATTTGATGGTATTAACATACATCATTTGATGGTGATAACATATGCCATTTGATGGTATTAACATGTCATTTGATGGTATTAACATATGCCATTTGGTGATATTAACATGCCATTTGATGGTATTAACATATTCCATTTGATGGTATTAACATATACCATTTGATGGTATTTATACCATTTGATGGTATTTACATGCCATTTGATGGTATTAACATATGCCATTTGATGGTATTAACATATACCATTTGAGGGTGTTAACATATGCCATTTGATGGTATTAACATATGCCATTTGGTGGTATTAACATGCCATTTGATGGTATTTACATGCCATTTGATGGTATTAACATATGCCATTTGATGGTATTAACATATACAATTTGATGGTATTAACATATACCATTTGATGGTGTTAACATATGCCATTTGATGGTATTAACATATGCTGCTTGGTCCAACTGCAAATTATATAGATTCAGATTTGCCATTGCACAATGTGCAGGCAAATCTGTATATAAGCATTTTGCTAGGAGTAATCAGTTCTGTTTGACAATTCTCATGCAATCTCAATATATTCTGAAAAACAAAATTTGCTCCAAGAGGGATCTACTTTTTGCTCGGTATATTTGTTATGAGAAATCTTTGATCTTGAAACAGTGCAAATGAGGTTGTAATTTAACAATAAATGTTCAGTCAGCTATTGATTGTATGCATGTTTAGTGGCAGTACATGTTTCCTGACTTTTCTCTGAAGCGGTTGTTATCGTAGGACATGCATGTATCATTAGCTAGTACATGTTTCCAAGACTTTTTTACCTAGTGGGTGTTATTGAAGTATATATATTTATCTTTAGCTGGTAAAATGCACTTCAGCCGAATAATATTTCCAGAATTGTAAATTGCATAGATCCTTATTTAAATGTTATAACAATTTCTTTAAAAAAATTAAATATTCTGACATTTCACCAGCAGTCATTCATAACTGGGCTTTACCTGTTAAAAGTTTTTTCTGTTATTTGTGGATTTTCATTATGATCTATACAAGTTTAACTGTACAAGAAAGCATTTGGAGCAAAATCCTTTTATTATTTCAGGTCCATATTAGATCCAGGATCAGCTGTCAGTCTACCTAGCCTTAATCCATTAATAAAGCAGCTCGTAGCAGTCATCTTTGATCCAAGTAAACCAGATTTGCCAAGTATAGAATGCAAATCTTCTGGATTCAGAGATATACTGAAGTCTGGATTTGGGTAAATACTGGATACAGAGGTGTACTTAAGTCTGGATTTGGGTAGATCATGGGCATATTTGTTTAGAAAATGAAGAAAATTAAGGCATGTCCCAGTGACTTGTTTTGGTCTAGTCGCCAGGTTCCTTTTTGGACTCTTTCATTGATCTTAGGACACAGGAATAATTTGTGAAATTGAATACATACCCTGAAACAAATAATTGCATCAAATCTGCAGTGTTTGCATTTCATTTTCATATGAAATACATTCATAATTCATTTTGCTAGCATTCCATTCAATTTTGTCCTTGAACTATTATCACATTTTTCACATATGGTTGAATATTACAAAATAACACGAACACATAAAACTGTGACCGTTTTTACTTTATTGCTTCTTTAGGCTCTTTTTTTTAAAGAATTATACAAGGGGACATAATTCAAATTTCATTCTTTAAAAAATCATATTAAATACTGGCAGATAAATTAAATATTTTGAAATGTAAAATCAATATTTTATCAATGAAAACTATTATATTAAATATATAGTTCATTCTGCATATTTAAAGAGTAATAACTCTATATCTATTCAAAAAGTTCTAGATATGGTTGAAGATATTAATTTTGAGTTTGTCTTTATTGCTTCCAGTCATCATTTCCCTTTATTTTTTGGGGGGAATTTAATGTCAGTGGATATACCAAAGTTGTTTTTCTGAAACTGTTGAGAAACACTCCATTTGTCACAATTTATGAATTGTTATATTTGTTTTTCTGTATGTATCATTAGTGTTTATCCTGAATTTCATTTGCATTAAATTTTCATTTAAATGGTAAATAATCCATTTCAGAGTCTGTAGATGAACCATATTCTCTTCTAAAATTTCTGAAAAGGTGAATAACAGTATGAAAACTTTCACCAAATTTCACTTTTAAAAAAGTAACTCAAAGTACTGAACATTTTCTTAACAGTATTTTGCATTTGGCCAGGAGTTTACCTGAGATAGGAATCTCCTTACCTATCAGCAAGTGTTGTGTTCTTTTTTTATATGTCATTGAGGATATTCATCACCATGGTGATATGGCCTCAGGCATTGAGCTTCTTATGGTGTATATTTAATGTACCACAAAAATTAACTGTTGAATTATTAACAGAGAAAATAAAAGCACAATTTTATTAGTGAAAGATATATGGAAATGGATAAGCTTACCTTCTATAACCCTTTGAGTAAAAGTATTAAAAAGTGATTGGTGAACATTGAGTTAATACTGTATGTATATAATACAGTGATAAAACTAACTTTTAAACATTAAACACATGAAATGAATTGCTTCTAATTTTGTTTTGCTCAAGAATGAAGTCTATTGTTTTCATTATTAAACTTTTGAATCTCAAGTCACATGTTACATGCGTGTTGTTATGACACATCATTTAATAGAAGATATGTCTATTTATAGCAACAGTTTTGTATAAATAGTTGTTAGCTTGGAGATGAGTTATTGCTTTTTCAGTTGGTTAAATTAATTTACAAAGAAAGGAATTTTAAAGGCAGGTTTAATCAAACACTTTAACAGTCAACTACAGCTAGGTAAGCACAGCTGTGATTTATTGCAGGAGGAACAGTTCTTTTAATCCTAGACATTAATAGAATAGTTAATACACTGCCATTGCATTTGCATATCAGCGGAGTGGGTGAAATCTAGTAGCACAGTAGTTTCCATTCCCCCTATTGTGTTAATTCCAGAATCTACTGGTATTTCAGCATATTCCAGTCCATCTAGTAAATCAGCCTGTAATTTAGTGGCAATTCAGTGAGTTTCCATTCCCCTTAGAGTATTTAGAGTGTTAGTTCCGGAATTGACTGGTAGTTGGTACAATTTCCACCCCACCACAGCTTATTAGTCTCATAATCTACTTTTTACTTTTTAGTTCAGTAGTTTCCTATTTTCCTAGTGTGTTAGTCCCAGAATTTACTAGTAGCCAAGTAGTTTCCAATCCCCCTAGTGCTTTTAGTCACAGAATTTCCTAGTGGCTCAGTAGAGTTTCTAATCTCACCTAGTGTGTTAGTCCCAGAAATTACTAGTAGTTCAGTAGTCCAATTTTCCTGTGTGTTAAAACCAGAATCGACTGGTAGGTAGCTCATTGGAGTTTCCAATCTCCAAGGGGTGTTATTCCCAGAATTTACTAGAAGTTCAGTAGTTTCCAATCCCCACAGTGTGTTAATTTTGGAATCTGCAGTTTCCAATCCCTGCAATGTGTTAGACCCAGAATTTACTAGTAGTTTAGTAGTTTCCAATCCCCACATTTTGTTAATCTTAGAATCTAAGTAGAAGCTCAGTAGTTTACAATCACTGCAATGTATTAGACCCAGAATTTACTCATAGCTTGGTAGTTTTCAATCTCCTTATTGTGTTAGTCTCAGAATTTACTAAAGGTCTGTAGTTTCCAATTCCCGTACTACTTTAGTCTCAAAATTTACTGGTAGCTCCACCTGGTTTGTTAGTCCCAGAATTTACAGGTAGCTATACCTAGTTTGTTAGTCTCAGAATTTACTGGTAGCTCCACCAGGTTTGTTAGTTCCTGAATTTACTGATCACTCAAGTTTTTTATTGTGATCAAAAACAATTTTTTAATTTAGATATTTTAGAGTAAAATTCCAAACACCAAAAACCTTGAGCATGAAAATCATGCCTCATAATAAATATCTCATTTCAGACTCCTATGTATGCCTAAAATGTTTGCAGGAATTTATTGGATTTTATATTAGAACCATTAAATCAACAAACCTTACTATTAAAATATTTCTTCCAATATTTTGAAGGTTGTTCCGAAGTGTTGGTAAACCAAGGCCAAGTGATGCCCCCCTGATGATACTTTTCGTTGTTGGAGGTGTTACTAGTATGGAGTTTAAACAGATCAAGGATGTTCTGCACACTTACAAACCAGATACACAGGTAGGATGTATGAAGGGACTGTATTTTTATTATGCAAGATCATACAAAAATCACTATTAAATTCTCTTTTTTATAAATCTCAAGAAAAGGTTATCCAAGTTACAGTTGTCTAAAAGCATTGACAGAATACAAACAAAATCATGTGCAAGACATCACAAATTTATTCACGTTTCCAGCATGGAAAAAAGTTCATCAAAAGTTGCAGAGAAAATTGCTAAATTTATTCATCATCTTCCCATAATTCATTTGAGCATCAACAAGCTGAATATTTAGGTTTGTTATGCATTACTCTCATGCACTTTATCTATTTTGCAGCTATATGCAACATTATATATGGAGAAATTTCATTTCATAATATAAATGTTCCTTGAAAGTTGAGGGGCCCCAAGTGGCCAAGTGGTCTAATGCGCTGTCCGTTACAGATCACTGCTATCTCACCTCTGTTTGTGTGGGTTTGAGTCTAGGATTCGGCGAATGTGGATATGTGAGAAAGCTTGCCAGTAGCTTCTCGAGGGTCAGTGGTTCTTTCTGCAGATTTCCCAGTTTCTTTCTCCACCATTAATACTGGTCGCCATGCATAGCCTATCATGTGCTGAAAAATGCTGTTAAGCCCCAGAATAACAACAACAACAACCATAAAAGTTGATGGAAAGTGAATGTGCACAAGTACTGGTCTTGGTACTTTTAATTTACCTGTCATACATTTACCATGTAGTAATATTATTATGTAGTACATGTATGACAGATAAATTGTAAGCAACAATATAAGCCCCTTTGGGCATATGGCAGAACGATGTGAAAAAGCACACTTCTATAACACACAACCCAACCCCCCTCCCCTATTTTAGTTTTGGAGTGCTTTAATCCACCTACTGAAGTCCTGCATGCTGAAGCATTGTTTGTGAGCTTTCTTGTTGAACATAACCTGTCTTTCTCAGTTGGAAATCAGCAACAGTGAAAGAATTTTTTCCTTTTCGTTGCTCCCTTAAGTGCTTGAAATTTGCAACAATTTTAGTCACCAAGATTAACCAGCAAACAAAAAGTCTTAACTGTTTTGAAAACAAATTTACCAGTCTGATTGAAGCAATTCCAAGACTGCCACACCATCATATCATGACAAATAATGTTAAAATTATGCTGCAAATAAAATAGTACATTTAATCGGTGTAATTGTTTTTTTATTTTGGGATTTTCATGTAATGGCAGTACTGACAATTGAGGTGGGTGGAGTTAGTGTCATGATATACTTTTTAACTGATTGTGTTCAAAATTCACTAATTTTTTATCCCACTTTTCATTAATTGCGATTTTAGAGGTTTGGCAGCTCTGTAAATATCAATATTAATATTGACACCAGTTTCTCAACGGACTGCTTAATGAGTTACAATTTCAGGAATCACAGACTCTGTGAAGAAAAATTGTTTTCATACCAAATAATTGCCGGTGTTTTAAGTTTTCAAATTTTTACTGAACTTTACAGTTCAAGAGTTTTATAAAACTCTTAAGTGCAGTCTTTGTTAACTAGTTATAATGTTACTGTGCTTGACTGAATCTTTGCACACCTAGCATATCAATGGTAGTTGCATCCAAAATGAACTTTTTGCCAACTTATACTGAATAGAGTTATTTAAAAATATGCTTTCTCCATCTTTCAAAAAGCATTATTTTCTCATTAAACTACATTAAATACTTTGCAGGCAGAAGGTCAGACCTGTATTCACATATGTTGTGATTACAATGTATAGTTTTCTTTGCCTGTTCTATTTACACTAAAATAATGTTTTTGGGTCAAAATAAAAAAATGAATCACCTACATTTTCAAAGAAATCCTACTGCTCCCAAGATGACATCATATACACCACTACCGGTAAAAATATTTGATCCCATGGTCAGACTCATTTTAAAATGTTATTTTATGACAAGATTAATTAATATACTAAAAAAGACCTTGATCTGCCTGCTCAGGCATTATGTTGGGGTTATTGCAAATTACTTTTGGCAAATATTTAAGATAGCAAGATTTAATCAAGAAAAAGAAGTTTTACAAGTTTTTGACAGATTTCAGTTGCCAGTATCCTTGCTGTAGGAGGATGTGACCCACAGTTAGAAGTATGGAATGAAAGATAAGATAAAATATAAACTTGAATAAACAAGTCATTAAAGTTCTTCAGTATTTGATTACCTGGTGTTCAAGTTAAGTTGTACTGTATACGAGATAATTTACAAATAAAGGAACCATGTATAGTGATGAAGAAGTCTAATTGCAAACTTAGATCTTTGTCACATAAGATCCCAGCTAATCCAAGTCTATGCAGTTTGGAATATTCAGAAGAACACAAATCTAAATATGCAGTCACATAATAACCCCTGCTGATAAAAGTCTATGCTGTTTGTTTATCATAGTAACAACTCAGACTTAGATCTGCTGACACATGTCCAATAATGTGCCCCTAAATCTGGGTCCCTATACTTCGTTTAGATTAATAAGCAACATAAGTGTGCTGACAGATCAAGATCTAGTCAATTTTCTTTGATTAATCAAATAAAACTATGGACAGCACCCCTACCTCCAAATCTCATTTCATTCTTCCATATATTACCAGTCAAATTCATAGCCATTCTGTTTATTTATTTTGAACAGGTCGTATTAGGAAGCACAAGACTCCTCACACCAGCCGATGGCTTGAATTTGTGTCTAGCTCATGACAATGTCAACATCTCTGATGTCCGATGATTTGTGCCTTGCCAATGGAGCTCAAGCACTGTACATTAAGAATGAAAATTTCCCAGAAACAGTTTAAAATATTCCAGAATTGAGTACAGTAGGGACTGTGGAGCAAAACTTCTTACTGAAATGTATCACAGCCCAGTTTTTGTTTATCTATTAAAAGCAATTAATAATGGGGGGAAAAATATTTAAAACTTGTGTGCAATATTCCATTTATGCAACATTTTAGTTAATGTGTCAGTTTCAGTGATAAGTTGTGCAAGATAAACCTAAGTAGAGTTTATTTTGTAAAGTGTTTAAACAAGTGTGGATACCTGAATTAACCACATAATGTTTAAGCAAAGTGTGGATGCCTGAATTAACCATACAATGTTTAAACCAGTGTGGATACCAGAATTAACCACACACGATGGAAATCATGCATCACTGAAGTATATTTTTATTCACAACTTTGGTAATAGCAGAAGGGGCATATTGTTTTGCTGGTGTCTACATTTCCATGTCCATCCCAAATCCATTTCAGTACAGTAGCAAAGAAGCTAGTCAGCATAGAGTCTTGAAATTTTACACATTTGGTTATGATTTTTATATAATTAAATTAGATTTTCAATTTTCTTTTTACATCTTTTTACTTGGATTTTTGGGAGAACCTCCAATGTAGACAAATGAAATATAGCAGAGCCTGGCAAATTTGTATCAATACATAGATTGGGTTCTCATGCATTCACAGCAGTTCTTAAGATTTTTTTTTAAAAAAATACATCTTTGAATATTCTGAATGAAAGATATTTTGGAAAAAACTTAATTAGCCTTATTAAACAAAGTACCAGTCAAAATTAAAACTTTTTTTGTATTCACATGCAGATGATGTCATTAGATTTACAGGCCATTTCAGCAAATGTTCACAAATTAGCCAAGTATTTGAATTTTTGAGGACATTTTGTTAAACATTCAGACAGCATTACAGCAGCATGGGTATATGTATTTTCCAAAAAGTTTCTAGTTTAATAAATGCAGTTTTGAATTTAGTGCTGATTCAACACAAATGTCTTACAGTTTTTTTACTTCATTGTCACATTGTCACTTCACAGTGGCCACTTTTGTATATTGGATACCTAAATGTGCAATATTTTCTAACCATATTTTCTGACACTATTAACTTGGGTTGTGATACTATAAAATCTTATTTAAAAAAGCATATTTATGCTTTTTTACTTTTAATTTATTACAGGCAATATGCACTTGTCAATGAAATTTAGTTTATTACTTGAACGTGACTAATCTGGTAGTGGATTACCTGAAGATGGCTGATTCATTATGAAAGACAGCAAGAAAAAATGGACAACGTTGGGTTTAGTTTGTTTTGGTGTTTTATGGCAAAGTAACACACATAGGTTATTTAGTGCCTAGGCAATTGCAATAAAGTGTCTTCCTCAAGGACACACCATGGTAGCTCACCCAAGCTAGTCTGATGTTAGGATTCTAATCTGCTTCTTGGTCTCGAGTCTGGCTTGCAAACCATAGAACCACCGAATTCCCAAGTAAATCACATAATGGATCAAAACAATCAAACAAGAAGCCAAGTTTACATCATGGTGATTTTTGTTTTCTCTTTTAAGAAAGAGATGTGCAATTGTTGGCCATGAAAATACATCATTAAAACAGAACTACATTTATTTTGTTTATGCTTGTTTTCATGCATGCCATTATTTTCCAGATTTGGCAGTATGTTGTGATAATTCAGTGTAAATTTTACATAGAATACACAAAGTATTAAAGTAATCTGCATAAATAATACTGGTTTAATTTATTTTGGACCCATTATCAACCTGTGAAAATAATGCATGTTTAAAATTTGCTATGTAAGGAAGAAGACTTAGAAAATTATTTACTTTCAGAAATTGTTCATATTTAAATATGTTGTAGAATGCATACTAGAAAATTTGCAAAACTGCTGCATGACTGAAATAGTTTTGCATTTACAAGCGTTATTAGAATATGAACTTAATTGTAAGTTTCACCAAGGGTCAGACATTTTAAGACCATTTCATTTGCATTATATTCAAGCACATAATAACTTTGCAGAGACAATTTTAATAAAATAAGATGTGGCAACACAAAGAAAATTTATCATCAGCAAAGTTTTAATGCACAAAAGTATCGTGCAGATGTGCTAACTCTGAAAAGAAATCAGTAACACTGTTGATTTATTTCTGTTGGATCAGTTTTCAATAAGGTGTAACAAAATATCATGCTATTGTCATGCTGAAAAACATTTAAAAATCCAAAGGTGATTATACACACACACACACACACACACAATATATATATTTATCATCATGGAATTATTTGTCACCAATTTGGAATAAAAAGTATATTGGTCTGTTGATTAATGTTAACTGGTATATTCTGGAGTATCCTTTTACCTTAGAGTGTTTCCATGCAAGTATGTCTGGTAAAAATACTCTTTTCGACAATGGTTAGGTTATTTTGTAGGTAAAAAACAAAAGAATTATCTACATGGAATTTTACAAAATACATAAAAACTTGTGGTGCAAGTTGTTTGCTGAAAGATTAGTCTTATTCACTGGTCAACTGATTTGATCTTGACACTGGTGATACATCTAACGAACATATCAAGTTTGTGTCTTGCTGGTGAAAGGGTATACAGCAAGCAAAACCACTATTAAGCTTCAGAAGGCAGTCTGTTATCAAGTTAGTGTTAGTAACGAGGTATAAAGGTCTTAAACCAAAATGGGTGTTGGACTGGGTTTTACTAGGTAATGAAATAGAGACAGTCTTAAAACCACAATGGGTGTTGGACTGGGTTTTACTAGGTAATGAAATAGAGAGTCTTGAAACCACAATGGGTATTGGACTGGGTTTTACTAGGTAATAAAATAGGACAGTCTTAAAACCAAAATGGGTATTGGACTGGGTTTTACAAGGTTATGAAATAGGACGGAATTAAAACCACAATGGGTATTGGACTGGGTTTTACTAGGTAATGAAATAGAGAGAGTTTTAAAAATACAATGGGTATTGGACTGGGTTTTACTAGGTAATGAAATAGGACGGTCTTAAAACCACAATGGGTATTGGACTGGGTTTTACTAGGTAATGAAATAGGACGGAATTAAAACCACAATGGGTATTGGACTGGGTTTTACTAGGTAATGAAATAGGACGGTCTTAAAACCACAATGGGTATTGGACTGGGTTTTACTAGGTAATGAAATAGAGAGAGTTTTAAAAATACAATGGGTATTGGACTGGGTTTTACTAGGTAATGAAATAGGACGGTCTTAAAACCACAATGGGTATTGGACTGGGTTTTACTAGGTAATGAAATAGGACGGAATTAAAACCACAATGGGTATTGGACAGGGTTTTACTAGGTAATGAAATAGAGAGAGTTTTAAAAATACAATGGGTATTGGACTGGGTTTTACTAGGTAATGAAATAGGACGGTCTTAAAACCACAATGGGTATTGGACTGGGATTTACTAGGTTATGAAATAGGACGGAATTAAAACCACAATGGGTATTGGACTGGGTTTTACTAGGTAATGAAATAGGAGGGTCTTAAAACCACAATGGGTGTTGGACTGGGTTTTACTAGGTAATGCAATAGGATGAAATTAAAACCAGAATGGATGTTGGACTGGGTTTTACTAGGTAATGAAATAGGACGGTCTTAAAAGCACAATGGGTATTGGACTGGGTTTTACTAGGTAATGAAATAGGACGGAATTAAAACCACAATGGGTGTTGGACTGGGTTTTACTAGGTAATGAAATAGGATGGAATTAAAACCACAATGGGTATTGGACTAAGTTTTACTAGGTAATGAAATAGAGACAGTCTTAAAACCACAATGGGTATTGGACTGGATTTTACTAGGTAATGAAATAGGACGGAATTAAAACCACAATGGGTATTAGACTGGGTTTTACTAGGTAATGAAATCGGTCGGAATTAAAACCAGAATGGGTGTTGGACTGGGTTTTACTAGGTAATAAAATAGGACGGTCTTAAAACCACAATGGGTATTGGACTGGGTTTTACTAGGTAATGAAATAGAGTCTTAAAACCACAATGGGTATTGGACTGGGTTTTACTAGGTAATGAAATAGGACAGAATTAAAACCACAATGGGTGTTGGACTGGGTTTTACTAGGTAATACAATAGGACGAAATTAAAACCAGAATGGATGTTGGACTGGGTTTTACTAGGTAATGAAATAGGACGGAATTAAAATCACAATGGGTGTTGGACTGGGTTTTACTAGGTAATGAAATAGGACGGTCTTAAAAGCACAATGGGTATTGGACTGGGGTTTTACTAGATAAAGAAATAGGACGGAATTAAAACCAGAATGGGTGTTGGACTGGGTTTTACTAGGTAATGAAATAGGATGGAATTAAAACCACAATGGGTATTGGACTGGGTTTTACTAGGTAATGAAATAGGATGGAATTAAAACCACAATGGGTATTGGACTGGGTTTTACTAGGTAATGAAATAGAGACAGTCTTAAAACCACAATGGGTATTGGACTGGGTTTTACTAGGTAATGAAATAGGACGGAATTAAAACCACAATGGGTATTGGACTGGGTTTTACTAGGTAATGAAATAGGTCGGAATTAAAACCACAATGAGTATTGGACTGGGTTTTACTAGGTAATGAAATAGGATGGATTTAAAACCACAATGGGTATTGGACTGGGTTTTACTAGGTAATGAAATAGGACGGTCTTAAAACCACAATGGGTGTTGGACTGGGTTTTACTAGGTAATGAAATAGGACGGAATTAAAATCACAATGGGTATTGCACTGGGTTTTACTAGGTAATGAAATGGGATGGTCTTAAAACCACAATGGGTATTGGACTGGGTTTTACTAGGTAATGAAATAGGACGGAATTAAAACCAGAATGGGTGTTGGACTGGGTTTTACTAGGTAATGAAATAGGATGGAATTAAAACCACAATGGGTATTGGACTGGGTTTTACTAGGTAATGAAATAGAGACAGTCTTAAAACCACAATGGGTATTGGACTGGGTTTACTAGGACAGTCTTAAAACCACAATGGGTATTGGACTGGGTTTTACTAGGTAATGAAGTAGAACGGAATTAAAACCAGAATGGGTGTTGGACTGGGTTTTACTAGGTAATGAAATAGTATGGAATTAAAACCACAATGGGTATTGGACTGGATTTTACTAGATAATGAAATAGAGAGTCTTAAAACCACAATGGGTATTGGACTGGGTTTTACTAGGTAATGAAATAGGACGGAATTAAAACCACAATGGCTATTGGACTGGGTTTTACTAGGTAATGAAATAGGACAGAATTAAAACCACAATGGGTATTGGACTGGGTTTTACTAGGTAATGAAATAGAGACAGTCTTTAAACCACAATGGGTATTGGACTGGGTTTTACTTGGTAATGAAATAGGAGGGAATTAAAACCACAATGGATATTGGACTTGGTTTTATTAAGTAATGAAATAGGACGGTCTTAAAACCACAATGGGTGTTGGACTGGGTTTTACTAGGTAATGAAATAGGACAGAATTAAAACCAGAATGGATGTTGGACTGAGTTTTACTAGGTAATGAAATAGGATGGAATTAAAACCACAATGGGTATTGGACTGGGTTTTACTACGTAATGAAATAGAGACAGTCTTAAAACCACAATGGGTATTGGACTGGGTTTTAGTAGGTAATGAAATAGGACGGAATTAAAACCACAATGGGTACTGGACTGGGTTTTACTAGGTAATGAAATAGGACAGAATTAAAACCGCAATGGGTGTTGGACTGGGTTTGACTAGGTAATGAAATAGGATGGTCTAAAAACCACAATGGGTGTTGGACTGGGTTTTACTAGGTAATGAAATAGGACGGAATTAAAATCACAATGGGTATTGGACTGGGTTTTACTAGGTAATGAAATAGGACGGAATAAAAACCAGAATGGATGTTAGACTGGGTTTTACAAGGTAATGAAATAGGACGGAATTAAAATCACAATGAGTGTTGGACTGGGTTTTACTAGGTAAAGGATGGAATTAAAACCACAATGGGTATTGGACTGGGTTTCACTAGGTAATGAAATAGGACGGAATTAAAACCACAAGGGGTATTGGACTGGATTTTACTAGGTAATGAAATAGGACGGAATTAAAACCACAATGGGTATTAGACTGGGTTTTACTAGGTAATGAAATCGGTCGGAATTAAAACCACAATGGGTATTGGACTGGGTTTTACTAGGTAATGAAATAGGACGGTCTTAAAACCAGAATGGGTGTTGGACTGGGTTTTACTAGGTAATGAAATAGGACGGTCTTAAAACCACAATGGGTATTGGACTGGGTTTTACTAGGTAATGAAATAGAGTCTTAAAACCACAATGGGTATTGGACTGGGTTTTACTAGGTTATGAAATAGGACGGAATTAAAACCACAATGGGTATTGGACTGGGTTTTACTAGGTAATGAAATAGGACAGAATTAAAACCACAATGGGTGTTGGACTGGGTTTTACTAGGTAATACAATAGGACGAAATTAAAACCAGAATGGATGTTGGACTGGGTTTTACTAGGTAATGAAATAGGACGGAATTAAAATCACAATGGGTGTTGGACTGGGTTTTACTAGGTAATGAAATAGGACGGTCTTAAAAGCACAATGGGTATTGGACTGGGGTTTTACTAGGTAAAGAAATAGGACGGAATTAAAACCAGAATGGGTGTTGGACTGGGTTTTACTAGGTAATGAAATAGGATGGAATTAAAACCACAATGGGTATTGGACTGGGTTTTACTAGGTAATGAAATAGGATGGAATTAAAACCACAATGGGTATTGGACTGGGTTTTACTAGGTAATGAAATAGAGACAGTCTTAAAACCACAATGGGTATTGGACTGGGTTTTACTAGGTAATGAAATAGGACGGAATTAAAACCACAATGGGTATTGGACTGGGTTTTACTAGGTAATGAAATAGGTCGGAATTAAAACCACAATGAGTATTGGACTGGGTTTTACTAGGTAATGAAATAGGATGGATTTAAAACCACAATGGGTATTGGACTGGGTTTTACTAGGTAATGAAATAGGACGGTCTTAAAACCACAATGGGTGTTGGACTGGGTTTTACTAGGTAATGAAATAGGACGGAATTAAAATCACAATGGGTATTGCACTGGGTTTTACTAGGTAAGGAAATGGGATGGTCTTAAAACCACAATGGGTATTGGACTGGGTTTTACTAGGTAATGAAATAGGACGGAATTAAAACCAGAATGGGTGTTGGACTGGGTTTTACTAGGTAATGAAATAGGATGGAATAAAACCACAATGGGTATTGGACTGGGTTTTACTAGGTAATGAAATAGGATGGAATTAAAACCACAATGGGTATTGGACTGGGTTTTACTAGGTAATGAAATAGAGACAGTCTTAAAACCACAATGGGTATTGGACTGGGTTTACTAGGACAGTCTTAAAACCACAATGGGTATTGGACTGGGTTTTACTAGGTAATGAAGTAGAACGGAATTAAAACCAGAATGGGTGTTGGACTGGGTTTTACTAGGTAATGAAATAGTATGGAATTAAAACCACAATGGGTATTGGACTGGGTTTTACTAGGTAATGAAATAGGATGAAATTAAAACCACAATGGGTATTGGACTGGGTTTTACTAGGTAATGAAATAGGATGGAATTAAAACCACAATGGGTATTGGACTGGGTTTTACTAGGTAATGAAATAGGACGGAATTAAAACCACAATGGGTATTGGACTGGGTTTTACTAGGTAATGAAAT
This sequence comes from Potamilus streckersoni, assembly GCA_016746295.1. Classification (NCBI taxonomy): domain Eukaryota; kingdom Metazoa; phylum Mollusca; class Bivalvia; order Unionida; family Unionidae; genus Potamilus; species Potamilus streckersoni. The sequence goes on from JAEAOA010001086.1 coordinate 641,763, forward strand.
AGGACAGAATTAAAACCACAATGGATATTGGACTGGGTTTTACTAGGTAATGAAATAGGACGGTCTTAAAGCCACAATGGGTGTTGGACTGGGTTTTACTAGGTAATGAAATAGGACTGAATTAAAACCAGAATGGATGTTGGACTGAGTTTTACTAGCTAATGAAATAGGATGGAATTAAAACCACAATGGGTATTGGACTGGGTTTTACTAGATAATGAAATAGAGAGTCTTAAAACCACAATGGGTATTGGACTGAGTTTTACTAGCTAATGAAATTGGACGGAATTAAAACCACAATGGCTATTGGACTGGGTTTTACTAGGTAATGAAATAGGACAGAATTAAAACCACAATGGGTATTGGACTGGGTTTTACTAGGTAATGAAATAGAGACAGTCTTTAAACCACAATGGGTATTGGACTGGGTTTTACTAGGTAATGAAATAGGACGGAATTAAAACCACAATGGATATTGGACTTGGTTTTATTAAGCAATGAAATAGGACGGTCTTAAAACCACAATGGGTGTTGGACTGGGTTTTACTAGGTAATGAAATAGGACAGAATTAAAACCAGAATGGATATTGGACTGGGTTGTACTAGGTAATGAAATAGGATGGAATTAAAACCACAATGGGTATTGGACTGGGTTTTACTAGGTAATGAAATAGGACAGAATTAAAACCGCAATGAGTGTTGGACTGGGTTTGACTAGGTAATGAAATAGGATGGTCTAAAAACCACAATGGGTGTTGGACTGGGTTTTACTAGGTAATGAAATAGGACGGAATTAAAACCAGAATGGATGTTAGACTGGGTTTTACTAGGTAATGAAATAGGACGAAATTAAAATCACAATGGGTATTGGACTGGGTTTTACTAGGTAATGAAATAGGACGGAATTAAAATCACAATGAGTGTTGGACTGGGTTTTACTAGGTAAAGGATGGAATTAAAACCACAATGGGTATTGGACTGGGTTTCACTAGGTAATGAAATAGGACAGAATTAAAACCACAATGGGTGTTGGACTGGGTTTTACTAGGTAATGAAATAGGATAGAATTAAAACCACAATGGGTGTTGGACTGGGTTTTACTAGGTAATGAAATAGGACGGAATTATTTTACTAGGTAATGAAATAGGACGGAATTAAAACCACAATGGGTATAGGACTGGGTTTTACTAGGTAATGAAATAGGACGGAATTAAAACCACAATGGGTATAGGACTGGGTTTTACTAGGTAATGAAATAGGATGGAATTAAAACCACAATGGGTATTGGACTGGGTTTTACTAGGTAATGAAATAGAGACAGTCTTAAAACCACAATGGGTATTGGACTGGGTTTACTAGGACAGTCTTAAAACCACAATGGGTATTGGACTGGGTTTTACTAGGTAATGAAATAGGACGGAATTAAAACCAGAATGGGTGTTGGACTGGGTTTTACTAGGTAATGAAATAGGATGGAATTAAAACCACAATGGGTATTGGACTGGGTTTTACTAGGTAATGAAATAGGATGGAATTAAAACCACAATGGGTATTGGACTGGGTTTTACTAGGTAATGAAATAGGACGGAATTAAAACCACAATGGGTATTGGACTGGGTTTTACTAGGTAATGAAATAGGATGGTCTTAAACCAGAATGGGTGTTGGACGGTTTTACTAGGTAATGAAATAGATACAATCTTAAAACCAGAATGGGTGTTGGACTGGATTTTACTAGGTAATGAAATAGGACGGAATTAAAACCAGAATGGGTGTTGGACTGGGATTTCCTGGGCAGAGTAAGAATTCAGCATGTACCATCGATGCTGTAGCTCCTTTAGTCATAGCTGCATAATTAAAAGGGATCTTCTACAGAAATGGAAACCAGTTCATCCTGTATATCAAGCATAAAGTCAGTCACATAGAAGTGAATGAATATTTATAAGTCTATGAGGAATAAATGTGGCACAATTGAACACATGGTTACAGCTACTATGAAATATTTACAGTACAGGTCTATGTAGAACACAATTTTACACAAGGTTACAATTATTATATCAACAATCATCACCAATGAAACTTCCAAAATGTAGAAACTGGGAACTGCGACATGGGTTCTAGAAGATATTGTTGGAAAAGTCGGGAGTTAATTTTCTCATCTGTATCAATGCTATTGTTACAGGATGCACTATAATAGAACCTACATTGAAAATAAATAGAAAACTTTAAGTTGTATTCGATATGGTCTGTTATAAATCTTTGTGTAGAACAGGTTTGTGGGATAATACAAAAAATAGGTCAAGCATCTTCTAGCTACCATGAGTTGACAACAGTACAAGTTTCATACAAAATAAAAAGATTTTTCCAAGGTGTTTAATTGTTCAATTTATAACTTACTTGGTGTAAGTATCCACTGATAAAAAATATCGCCCTAACCAATGGTCTTGCCTGACAGCAGTTATCAGTAGTCTGCATGCCCATGGCTATCAAAGTTTTTTTCCTAATTTTTTAAAGCTTGCTTGACAATTTTTTCCTGTATTTCACTGTAAAGTATAAACTATGATGCAGCACTGCTTTAGTCCTTCAATAAATAGGTTGAAGTCTTGATGCAGTCATTCAACCCCAGAACTAGAGGCCAAATTTTCAAGAAAATCTCATAGTTGGCAGTCTCTATTTGCACAGACTAAAATCCAATTGTTTTAGTCAACTTGTACTTACTGTAATGCATTTGTCATTACTGATGTATATCTAATCACAAACAAATGGTCACGCTTTTCAATCTCTATTGTGCACCATAAAGCTGCTTGATTAGAGATGGTAGCCAAGGAGAACCAGATTTGGTTAACATGCAATTACTTTCCTAACATTCTCAGATGTATTCATTTTATTAATGAAAATATACAAGTTAACTGTCTTGAGCATTCTTCTGCTACCATTTCTTTTCATCTATCTAAAACGTTTATGCACCAGAAAAATGTGGGCAATTTAAAAACTTTGTTTCCCTTTTCAACCTTTCCTCGTTTTGTAACTCCATTTTTATTAGACATGAACACAGACCAAAAGCAATTTACTGATCTTAAGAAAGATAACTTTCAGACAACTATTGTTAATATACTTTTAATGAAAGTTTCATAGATGTAGCACATTTTAACATGACATCACAAATTATGTAATAATTTCATGCAAAGGAAAGGCACAACTATTTTTGAAGTCATTATACTACATGATTCTGTGGATTAGTCCAATAAATTCATCTTTTTTTTTGCACTGCAATAAATGTTAATTTTGTGCTCATTTCAATAGAAATCTATGAAACATGTAACGCAATTTCAATCTTTTGATCAACAAGAATTGTAGATAGAAATTATTCAACTTGTTCCATACAGTGTATCTGAAATTAACTGAAACGAAGATCCTCTATACTCCATGCTATATAAAATAATGAAGTATAATGGTAACTAAGTCCTTATTAACATTCATTTCTGATTTGTCTTGAATTCAGTATAAGGATCCATAAGTAAACCTTTTTGTCTTGTCTTCTGCTAATGTGACCAACGGTTACCATGCCAACTAAATCTAACTTGGCAGAGTAAGATTGAGCCTATTGTCATACTGGTATAAAGTTTAATTTACTCCCATGGTATGAAATACACAAGAAGCCCAGACTGCTATCAAGTTTCATTTACTGCCATGGTATGAAATGCACAAGAAGCCCAGACTGCTACTAAGTTCTATTTACTGCCATGGGATGAGATACACAAAAATCTATCCATCTGTTTTACCTGAACATACTTCATTTAACTCTATGGAAACAGAAATAGACATGTAATGAAAAAGTAAGTCTGAATTGGTTATAGGTTCTTGGTTGTTATCTAAAGATGGAAAATCGGCGTGACACACGTCCACTCTTATTTAATAAAGCTGATTGTATTTCTGGAAGGGCTGGAAATCTGCTTAAATTTCCATATGCTGCTACACTTGGTTTGCTCTGGAGAATTCTTTCTGCCACTCGAATAATATCTTTCTCTGTTATCTTTGCTGAAATGAAGGACCAAAACAACATTAGGATAATTGCCATTTGAAATGAACCTGGATGTTCAACAGTCCTTATGGCATCATCTTTAGTAAAATTTTGATTCTTTTCATAAAATCCTTAAATAATTTTGTGCTCAAATACTGTTTTATCTTCAAAACTGCACTTTATTTATAAACTTTAAATGCAAATGAAAATGATGAAATCAAGAGTGATTCAGTTCATTTACAATGGACTGAAAATGGTAATTTTTCATCCAGCAAGCCCAAGCATAAACAAAGACTAGCATGTTACCTTCTCCATCATAGAAGGTGATGCAAATGTCAGAATGTTGAATTTTGTTATTAAGTAGCAAAAGCTATGAGGCTTATGTTCTAGAGGATTGCAACTACAAAGTTTTCCTAGTTTTACATCCCTGACCACTTGATCACTGAAAATTTTAAAATCAAAAATTTATCACCAAGAAATTAAATATCTCTAGATTTTAGAGAAGAGAGAACAAAATGATTGTCAAGAGAAATAATATGAAAATCTTAATTTTCTTTTCTTTGAACATGTTTTAACCATGACTAATTTATAACATAAGCTAGTTACTCCAAAATATCATGAAAGTATATCTGGAATAATTTTAAAAGTTTCATCAATTCAGCTTGTAGTACATATATTTATAATATTTATCTTAAAAATCAAAATCTGCTAAACTTCTATATCAAAATTATATGCTGTACATGTTTTACATATTTTTCATGTTACTAGGTGTGCTTAAGGCTATGATTGCTCTGTTACCAAAGGCAAGCAAACTGTTTACTAATTCATGTTTCTCCAAAAATCGCCAGGTGAATCCAGCAAACATACTGTTCTATGCCAATTGTAAGGCTCTTTTGACTTCAAATGGTTTGGTGCTTGTCTGGGCTGCTGCAGCCACTGGGCCTACCTTATTTAATTTTTTGTCTCTGCAGAGCCTGCATCTTTGTCTCAGATCACTGTATTCTGTCTAAACACAAAGCCTGCAGCTACAATTCTTGAGCTAACATTTTTTATCAGACATACTTGATATTTTGAGATCTTGGATTCTTTACAGTGTATAACCCACTGTAGTCATGATGCAACTGTTTTAGTGGTTACATCCTCTTTACTTGGTTTCACTCAAAGGAAACATTACTGGGCCCCATAGCACTTGTCAGTGATTTTATGCAGTGTTTGTGCACAAGGATCTGGTCCTGCATCACCACATCCCTAGACTGATCCAAAGATGAGTGAATGACCATTCTTTCAATGCCCACCGATTACAGCCCATTCTTTGCTATGATGCCTGGTTGCATTAATAGTACCAAGGAACCATCTGCTCTTGGTCTACAGAACTGGTCCGCTGAAAAGGCAAGTAGCTTGCCCACCCTGCATACTGAATCTAAAGCTATTAAGATTACACATTTGTTGTGATAGAAACTAAAAGTAGATGCCGGCTAAGGGCATAAACTAATCTAAATCTAATCATGTCAGCACCAATGATGAATTCCACTTGGGAAACAGGGAGAGTCCATCCTGTGATCCCCAAAAGGGCAATAAGAATCCCTCTACATGTGTTGACTCATGTTTTGAATATATCTTTAGTACCAAAACTGGGGGATGGTGAGATGAAATAGGCATAGTCTCTCTCAACTGACAGCGAGTGCATACATGGCCCATACCTCTGGGTCTGTGACTTTTAAGATGGAAATGGCCAGTTTTGATTTCATCTCTATCATCAGACACTCCCTAAGTTCATAGGTCAACTGAAATATCAATTGGTGCTACCAACCACTGTGTGTGATGGGTCAGGCCCCAGTGAATCTACCTGGACATTAAATCTGCTCAGAATATGTCTGATCTGTGACATTATATTCATCTATTTGCACCAGCAGATAAAATCCTAAACCAGAACACAGATCTTTTGATTTTGGCCTCTTGTTCTGGTTTGCAGAGATACCCTACCAGCCACTGAATTGTCAGTTATAATTAGGACTTTACATATAAATGGTTCTTCCTGAAATGAAATGCATTTACTATGGCATTGATTTCTAGAATGTTGATCTGGAGAGTAAACGCCTATTCACCGCTGACCATTTTGAAGAAAGCAAAGTGATGAGCTCCTCCATCATATGAGTTGGCATTTATGCAGAACATACCTTTAGGCTGAGGTTTATCTGAGAATCTTCGCTACAAGACATTCTTTGTTGTGCAACTAGTGGTGGGAGATATTGTCTAATGATGGCAGTTCTGTGCTGAACATCAGTTAATGTGTATAATACCAGCATAGAAAGAATGACTAGCTCTGTGCTAAACATCAGTTAATGTGTATAATACCAGCATAGAAAGAATGACTAGCTCTGTGCTAAACATCAGTTAATGTGTATAATACCAGCATAGAAAGAATGACTAGCTCTGTGCTAAACATCAGTTAATGTGTATAATACCAGCATAGAAAGAATGACTAGCTCTGTGCTAAATATCAGTTAATGTGTATAATACCAGCATAGAAAGAATGACTAGCTCTGTGCTAAACATCAGTTAATGTGTATAATACCAGCATAGAAAGAATGACTAGCTGGTTTTTCTAAAAAAAAGCCTTGGAATTGCCCAGGTCATGTATTTTATCAGTCGGTCAGAAATTTCTTTCATCTTCATTGAATGTGGAAGAAAACAGGTGATGGTTGTACATCTTAAAAATAAAACGAGCAGTTTGGCTCTACAAAACATTACCACATAAGATAGGCTCTATTAAACATTACCACATTAGCCTGGCTCTACTAAACATTACCACATTAGACAGGCTCTACTAAACATTAACACATTAGACTGACCCTACTAAACATTACCACCTTAGACTGGCTATACTAAACAATACCACATTAGACTCGCTCTACTAAACATTACCACATTAGACTGGCTATTCTAAACATTACCACATAAGACTGGCTCTACTAAATATTACCACATTAGACTGGTTATACTAAACATTACCACATTAGACTGGTTCTACTAAACATTGCCACATTAGACTGGCACTCTTCTAAACATTACCATATTAGACTGGCTCTATTAAACATTACCACATTAGACTGGCTCTACTAAACATCACCTCATTAGACTGGCTCTACTAAACATTACCTCATTAGACTGGCTCTACTAAACATTACCACATAAGACAGGCTCTATTAAACAGTACTACATTAGACTGGCTCTACTAAACATTACCACATTAAACTGGCTCTACAAAACATTACCACATAAGACAGGCTCTATTAAACATTAACACATTAGACTGGCTCTACTAAACATTACCACATTAGACTGGCTCTACAAAACATTACCATATAAGACAGGCTCTATTAAACATTAACACATTAGACTGGCTCTACTAAACATTACCACATTAGACTGGCTCTATTAAACATTACTACATTAGACTGGCCTTACTAAACATTACCACATTAGACTGGCTCTACTAAACATTACCACATTAGACTGGCTCTACTAAACATTACCATATTAGACTGGCTCTGCTGAACATTAGCAAAAGAATGCATTTGCTTTATAAAGAAGTGAGTGCATCTTAATAGTCTATGCAAACAACATTGGTGACACTAATTTGTACTAATGGAAATACAACTTGAAATACAGGCAAAATATCTCAAGATTTTATTTTCACTGGGACTATCAATATATATTAAACAATTATTCCTATGTATCTTGAAATATCTGCATTCCAATAAGTTTCAAGTAAAAACCTGTGGCAGTAAATTCCACAAACTACCAAGAGAAACTCTGACATATTATTACTATATCTTTTACATAATACCACAAAGAATATTTGTAATTTTATTTATTCTATATACTTGCAAATAAGTCAAATAATTTTGAAAAAAATATAACAGCCTGGAAGAAGGAGGGGGATGGCTTATCTGCAAGCCAAGGTCAATACTTGAAAATGTTTAAGTTGTTTTGTTGACTACCATGATGGCTGTAAATCTTATGACTTGTATGCATGCAAATACAAAATTCACTTTTGGTGTCTCAACATTTAGTAAACTTATAAACTACTATGATTGTTTTTGTTATTGTTTTGCATGTGCATATTTTTCTGATTTCTAATGAAATAAGACATATTCAAATGATAATCAAGTAGTCAAAAGATGTACTGTTACAGCAAACTCTGAATGCTCAATTCTTATCATCATCCCATCAAATTATATACAAATATAAATTAGCCAGAAACAATAAGAAAACAGAACATTAAATTTATACTTTTAAAACAAATTATATTAACTTAAAACAATTCCATATAATAATCATTAATACCAATTCTGAAAGTTTTCTAATATAAGTTTGCCTACAAAAATACATTGAGAACTTAAAGAGTGCATCTTGTGATGTCATCTCAAACTTGTCGATAAGCTTATGCATGGGTTATGCACTTTTTAATGTTTTTACCTATTCCCTCTGGAGGAGTCTAGGTATACATGGAAATGAGAGTAACATCTAAGGATCCGAAGATTTGAATTGTACATTACTGTCACATTTAACTGTTTTTCTGATCAATGACGTGTCCCAGTTAAGCTCCATCAGTAAACGTAAAACCACCATTAACAATTCAGATGCTAAAATAAAATACCTTCATCCCAAAATAGGAAGAAAGCAAAAAGAACAGATAGAACAGAACAAACATCCAAGTGTCAGTCTAGAATACCTATTTGTTCATAGTAGTACTCTGGCTGTTGTCTGCAATTGGTGGACAAAACCTGGCGCCCAACATCCTCAAAAACAACCGGCCTAGCCTCAAGGTTCATTAACAACATGGACTGGAGCTGGGTCTTAGCTCTGTTTAACTCTTCCTGTCACAAGAAATCAAGATCGATTAGCAAACATTCATTTTGGCAATAACTGCTTTCATTATTATCAGTTTTTCTTGCAACATTAAAGACTATAAAAGTTTTGATTTTTCACTCAGCTGGTAGGGAATTATCATTAATGTTATCTGTAGTGGCTCTTTTACCTCAATGGAAAATTGCATAAAAACTTTTTGCATTATTACCCAATGTTATTGAATGACAACTCTGGCTGATGTCTTACCATTAATGTATCAGCAGTTTCAATTATTAAAAAAAAAATATATATATATATATATATATATATATATATATATATATATATATATATATATATATATATATATATATATATATATAAATAACAGATAAAATCAGATAATTAAGAATGCAAATTTAATTTAAAAGCACAACAATCAAGATTCCTGTTTCTTTGACACATTTGACACAATCAATGGTTACTACTGGAAACAAACATTACATTAGATTAGGAAACTGATGAGCTGTTTACTCATATAAATACACTTCCACCTTCCATTTGTGTCAGCCTACCCTTGCATAAATACAACCCCACCCTCCCTTTGTGTCAACCTACCCTTGTCATATAAAAATACCCCCACCCTCCACCCTCCTTTTGTGTCAACATTCCCTTGTCATATAAAAACACCACCACCTTCCCTTTGTGTCAACCTACCCTTGTCATATAAAAACACCCCCACCCTCCCTTTGTGTCAACCTACCCTTGTCATATAAAAACACCCCCACCCTCCCTTTGTGTCAACCTACCGTTGTCATATAAAAACACCCCCACCCTCCCTTTGTGTCAACCTACCCTCGTCATAAAAACACCCCCACCTTCCCTTTGTGTCAACCTACCCGTCATATAAAAACACCCCCACCCTCCTTTTGTGTCAACCTACCCTTGTCATATTAAACACCCCCATCTTCCCTTTGTGTCAACCCACCCATGTCATATAAAAACACCCGCACCTTCCCTTTGTGTCAACCTACTCTTGTCATATAAAAACACCCCCACCTTTCCTTTGTGTCAACCTACCCTTCTCATAATAAACCTGACAAATGAGCAACTGCTTACATAGATTGACTCCCATCAAGTATAATACTGGTGCATATATCAAAATATGGGCAACAGATAACATCACTATTGGAGCGTGGAATGTCAGGACATTATGAGAGATCAACAGATGAAGGACACAGGATTTTCCTTAGTGGACATGAGGATAAGGATGAGCATGAAATTGGATTTATGGTAAATAAGGACATTGTGAGTGCCATCATAGGTTGTTGACATTGTCTAACTGGATGATTACCATCTCCTTTCAACATCACCAGCATTGAGATTTATACCCCTAAGCATGATGATAAGGAACTGGATGCATTCTATGACCAGTTTCAAACTGATTGACCAGACATCCAAAAATATATTCTAGCTATTCAAGGGTATACTTAGGATCTTCCCACACAGACCGAAATCCCAAGCAGAGCAAATCACTGTGAAAGAACATGTTGGTTTTAGAGCAGTACATAGCCGTAAAGAGCAGATCTTATTGACTTCAAGAAGGCATCTGATAAGGTATGGCATGCAGCTTTGTTGGCTGCCATGCAGATATACAACATAAATGCAAAATTATTCAGCACCTTAGACAACCTGTATGACATGGCAACTTGCACAGTTCTCATCAATAGTAATTTAGGAGATTGGTTCAGAACCACAGTCAAGAGTCAGACAGGCAGGCCTCTTCTCACTCACTCTCTTCAAAATCTACCTGGAAAGGATCATGTTCAATATATTGGAAGACCAAGAACGCAGTGTCAGTGTTGTTGGCAGAACAATCACGAAACTGCACTACATTAATACTATCGATGGCTTAGCAGGAGATGAAGAACAAGTACTAGAAACCTTAGTGACTGTCACAAGCAAGCATCATTAAGGTATGGGATGGAGATCAGCACTGAAAAGACCAAGACAATGACAAACTGTCCGAGTGGCATCCAAAAAGAAATAAGAGTAAATGGACAGATGCTGAGCATAGTGATGTTTCAAGTATCTAGTTGCTATTGCCCCTGATGAAGGTTCCAACCCTGAGCTTCTTTCCAGGATTGCACAGACAACAGCTGCACTGGCAAGGTTGAAGCCTATTTCGATGGGCAGCAACATCACACTTAGGTTCAAGATCAAGTTTAGACACTCCTTTATCATGTCCACTTTCCAGTAAGCATGGAGACATGGACATTGACAGTGGAACTAGAGAGAAGAATCCAAGCCTTAAAGATGAGATGTTATTGAAGGATCACAACATCTCAAAATTAATACATTTCTTATCAGAAGGTGAGCATTAGAATCCAAGGTGCAATTGGTTCATATGAAGATCTGCTCACCACTGTAAAGAAAATCAAACTAAGATGGTATGGTTATATCTCACGATTATTTGACCTGTTAAAGACAATCCTACAGAGCACAGCAAGAGGAAAGGGAAAATGAGATAACATCAAAAAAGTAGACAGGCATGGACTTTGCAGTCCCAAAGAGCAGTGGAGAACAGGGCAAAATTGAGAGCGACTGTTGCAAAAAAAGTCATCAGTGATGCTTCTATGACCAGCCAGGATACGGGAGAAATGATGAATGAAATAAAGAAGTAGGACTCATGACCAAAATGATGGCTTAATGATTAACTTGCTGGACTTGTGACCAAAAGATGGCATAATGGTCACCATCTTGAACTTATGACCAAAAGATGGCTTAACAAAATTAACCCATGGAGGTTTTTGTCGAAATGCAAGTAGGAAACCCATTTTGGGGAATATTTCTGAATACATCCTAATACATCAACCACCAAGACATTCTAGGTTAACCTAATGCCTAGTTGTGTTAGAAACATTATTTTTCATTGGCTATTTCATCTGAGCATTAGCAGAAGGGAAAAAAGTTGGATTGGGGGGGGTTGCTTAACGGACCCATCCATTTCGTGGTGTGAGCGCTTTTTATTCTAAATGCCCATCTTATCCTACTTTTTGCAAAGGTTTGCCCGTCTGTGTGCAGTTTAGACTGGTCTGTCTTAGATCTGAGGCCAAAAAGTGTAAAATCCAGACACAAAATCTGATTCCGACCTCGGGCCAATATCAGCTGGAAAAAACTGGTGTCCAAAAAGGTATGTTTTTCCCTCTGTAGCTTGCAGTGCAACTAGAACATCCATATTATTTGGTATCTCCATAAATCTTCATCTGTCCACCTTTCTATAATACCATCCACTTTATTGTGTCATACATAACCTTGACACTAGAGCTCGGAACTGGGCTACCACCTGCTGCCACGTAAACGTGGTGCCAGGGGTTAATGAGATATTGGTTAGCATGATGGACTTGTGACCAAACAATGGCTAAATGATTAGCATACTGGACTCATGACCAAAATGGTGCAAATTAAAATCCTATCATAGGCCAGCCTGGACAAGTTACAGTTGCATGCCCTTGAGCAAGGCACTTCTCTCGAGTTGCATCAGCAGTTAATAACCTGCTTGTGTGGATGTGGCATTAAACACCAAAACCAAATTAAACAAAAATAAACTTTTCACACAGAAGCCAAAGGGCAATAACACACATAACAAGAAAGGCTACTTTTTAAAACAGGAATCAAATATAAAATTATTTCTTCAAAAGATTCTTCAAAGAAGAGGGTCAGTTAGACATCTAAACATATTCTGACTTACAATGTTAGAGTTCAGTACTGAGAATCAGTCTATTACAAGTCCTAGTAATAGGAAACTATATTGAACTGGTTGAAAACAAACTGAATTTTACACAGGGCTGACAGTCACTCTATTACAAGTCTCAGTTATAGGAAATTATACTGAACTGTTTGAAAACAAACTGAATTTTACACACGGCTGAGAATCAGTCTATTACAAGTCCTAGTTATAAGAAATTTTATTGAACTGTTTGAAAACAAACTGAATTTTAATCATGGCTGAGAATCAGTCTATTACAAGTCTCAGTTATAGGAAATTATATTGAACTGTTTGAAAACAAACTGAATTTTACACACGGCTCTGAGTCAGTCTATTACAAGTCCCAGTTATAGGAAATTATATTGAACTGTTTGAAAACAAGCTGAATTTTACACACAGCTGTGAGTCAGTCTATTACAAGACCCAATTATAAGAAATTATATTGAACTGTTTGTTTTACACACGGTTAAGAATCAGAGACTCGTTTGATGGGCTACAAGGGAAGTCATGGATCTATGTATCAACCATGGTAAATCACCATGGAAACCCTCAGGAATAATGCTACCCCTCTTATGTGTATGGCCATGCATCCCATTCAATTGGTCCAGCTTTCTTTCATCATTATTAGTGAATTTAAATCACTTAAGTTTAGTAGCTGGCAAACAAAACATAGTTTGGATTTATTCAAATATATTTCAAATGAAGTCAACAAACATCAATAACATCTTGATCAAGAATTTTGATCCACTATGTCTTATGCTGGATCTAGAGAGACCATGGGTCTAACAGGTACACCCTTACAAATCACAACTAACTTCTGTCAGTGTGGGTTTGAGTCATAGACTCAGCCAATGTGGGTATGTGAGAAAGCTTACTAGTGGCTTCATATGGGTCAGTGGTTCTTCCTGGGGTTTTTCTAGGTTCATCATCCACCAGATTTACTTGCTGCCATTTATAACCTAACATGTGCTGAAAATGGCATAAAGTCCACAAGATTACATTGTGAGATACCCTAAAAAATCTGCCACTTCAATCTGCAATACATCTTAATAATCAATAAGTCTAAGCATAAAATAAAAAGAAAATTTACAAGGAAACATCATATATTTAATTTCAACTCAAGTAAATGTAGTCAGTTGAAATAAATTATTCCCCTTCTAATATAAAACTTGTATGTTTTGAATGAATTACCTTATAAGGAGGAACTGGTGCATCTGCCTATTATTGGCTCCTCTAAACTATCTTATAAAGAGGGACTGTTTATCTACCTTTATAGTGTCTCCTATGAAAAGCTTTACAAAGAGAAGCATACCTACCTACAGTAATAAAGTCATACATGAGTTGCCAATATGTATGTTATTTTGGTTATTCAATGCATCATTCAATGGCAATTTTAATATCTATCCACCCTCCCATCTATCTACCTATTTATCACAGCGACTTGATTGGAACTGATGATGTGACTCTAGATGTACTTACTGGATGGATTGACCCTGTTGTATTAACCAGCTCAAGAAGAATTACTTCCACCAAATCACGAAGCTGAAATGAAGACATGTTTAAGAAATTAAGCTTTTGCACTGATCTGGCTATATATGACAAAACAATGATGATGCTAACTAAAAATTAAACACAATTCTAAACTAGTCCCGTGGCCTAAGTGTTTACAGCTTCCACCTTTTATGTGGGAGGTTACAGGTTCAAATCCTGGCCAAGTCATACCAAAGACTTATAAAAAATGGAACTAACAGCTGCCTCACTAGGTGCTCAGCATTAAGATGTTAATGTTAGGAATGCTGGCCTGGTGTCAGGATAATGTGACTGGATGGGACATTATGCCACATGTCTGCGTCATGATGCCCCACTGCAGACACTGTAGCAATATGACTGAAAAATTATTAAAGCTATGTCACACACACACACCTAGAATATAAAGTTGGTATTGGTTGAATATAAAATGTGATTGGACTTGACTGGCATACAATTGGTCTTAGCTGAACATAAAAGTGATCTTGGTTGAATATAAAACATGTGATTGGTCTCAGCTAAATGTAATTGTTCTTAGCACAATATAAACCATGTTATTTTTCTCAGCTAAAGGTAATTGGTCTTAGTGTAATATAAAACATGATTGGTCTCAACTAAATGTAATTGTTCTTAGCACAATATAAAACATGTGACTGGTCTCAGCTAAATGTAATTGTCTTAATGCAATATAAAACATGTGACTGGTTTTGGCTAAATGTAATTGGTCTTAATGCAATATAAAATGTGACTGGTCTCAGCTAAATGTAATTGTTCTTAGCACAATATAAACCATGTTATTTTTCTCAGCTAAAGGTAATTGGTCTTAGTGTAATATAAAACGTGATTGGTCTCAACTAAATGTAATTGTTCTTAGCACAATATAAAACATGTGACTAGTCTCAGCTAAATGTAATTGTCTTAATGCAATATAAAACATGTGACTGGTTTTGGCTAAATGTAATTGGTCTTAATGCAATATAAAATGTGACTGGTCTCAGCTAAATGTAATTGTTCTTAGCATAATAGAAAATGTGACTGGTCTTAATTAAATGTAATTGGTCTTAGTGCAATATAAAACATGTGACTGGTCTCAGCTAAATGTAATTGTTCTTAGCATAATAGAAAATGTGACTGGTCTCAGCTAAATGTAATTGGTCTTAGTGCAATATAAAACATGTGATTTGTCTTAGCTAATGTAATTGGTCTTAGCGTAATATAAAACTTGTGACTGGTCTCAGCTAAATGTAATTGGTCTTAGTGCAATATAAAACATGTGATTTGTCTTAGCTAATGTAATTGGTCTTAGCGTAATATAAAACTTGTGATTGGTCTCAGCTAAATGTAATTGTCTTAATGCAATATAAAACATGTGACTGGTTTTGGCTAAATGTAATTGGTCTTAATGCAATATAAAATGTGACTGGTCTCAGCTAAATGTAATTGTTCTTAGCACAATATAAACCATGTTATTTTTCTCAGCTAAAGGTAATTGGTCTTAGTGTAATATAAAACGTGATTGGTCTCAACTAAATGCAATTGTTCTTAGCACAATATAAAACATGTGACTGGTCTCAGCTAAATGTAATTGTCTTAATGCAATATAAAACATGTGACTGGTTTTGGCTAAATGTAATTGGTCTTAATGCAATATAAAACATGTGACTGGTCTCAGCTAAATGTAATTGTTCTTAGCATAATAGAAAATGTGACTGGTCTCAGCTAAATGTAATTGGTCTTAGTGCAATATAAAACATGTGATTTGTCTTAGCTAATGTAATTGGTCTTAGCGTAATATAAAACTTGTGACTGGTCTCAGCTAAATGTAATTGGTCTTAGTGCAATATAAAACATGTGATTTGTCTTAGCTAATGTAATTGGTCTTAGCGTAATATAAAACTTGTGATTGGTCTCAGCTAAATGTAATTGGTCTTAGCGTAATATAAAACATGTCTTGTTTGAATATATAATTTGTGATTGTTCTTGGTTGAATATAAAATGTGAATGGTCTTAGCTGATTATAAAATCTGCAAAAAGTTGAGTAAGGTGTTTTGTTGAAAAATAAACTTGCGGGGTAAAAAAATTATAAAGTGTCTAAATATGTAATATAAAATAATACCATATCAAGAATTATAAATTGTCTGAACTTGTAATATAAATTAACGGAATATCAAGAATTATAAGTGCCTAAACTGTAACATAAATTAACACCATATTAAGTTCTGTATTATGCCTGAAGCAATACAGAATTTAATGTTTTTCAAGGATCATACTGAAAACATAGTAGATACTTTTTATACATATTTTCCTTACAAGTTTGAGGCATATTTTATTAAGATGCATTCGATGAAAAATATATCCTGGACTTGGTAATTTTTTAATTATACAAAATTAAATCTGTCAAGTTTGGTATTTTTTTTAATTATACAAAAAAAATGTCAATAGGACACATATGCCACTGCCAATGTGGTATAATTGTAAAAACCTTGCATCCAGATGCAAGACAATCTTGCAAGATAAACTGAGGCACTAGCTCAAATTTTTATGCCAAAAAAAAGACAAATAACACATTATTTTTGGCCTCCTTTTTTATTTTAAATTCATCCAAGTAAATGATGAAAAAAATACCATTGATGCATGAGTTATTTCTATTTAAAATTTGGAAAACCCCGCTGAAATTAGATGCAAAAGTGGAAATAGAACCGAAACTCTAAGTTCTTGATATTTAGGTCACTATCAAATTCAAGGAGGAGTCCCTTGAAGAGACTGATGCTCTAATGGCTAAAAATCAGTCCCAGAAATTCATTATAAGATCATTACTTCTATTTAACTTCTTAGTGTTGAAACCATCTATGATATTTTTGAGCAATAACATTATTTTCAAAGTTGCCATTGTGGTCATCAGCAATGTTTTTCTTTAGGACAAACTAGACAGAATTAGAAACTTTTTGGTGAAAAGCTTTTGTGAATAAGGCAATCCATTCAGGCAGAGTAGTGATAGCATTGGGAATAAGGCAATACATTCAGGCAGAGTAGTGATAGCATTGTGAATAAGGCAAATCATTCAGGCAGTGTAGTGATAGCATTGTGAATAAGGCAATCCATTCAGGCAGAGTAGTGATAGCATTGTGAATAAGGCAATCCATTCAGGCAGAGTAGTGATAGCATTGGGAATAAGGCAATACATTCAGGCAGAGTAGTGATAGCATTGTGAATAAGGCAATCCATTCAGGCAGAGTAGTGATAGCATTGTGAATAAGGCAAATCATTCAGGCAGTGTAGTGATAGCATTGTGAATAAGGCAATCCATTCAGGCAGAGTAGTGATAGCATTGTGAATAAGGCAATCCATTCAGGCAGAGTAGTGATAGCATTGTGAATAAGTCAATCTATTCAAGCAGAGTAGTGATAGCATTGTGAATAAGACAATCCATTCAGGCAGAGTAGTGATAGCATTGTGAATAAGGCAAATCATTCAGGCAGTGTAGTGATAGCATTGTGAATAAGACAATCCATTCAGGCAGAGTACTGATAGCATTGTGAATAAGGCAGTCCATTCAGGCAGAGTAGTGATAGCATTGTGAATAAGACAATCCATTCAGGCAGAGTAGTGATAGCATTGTGAATAAGACAATCCATTCAAGCAGAGTAGTTATAGCATTGTGAATAAGGCAATCCATTCAGGCAGAGTAGTGATAGCATTGGGAATAAGGCAATCCATTCAGGCAGACTAGTGATAGCATTGTGAATAAGACAATCCATTCAGGCAGAGTAGTGATAGCATTGTGAATAAGGCAATCCATTCAGGCAGAGTAGTGATAGCATTGTGAATAAGGTAATCCATTCAGGCAGAGTAGTGATAGCATTGTGAATAAGGCAATCCATTCAGGCAGAGTAGTGATAGCATTGTGAATAAGGCAATCCATTCAGGCAGACTAGTGATAGCATTGTGAATAAGACAATCCATTCAGGCAGAGTAGTGATAGCATTGTGAATAAGGCAATCCATTCAGGCAGTGTAGTGATAGCATTGTGAATAAGGCAAATCATTCAGGCAGAGTAGTGACAGCATTGTGAATAAGGCAAATCATTCAGGCAGAGTAGTGACAGCATTGTGAATAAGGCAATCCATTCAGGCAGAGTAGTGATAGCATTGTGAATAAGACAATCCATTCAGGCAGAGTAGTGATAGCATTGTGAATAAGGCAAATCATTCAGGCAGTGTAGTGATAGCATTGTGAATAAGGCAATCCATTCAGGCAGAGTAGTGATAGCATTGTGAATAAGGCAATCCATTCAGGCAGAGTAGTGATAGCATTGTGAATAAGTCAATCTATTCAAGCAGAGTAGTGATAGCATTGTGAATAAGACAATCCATTCAGGCAGAGTAGTGATAGCATTGTGAATAAGGCAAATCATTCAGGCAGTGTAGTGATAGCATTGTGAATAAGACAATCCATTCAGGCAGAGTACTGATAGCATTGTGAATAAGGCAGTCCATTCAGGCAGAGTAGTGATAGCATTGTGAATAAGACAATCCATTCAGGCAGAGTAGTGATAGCATTGTGAATAAGACAATCCATTCAAGCAGAGTAGTTATAGCATTGTGAATAAGGCAATCCATTCAGGCAGAGTAGTGATAGCATTGGGAATAAGGCAATCCATTCAGGCAGACTAGTGATAGCATTGTGAATAAGACAATCCATTCAGGCAGAGTAGTGATAGCATTGTGAATAAGGCAATCCATTCAGGCAGAGTAGTGATAGCATTGTGAATAAGGTAATCCATTCAGGCAGAGTAGTGATAGCATTGTGAATAAGGCAATCCATTCAGGCAGAGTAGTGATAGCATTGTGAATAAGGCAATCCATTCAGGCAGACTAGTGATAGCATTGTGAATAAGACAATCCATTCAGGCAGAGTAGTGATAGCATTGTGAATAAGGCAATCCATTCAGGCAGTGTAGTGATAGCATTGTGAATAAGGCAAATCATTCAGGCAGAGTAGTGACAGCATTGTGAATAAGGCAATCCATTCAGGCAGAGTAGTGATAGCATTGTGAATAAGACAATCCATTCAGGCAGAGTAGTGATAGCATTGTGAATAAGGTAATCCATTCAGGCAGAGTAGTGATAGCATTGTGAATAAGACAATCCATTCAGGCAGAGTAGTGATAGCATTGTGAATAAGGCAATCCATTCAGGCAGAGTAGTGACAGCATTGTGAATAAGACAATCCATTCAGGCAGAGTAGTGATAGCATTGTGAATAAGGTAATCCATTCAGGCAGTGTAGTGATAGCATTGTGAATAAGGCAAATCATTCAGGCAGAGTAGTGACAGCATTGTGAATAAGGCAATCCATTCAGGCAGAGTAGTGATAGCATTGTGAATAAGGCAATCCATTCAGGCAGTGTAGTGATAGCATTGTGAATAAGGCAATCCATTCAGACAGACTAGTGATAGCATTGTGAATAAGGCAATCCATTCAGGCAGAGTAGTGATAGCATTGTGAAAAAGACAATCCATTCAGGCAGAGTAGTGATAGCATTGTGAATAAGGCAATCCATTCAGGCAGAGTAGTGATAGCATTGTGAATAAGACAATCCATTCAGGCAGAGTAGTGATAGCATTGTGAATAAGGCAATCCATTCAGGCAGAGTAGTGATAGCATTGGGAATAAGGCAATCCATTCAGGCAGAGTAGTGAGAGCATTGTGAATAAGGCAATCCATTCAGGCAGAGTAGTGATAGCATTGTGAATAAGACAATCCATTCAGGCAGAGTAGTGACAGCATTGTGAATAAGGCAATCCATTCAGGCAGAGTAGTGATAGCATTGTGAATAAGGCAATCCATTCAGGCAGACTAGTGATAGCATTGTGAATAAGGCAATCCATTCAGGCAGAGTAGTGATAGCATTGTGAATAAGGCAATCCATTCAGGCAGACTAGTGATAGCATTGTGAATAAGGCAATCCATTCAGGCAGATTAGTGACAGCATAGTGAATAAGGTAATCCATTTAGGCAGAGTAGTGATAGCATTGTGAATAAGATAATCCATTCAGGCAGACTAGTGATAGCATTGTGAATAAGACAATCCATTCAAGCAGAGTAGTGATAGCATTGTGAATAAGGCAATCCATTCATGCAGAGTAGTGATAGCATTGTGAATAAGGTAATCCATTCAGGCAGTGTAGTGATAGCATTGTGAATAAGGCAAATCATTCAGGCAGAGTAGTGACAGCATTGTGAATAAGGCAATCCATTCAGGCAGAGTAGTGATAGCATTGTGAATAAGGCAATCCATTCAGGCAGTGTAGTGATAGCATTGTGAATAAGGCAATCCATTCAGGCAGAGTAGTGATAGCATTGTGAATAAGGCAATCCATTCAGACAGACTAGTGATAGCATTGTGAATAAGGCAATCCATTCAGGCAGAGTAGTGATAGCATTGTGAAAAAGACAATCCATTCAGGCAGAGTAGTGATAGCATTGTGAATAAGGCAATCCATTCAGGCAGAGTAGTGATAGCATTGTGAATAAGACAATCCATTCAGGCAGAGTAGTGATAGCATTGTGAATAAGGCAATCCATTCAGGCAGAGTAGTGATAGCATTGGGAATAAGGCAATCCATTCAGGCAGAGTAGTGAGAGCATTGTGAATAAGGCAATCCATTCAGGCAGAGTAGTGATAGCATTGTGAATAAGGCAATCCATTCAGGCAGACTAGTGATAGCATTGTGAATAAGGCAATCCATTCAGGCAGAGTAGTGATAGCATTGTGAATAAGACAATCCATTCAGGCAGAGTAGTGACAGCATTGTGAATAAGGCAATCCATTCAGGCAGATTAGTGACAGCATAGTGAATAAGGCAATCCATTCAGACAGACTAGTGATAGCATTGTGAATAAGACAATCCATTCAAGCAGAGTAGTTATAGCATTGTGAATAAGATAATCCATTCAGGCAGAGTAGTTATAGCATTGTGAATAAGATAATCCATTCAGGCAGAGTAGTGATAGCATTGTGAATAAGATAATCCATTCAAGCAGAGTAGTTATAGCATTGTGAATAAGATAATCCATTCAGGCAGAGTAGTTATAGCATTGTGAATAAGGCAATCCATTCAGGCAGAGTAGTTATAGCATTGTGAATAAGATAATCCATTCAGGCAGAGTAGTGATAGCATTGTGAATAAGATAATCCATTCAAGCAGAGTAGTGATAGCATGAATTTTAAGATGGCTGTCTTGGTGGCCATAGTAGATGTCAGATCAGCATATTTTTAGTTTACACCCAAGTGGATACTTTAATAAATCTTCTGCTGAGAACTCCGTACAGATAAGACTTTGTATTACAGATGAGTATCAAAAACTAGATTTAAAGATGGCTGCCAGAGTGGCCATATTAGATGTTTGAGTGGCACAAATATTATTTGAAGAGTCTTCTTGTAAAAATCCCAGGTTAAAATGACTTTCCATTAAGGGGTAGTAGTGACAACTAGATTTTTAAGATCACTGATACATCTGTCATCTTAGGACCATTCATATGAGTCTAGAACCATCCAGACATGGAAAAAAAATCAAAGTGACATTGAAAAAGAATAATCCCTTGCAACTAGTTGACCAAAAACAAAACCACTGGGTCAAACTCAAGCTCAGAAGATTTACGATTTTCAGGTCTGTTCTGGGAAGGATTTGAACCTACTAGCCAATTTTGGTAGTAAGTCCTGCAACCCGAAATACCTGACATGACTGACTTACCTTATCTGGGTGTGCACTACTATGAATACAAAACAAACCGCTATCACTGTAAGCATGGTTGTAAGCTGTTGCATTATGGATCCAATGGTGTCTACAATAAAACAATTCAGAAATAAATCACATAAATATGCAACCTTCAGGGATGTTCCATTAAAACGTACATGGTACCCAGGAAAGGCACTTTTAAAGTAGGGTACTCACTCATAGATGCAATTGAGAATTTTTTTATAATTTTAATATAAACTCTGAGAATCAAAGTACCCTGGCATATATTTTTTTTTAAAACTGCCTTACCCAGGTAAAATGTATGTTTAAATGGAACAGCACTCCATCAATATTACAGGTATGGGGCTGAATTATGGGTCTAATTACACACCTGACAAAAACTATTTAGATTTCATTCCTAACACAAACTAAATATATTACATACCTGACATGAAGAATTTATAATACAAAACTGACATGAACTATTCAAATTACATACTTGACAGATTTTTCAACCATTTGTTAACAGATTTTTTTAACCATAAAACTTCACAAATTCACTGAATTTAAATAAGTCAGTGCATTACTTTTATCAAACATTTTAAGTGAGCACTAAAAAGTTTGGAGCTACAATTATATGGACAAACAAGGACAAAACAACAGTGGACAATATGATCCTTACATCTTTTAGAATATTTACAACATGTAGAACACCAAGTAAAGTATATACCTAGCTAGTCCAGTTTCAAACTGTACATTTTGTATAATTGAAAGGTCTATTAATTAAGCAAAAAAGCAAACGTACAAAAAATGTATTTCCATGGGGAAATGCTCTTTCCAATATTGAGATAACATTCCCAATATTAATGCATGAGTTTACTACCATCTCCATCTACTGAGTGGATTCTGAGAAAACTGTATAAAATGTTCTGGGTGAATTACCTGTTAAGAACATTAAGGTAAAGTCTTGTGTACATTCCCTTTCCAGGTCCCCCTGCTGAGAAGGAACCTCCCCCTCCCATCATCATGTTTAAGACGCAGAAAGCAACAAAATCGCTATCTTTATGTGAACAGCTCTCCAGTCCAATAACAAAATGTGCAAGCTCAGGCATTGCAGTTGGACCCAGGCTGACATCAGACAAGTCTGCTTCCACCTATATCATAGAAAAATTAGTAATGAGAAAAAAAACTGAAACAAGCTACCTCATCGCAAACATTATCT
Organism: Potamilus streckersoni; assembly: GCA_016746295.1. Classification (NCBI taxonomy): domain Eukaryota; kingdom Metazoa; phylum Mollusca; class Bivalvia; order Unionida; family Unionidae; genus Potamilus; species Potamilus streckersoni. The sequence continues at coordinate 664,896 of JAEAOA010001086.1, forward strand.
CAAACCATGTCTTGACTCATTTCAACATTGTACTGAAAATGGGAATGCTTTCCACCTGTTTGCTGTAACATGCTATCTTACCACAATAATGACATGTACTACTAACATAGCACATTTCCAATTCAGAAACGGACATTGAAAAAGACAGAAAATGTGTCTATCAATCAGTCTGTCCATCAGAGGATTATTCTATAATACTCGTTTAAAATAAGACTCCCATTAACCACATTTTATATCTTCATCCAATATTTAATAGTTCTCTATATGGACAACTAAAATTTATCTGTAGAAATATAATTCCCTCTTTAGACCTGAGTGACGTGATTTGCCAAGCTTCTTCCTTACCCCAAGTGCATTCCATAAATTTGGTATTAGTCACTTAAATAAAGGTGATACTACTGTGCAGGCGCTCCTTTTCTTCATTCAGCCACTGTGTTACACATTGACCATTACAAGTTACAATAGGTCTTTTTATGTATCTGTATACAAGGGGAGTAACTCCACACAAATATGTTAATAATAACATTTAATGATAGTAAATTATAAACACATTTACACTGTCAATACTTCATTCAATTACATTGTTTGTTCAGAATAATTATTGTATGAGTCAGCCACTTACAGGAAAATACACAAACATTCCTATATTCAAAAAGGTACATCTCATTATAAATGTTGGTTGACAGGTCTAAATGGAATAATACATCCTCATACAGAACTAAAATATAATAGTTGCCCAAACATATGCACCCACACAGGGAACAGTAAACATCAACACAGGACTGACTTATACCTGGTCGAATAAGCATATAAAAACCATACTGCACAAAATAGATATTGTTATTCTATGGCAGGCATGTACAAATGACACTGCACAAAATAGATAACAGTATTTTATGGCAGGCATATAAAAACGATACTAGACAGGATAGATATCAGTATGTTATGGCAGGTATATACAAACCATAATGAACAGAATAGATATTAGTATGTTATGGCAGGCATATAAAAATATAAAAACCATACTGCACAGATTATGTATCAGTACTTAACGACAGGCATATAATGGGTAAACTTGGCTGACTTGGATTCTGTTCACACCTTTGACAGTAGATAATGAACTTTTATCATCCATTAAACCACCACTGGTCACTGATTAACAGTTAATTACACTGGCTTCAAATTTAAAATTCCTTCGATTGCGTTGCTTCGAGTCTTAATCTTCTTTAATCAGCTGGCAATTTCTCCATGACAGATTAGGATATTGCCATACTGGCACTCAGTGATGATCAAATATACGAAAAAACTTTTTCTCTTGACATATCCATCCCTTTTCTAATTATGATTATTTTTATTTTTAAAAGATGATTTAGTTTTTATTAATAACAATATAAATATCATTGAATGAAGATATATTCAGTTGTGTTTGCTTCTGATTTATGTTAATTTCTTCTATGTTCAAATCATGAGTGGCAAATCTTTTTTATCCACAAAAAAAAGCATTCTATAAGAAGCACAAAATTTGGGGGGACACAGTAACAGTCAGTACAAGTGAATAATCCAGATAATCAGTGTCCAGATGACTTAAGTTTCACTTTATATAGAAAATAAAACATTTTTAAGATATATAAATACCTTTAACCATGGACTATGGAAATGTATCATACATTATAATTATAGTTTTCATTCTTATAACAATATAAATATCATTGAATGAAGATATATTCAGTTATATTCATTATAATCATAGTTTTCATTCTTATAACAATAGTTTTCATTCTTATGGACTATGGAAATGTATCATACATTATAATCATAGTTTTCATTCTTATAACAATAGTTTTCATTCTTATGGACTATGGAAATGTATCATACATTATAATCATAGTTTTCATTCTTATGGACTATGGAAATGTATCATACATTATAATCATAGTTTTCATTCTTATAGACTATGGAAATGTATCATACATTATAATCATAGTTTTCATGCTTATGGACTATGGAAATGTATCATACATTATAATCATAGTTTTCATTCTTATAACAATAGTTTTCATTCTTATGGACTATGGAAATGTATCATACATTATAATCATAGTTTTCATTCTTATGGACTATGGAAATGTATCATACCTTATAATCATAGTTTTCATTCTTATAACAATAGTTTTCATTCTTATGGACTATGGAAATGTATCATACATTATAATCATAGTTTTCATTCTTATAACAATAGTTTTCATTCTTATGGACTATGGAAATGTATCATACATTATAATCATAGTTTTCATTCTTATGGACTATGGAAATGTATCATACATTATAATCATAGTTTTCATTCTTATAACAATAGTTTTCATTCTTATGGACTATGGAAATGTATCATACATTATAATCATAGTTTTCATTCTTATAACAATAGTTTTCATTCTTATGGACTATGGAAATGTATCATACATTATAATCATAGTTTTCATTCTTATGGACTATGGAAATGTATCATACATTATAATCATAGTTTTCATTCTTATGGACTATGGAAATGTATCATACATTATAATCATAGTTTTCATGCTTATGGACTATGGAAATGTATCATACATTATAATCATAGTTTTCATTCTTATAACAATAGTTTTCATTCTTATGGACTATGGAAATGTATCATACATTATAATCATAGTTTTCATTCTTATGGACTATGGAAATGTATCATACATTATAATCATAGTTTTCATTCTTATAACAATAGTTTTCATTCTTATGGACTATGGAAATGTATCATACATTATAATCATAGTTTTCATTCTTATAACAATAGTTTTCATTCTTATGGACTATGGAAATGTATCATACATTATAATCATAGTTTTCATTCTTATGGACTATGGAAATGTATCATACATTATAATCATAGTTTTCATTCTTATGGACTATGGAAATGTATCATACATTATAATCATAGTTTTCATGCTTATGGACTATGGAAATGTATCATACATTATAATCATAGTTTTCATTCTTATGGACTATGGAAATGTATCATACATTATAATCATAGTTTTCATTCATATAACAATAGTTTTCATTCTTATGGACTATGGAAATGTATCATACATTATAATCATAGTTTTCATTCTTATGGACTATGGAAATGTATCATACATTATAATCATAGTTTTCATTCTTATGGTCTGGAGTTTCTTCCTCTGAGTTTTAGATGTCACTCTGTGATTTTAGCAGCCAAGAGAACTGCTGACCATAAATTTCAATCCAATGGAGAACCCTGTACAAAATTTTGCTCAAATTTGCCATGCTGTGTTGGAGTTGCCAAAAGCAAGTTTCATACTTGGTTGTTATTAAAGTGCAACAAAAAGATGAACATGTCACAAAATTTACCAAATTCTGCACCGTGCTGTAAAAGAAGATATCTGAAATTTTATTTAAGTGGAAGCCAATTAGGAAAGCCATCAAAAACATAATGTTAATAAGAGGTATCATACAGAAAAATTCCACAAAGATCTATCAAATTTGGAATCATGCTTTAAATGAACCAGCCAACATTATGGTTTCCATGCTATGGAAACCAACAGTTGCCATGGAAAGAAATAATTTTGCTATATCAGGTGCAAGAAGAAGTTCAACAAAGCTGATTTGAATTGAAAGCCCTTCCAATGATAAACTTACTTTTTCAGTCCCTCCTGTATATTGGGCAAGAGAAGAATCAGAACCTTTCGATGGGTCAATAATTTTCTTATTTTCCTCCCAAATTGGTGTTTTTCTTAAAAATATCTCCTCTGCTAGTTTTACCAACTTCTCATGTTCCACACCAACCCCTGCTAGTACCATTCTCTCAGGGCTGTGAAAGTGTTTGGAATAAGTATAAAGTACACTGCGATTAATCGACTGCAAGTTTTCTGTTGGACAAAACTTTGGTAATCCCAGTGTGTTATCTTTGTATGCAGCCTGAAATAAGATGAACAAACTTTTCAGCGTAAAATCACAAATGTAACCAAGTAAAAAATTTGACTGAATTTCACTGGCACAAGATGTATATGATACAAAAACTTGCAAGTAAGTGAATCATTAAATTTGTATGATATGCTGATGATATTAAAATCAAAGCTCTTTAAAGTGTAAATAAATCCCTCCATTCAGTCTTCCAATTTATGGTATTGAATTCTCATCTGCAAAGCTTTAGGTCAAATAGTGTACATCTGTGTGGATTTGAAAATCATTACTGAATAATTTTAAGGTCTTAATAAAATTTTCATCAATAGAGTCAGTTGTTGTTTTGGGATTAATTGTTGTAACTGGCAGAGGAAAAACCCAGGACAACCCCAGTAAGTACCACCAACCCACAATAAGCTGTATCCTATGTGATGACTAAATGTAAGTGAAATGTATAACAGTCTGACCATGTGATTACCAAATGTGAGTAAACTGAAGGACAGTACGGACTGACCATGTAATAACTATGGGATAACTAGATATGTGGGTGTTGTAAGACAGCACAGGCGGGCCATGTGATTAATGTGTTTCTATTGATAATAAGGATAAAGTGACTTGAGAGTTTGATCTTCAGATGGTGCTCTATTAATAAAATTAAAATTGTTCCTGGTCCTCAAATTATGCATCCATAACAAAGTAATACAGTGGTCTCCCCAGACCAGTGGCCATCCAGTAGTTAAATAAATAAATAAATACCAATTAAATAATATTTTTATCAATTGAAAATTTTGTTCTAGCTCTATCTTTCAGTTCCTTTTATGTGTAATCATCATAAATGTAATTTGTCCTCTTGTAATTAAACATAAAATGTGTCAATGTAGTGTAATGTCTGTCTTAAAGCATTTCTCTGAGAACCTAATTAAGTGCCAACTGTGTTTTCATATTAGACTAGTGGAAACATTTGTTGTATTGTTGCACTATACAAAAAGCAAGGCTATTTTTTTATTATCAGATTAATTTGAATCAAAAAAAGGAGGTGGAATAAAAAATGTTAAAAGGCATACAATATCCTACTCCTACTTGCTTATTAACCAGCAGCCCTAGATATACTGTATTTACTGCATATTTTCGAATGGCAACAAATAATTACATTTGTTTTGTCTGAATACATATTAAATTCTTTTAACAATTCTGAAAACAAACTGGAGAAGATAAATTTATGCCCGTCCATCCCTTCCGTAACAAAGTTACCATTAGCTCACATGATGACATGCTGCCTTGAAGTAAAACAAGTTTTTTGTCTAACACCACGGAAAGGATGATGAATGTAAAACAGGCATTACTTGCCTCTTTTGTCTATTTGATACATGTCTATCTCCCAGAAAATGCAGCCATACATGCCAAGATTGTGCATATTTTCCAAACGAAATGCCATATTAGTAATCTTGCAATCCTGTTTAACCCTCTGCTAATCAGTGATCATTAAAATCTACCTTACAAACAAATGCAAGCTTTATTTCTGTGTAATTAAGATATTAATACAAACTAAACAAAAAGATTTTGGAATTATAATTCTTAAGATATTTATGACAGAAACATTTTATAGGTAGTATCGAGAGTAGAAATACCGGTACATGTATGATTGCTGATCTAAGAGGCTCCATATGGGGTGAGTATTGTATGCATGCCTAGGAAGGGTGAAAATAACAAGTTTCAATATATTAGTCAGCGTGATTAATATGTTGCTATTTTTTAAAATGAAGGTTATCTATTTGTTGTGGATCTCTCTTTTTGTCCCCACCCAACTGAGGGTAACTTCAAAATAAGCAGAACTTGCCCATTTGAAACAATTATATGCTCAAAGATTGTTCTGATGCATGTCAGAGATTTCAAGGTGTCTAGGTGATAATTGTTAATAATATAACTTGTGGGATTTCTTTGAGAGGTGTGTTCAGAAATAAAAGGCAGCCATCTGGTTAGTGTTAAAACAGCACATGATGTACTGAACATGTAGCACCAACAATCAATATTTATCACCTGTAATGAGGTTAATTACCTGTAGAACAATAAATATCTTTAAACCATGGTACATAATGCCTTAGGGATAAGGGTTTTGTTTTGTTGCATGATGCCAATGAATTTACTAATCCATTCAGATTCTTTGATGTTTTGTTTAATGATATAAAGCTGGGGTCATGGTTTCTAATCAAAGCCATAAATGTCACACCTGCTTGAAAAGGCTTCATGTGTAAGGATGTCTACACTGACAACCAATCATATTGGCGTCCAAATGAAGCAAAATTTGTTATCAGTTAAATTAATGGCAAACACGCTGTGAATTTTACTTTAAAATGATGCAGCAGATCTTCTTAAAATGTGTCCAAAAACATAAGTTGTAGAAAAAATTATAGCAGCACAACATCTGAAAAATTACAAGACATTTAAATATATCCCCCCAAACAGTGACCGAAAACAGTGTCCTAAAACATGCAGTAAATATGGTATATTCAGTAACTCATTTCAGTTGATCAATTGAACATGGTTATATATATTATCATGTATGTAATTTAAATGAACTACTGTAAATTAATATACACAAACTGTGATTAAAGAAAGCAAGTCAACCAAGCGAAATGAGTACATCATAAAATAAAGAGCATTATTTCACTGATACAGACAATTGTGGGGAAACGAGTTTCAGAGAGTTCCTAAATATAAAGATATCCTCAAGGATGATATGAAGTTTCACTATTACTTGCAATGAAATCATGGCATCAATATTTTAATAATGCAACAATACAAAATTTGAGCTTTGATGTAGACAATTGTCTCACGAAATAAATGTTGCATGCTTTTGATAAAAGGAATCTTGTTTGGTAGTGTATCAACTGTTAGTCTGGTTTCCAGATTCATAAACTTCATGTTTTGCAAAATACTATTAGACACCACTCCAGGAACCAGACTCATTGACGAAACAAAAAGCCATGATGTAATACACAAATGTTTTCACATACTGTGGTGGTAGTTGAAACCAGCTGGAATCATGTTATCGATCTTTCAGATATTGGAAATTATGAAAATGAATGTAACTTATACAGAATAAAGAAAAAGTGCTTTTTGACAATTATTGTCAACGCGATTATAAAATGAGAATTCAGTCATTAAACATCCATGATCCCCCCTCCAACCACGCAGTTCTCTGGATGTCTAGCAAACTTTTGGGGGGTCCCTCGGTAACTCATGCCCTTGCTTATAGTGTGGTCTATCTTTTTGGACCATGATGCACACAAGTTAGAGAGAAGTGTAAGTGGGACAAAAAATCTGAGTTGGTGGAATGCTTGCTGCATAAACTTCTTCTGCTTTTGATTGCATATGGGAACAAAACTTTCTAGGTTAAAAATGAAATAAAAACTCATTTTCTCTAGGAAACATATGGAAATGAGGCTACATAAAGCAATGCTATAAAAGCTTTCATTCAAAATTACTGCTGATATAAGCTTTAAATAAAAACATTTGCCCTTTAAATAAACATGTTAGTCCTTTAAAAAACATTTCAGTCCTTTAAAAAAATATATTACCCTTTAAACAAATACATTAATTCCTTTAATGAAGTATATTAGCTCTTCAAACATATACAATTAACCTTTTACATAAAAACATTAGCCTTAAAATAAATATATTATTCCTTTAAAATACATTTTAGCCCTTTAAATAAATGAATTAACCTTTTAATGAAATGCATTAGACCTTTACGTAAATCATTAGCCCTTTCAACTCACTCGATGAATCATCTCCATCAGTAACGGTTCAGGATTTGGATTCATCTTCAGAGCTTCTAACTCAAAACCAATAGCTGTCCGTGCATCTTCAAGCTGCAGAAAAAAAAAAATTCAATAGAACTCACTTAATGCTTTAGCTTCAATTTACAAATTTTAACAGTCTGTTAAATGAATTTACAGACACAGAAACATATACATACTTACATCAAAATTGTTTATTCTCTCATCCAACACAATTGTTGTGAAGTTTAAATTAGTATTAGAAAGAAAATGTGCAAGAATACTAACCTGATCACATCATAATTAGGAAAACCAGATCTGCTACCTAACAAATCCAGCTCTCATGAACAAAAATGGAAAACAATTTTTACTTTTCTATCTATAAGGATGAAACTCTTACAAGGTACATACCTTAAAGAATGCTAGGAAATTCCACTTTTAAAATGAGTGATACATCGATTTACGATGCTCACAATGGTGGGGAGACATTAATGTGATTTTACAAGTCTTTTCTGAGAAAATTAATTTACCAAACATGTTCTCCTTTGTTGGCATTAGGAAAATAAAAAAGACATAGGAGGAGGTGGGAATGCTGACCATACTGCCTTTGCCATGACACCTTCAAAGGGCAGAATTCCTTATATGAAGGATAGCTTGCTTACTTGATCTGTGAGCAGAACAACTAATGGTCAAGTGATCATTGAAAACTATAACTAAGAAGAAGATAATTGAACTATTCTTAGCAATAAACATTTTAGGGACAAATCCAGCGAAAGTAATCAACTAATAAGTTGTACTGATATCAGCAGGGTTTAGTGAATCATTTGGACTGTAGATAAAGAACCAACAGATTCACACTCAAGAAAACTTACTGTTCATCCCAACAAACAGCTTATATTATGTATCAGGCTCATAGAGATCTCTCTAATTTCCTGAGCAGAAATCTTTATAAGGCTGTTGATCTGAGTATCCTGAGTAAATATCCCACTTCACCAATGATAATAAAGTCTGAACAGTGAAATCTTCTTTCCAGTCATTCACTGGGAGAAACAGTTACTTTCTTGGTCCATATATTTTCTACTCAAGTAATCCCTGAGGTAATGGACAGTCTCACATGACTTCTCTCAATGCATCTATCATTGAAGAAGCACATGCCAACCGTCTGACTACCAGCTGCAATCACCTTATGAATCCTTCAAAAGGCATTAAATTTATTCACCCTTCATGCCAATGCCTAGGCTATCAGAAAGTATAGCTTCTATTAAAGGCTCAATCTGATCTAAGCTAACCGATGTCAAACCCCATGAGAAATCCCATTTTGGAAACAGGGTGAGGGACTTTGGTCTATTCATGTGTAAATTGGCTAGTAATTTGGATAGATCTTTATTGTGACTAATATCCATCCTGCCATGATTGCAGAATTTTTCAGAAATAGTAGTCTTCGATAGTAATGTGAGCTAGTAATTTTTCCTTGAACATTCACAGAAATAAATCAGATGTGTAATTAAGGCACTCACAAGGATGATGTAGACCTGTTCCTGTCACTATAAGGTGCATCATCTGATTAATCCAAAGCATGCAAATCCAGTTTTAGACTGACTAATGAATGAAACATTCAGTGTTCAGGATCTGGCCCTTTCTTGAAAGAGTGTCAGCCAGGATAATGCACCTATCAGGAATGTGTCTGTTTTTTGTAGTTATATTTAGCTGGAAGCACTAGCATAGAAACTTCCTAACCAGAATTTGCATAGGTTGGGTGATTTAGTTCTGGTGATTTAGTTCCCCACCCACACCACCCCATTTGAGAAGTTAGGCAACCACCACTAATTCGTTGAACATGACAAGGTCAACTTTCCCAGAGTCTATCCTAAAAGACATGAAAACCCTAGATCACTGTATTTTCGCACATATAAGATGCACTCAATTAAAAGATGCACCTGTATATAAGATGCAACATTTCACGATTTGTGTAAAAAAATTTTTTACATAAGACGCACCCATATATAACACACAGGTTTTTACGATTTCTGTAAACAAAAATTACATAAGACGCAAGTGGCCTAGCCATCAGCTGCACTTAGAAATTTATATCCAGTGGTTTCCTTTCTTTTATCATAAAATGAAAATTTGTCAAATGTTTCATTACCTGTCGGATGTAAACTAGGCTTCATTACCATTTTTATTTTAGATCAAAGAATTGTCTGAGGCAGGACCACATTGATTATTGTTTATTCTTATCTGCCGCCCAGCCAATAGCGGATGGGTTGAAAACCTAATATCTAGATTCTAGAACAGTAAACGCCAGATGCAAAGGCGGCTTCATTGATCTGCTAGGCCAAGTCTTCAGGATTAGTACCGTATATAGACCAATAAATAACCAATGTATGCGGTTAACATATATAAACATGAGAATAGTCTCTTGTTACCAGTATATGAGAGATCAATTTGCTTAGCATTTTTTAAATTTTTAAAATTGTCACGATGCCGAAGCGAAAATCATATACGGCTGACTTTAAATTAGACTTCATCAAGTTTGCCAAGAGGCGTGGCAACAGAGCTGCTGGAAGAGAATTTGGCTACAGCGAGAAAAATGTATGTGATTGTTACGTGACAGTAGCCATGTCGTTTCAAGGATAGCGATCAAATTAAATTATTGCTATTGAAATGAAGATCACAGACTTTGTCGGCAGTGTCAACTGGGTTTTCAAGTTCATGAAATGGAACAATCTTGAAGTCTGGTCACATACAACTGTTGGACAGAAGCTTCCAGACAATTGGGAGAATAAATTGGATGTTTTCCATACCTTTGTTCAGAAGGAAATAAATGAACTGAAGTTGGCACATGATGACATCATCAATATGGATGAGATTCCAATGTCATTCAATGTTACCCAAATCGGCTAGCTAGTGGCTCGCATTGGATTGGTACACGTGGTAATTACTGAACACTTACCTAATTGTTTCTACAACTAGGAATGAAAATCGTGAAACGTGAATATCAACTGCAATAATCGTCCTTCAATATCACACACTGTACTGTTTGTTTGTGTTAAAAATACTTACCGTATTTTCGCGCATATAAGACACACGGGGTGTTTGACGATTTGTACAAAAATATTTTGCACAAGACGCACCCGTATATAAGATGCACCCTGGGTGTGGGGTATGTAAAACTTTGTATAAGATGTGTCTTATATACGTGAACATACAGTATAGCCTTTATTTCTAGAAGGCTGATTTGAAGAGGTCTGACAGTGCTAAAGCATGGCAACAAAGGGCACTCCAAGTACAAACTGGCATTCAAATAGTAATTTATAGTTGGGGTTTGTTCAGATGGATCTTTGTTGTGCCACTGACACAGCCATCATTCAACTTTGATTGCAGGGATTCTGACAGGATTTTATATAAAGGAGGGATCTCACCAAAATAAGCAGGTAGTAGACAACCAAAAAATGGGGAGGAAACAGCTATTTATTTACCATACACTTAAATATCTCTCTTTTCTTGTTGTAGTTACACTTCAGGTTTAAATGAAATCAAAATCCTCAAAACATTCCACTCTAACTGTATAATCTACTGATTGTTGCACAAATCAATATCAAGTTTTATTTGGAAAGTCTACTTTTTTATGACACAGAAGGAAAAGAGTGCAAGGGTCAGCACAAAAAAAATATGGATGATCAGCCAACCAAAACCTTTGTGCCTTAAAAAAATTTGTAAAACCGATTTATTCAGTTACAATTTAGGTAATGCAAGAAAACAATACAAAAATTGAGAACAATCTTCAATCTATCCATCAATGTAGAGCAGAATTTCATCACATTTGAACACACAGAAAAATGGGAGGGTCCTACTTGGGAACCCATTTTGTGTGTTGATGTACATTTGCCAATGTGCTTTTCTGCTTTTGTGTCAATATTAATTCACATAAACATGAGGCTAAGTCAAATATGCATACATTCAGTTTACATTACTAAAAATGTTAATATACTCTAATACACAAACTTTCTGGATAGGTAGCTTAACAACACAAAGATATTCTAGAATTTCAAGAGGTCTTTGGAACTATGGTGTTAGTAGAACAATGAACACTGAAAACTAGTGCTACTAAGCAGTGCTCAATGGGAGGTAATGAGAAGAGTTATTTCCCTGTCTAAACACTACATAAAATGACAAAGGTTTTGGGGCAACAAATTGTTCAGAAGGTAGCAGAGTTTATTTTCCAAATGTTAATGTGATCAGGGAATGTATTCAATGGAAAAAAAATTCTGTCTTTAACAAGCAGTCGATAAGTTTCCTGTGCAATGATGGAAATTACAGCATAATTTTTAAAATCTATTGATGCTTCTACCAAATATGATTGCCAAGCAATATGTGATGGATAAAAAATACAATCTTCTGTGTTTATGCAGGACAAACACAATTCTTCTGTCCAGTTATATTTTCCTTCCCTGACCACAAACTATGGATGATTTCTTATTCTTTCCTTCTGTTGGGGATAAGGATGAGGCAACAAAATTTATCAAAGAAACAGAACTGATAAAATCAATAACATACCACACATACTGGACAATTTTTCTGTCCAGTCATATTTTCCTTCCCTGACCACAAACTATGGATGATTTCTTATTCTTTCCTTCTGTTGGGGATAAGGATGAGGCAACAAAATTTATCAAAGAAACAGAACTGATAAAATCAATAACAAAACATAATTAGGTTCCACATCTAAAAGTCCTATATAAATTCAATGTAATCAAAATATAAAATGAATCATGTGACAGAAATGCTAAGCATTTCCAATTTATCTTTTTTTTACTATCCTCAGAAATATAAAGACTAATACCAACTTCTTGATCTGTGAACTCTGGCCGCAAAACAACCTCAGACAAAATTTCTAGGACAGTAGGCAATCCATGAGTCTCAGCAGACATGGCATAAACCAAGGTGTCCCTTGATCCCTGGCAATCACATATCCCACCATGTCTCTCTAATTCTTGCAAAATTGTGTCTCTGTTCGCAAAACGACTGGTTTTCTGAAAGTATAATCTACATATTACTTGAATACTCCATAAACAAAACATCTTCAAAACAGAAAGTGCTTAAAGGCACAAATGGCATGCCTGAGAGTATAGTACTCTAACACATTTTTATATCCCAAATACACTTAACAGCAGGCATGTGCAAACTTCCTCCAGGACAAAGGCCTGATAAAAGATTTTTTGAAGTCACTCCCTATGATTTTAATAGGTAGATAAAACCTGATCAAGGGCCAGATCTGGTTCACAGGCTGTTGGCTATATGAGCCTACTCAACAATGCGAACTGGATAAATAACTACTCAAATTTAAGTTTCAACAGCCCCATCCCAGAATATATGCCATTAGCAGGTATAGTACACTGTGACTGGAAGCTGATATTACTCTAAACATACATTGAATTGGTTGAAACTGTATTGAAACAATCTGTTTTAGTTAACCTGAAATCACTCTCCTTACTTATATAACTTAACTTTTCATTAAACCTCCTTTTGCAGCATTACAAGAACATTTACACCAACTCACAAACCTTATATAATGTTGATTTGACCAATTGTACTACTGTGCTACCCACTTATGTTGACATGGTCAGGCCTGAGGAAAAATTGTTGACATAAACAGATGTCGAGGTAAGTGTTGGGGGGGTCGGAAAAAAGATACAAGTTAAACCCTAGAAGACTGCAGTTTTATCAATAAAGCACAACAAAATTTCTGACATGAAATCACCTTCATGGTTTTTATAATATTATATTATTATAATACAGTTAAGGTGATTTCATGTCAGAAATTTTGTGGTTTATTGATAAAACTGCAGACTCATGTGGTTAACTTGCACAGAGGTGAGATGGCAGTGATCCGTAATCATCATGAGCGCTTTAGACCACTCTGCCACTGTATATGAAGACAAAACCAGTGTGAAAGACACTTGCATATTGACAAATTACATTTTGGTTACCTTTGTGTAATAAAATCCACAATAAAATATTGCATCGGTCACATCCTGATATGAAAAGCATTATGATATTCAATGTCTGCATTATCACAGTTATTTATATGCTTGAAGTACATGTACTTATACTTAGGGGCCCCGAGTGGCCAAGTGGTCTAAAGCGCTGACCATTACGGATCACTGCCATCTCACCTATGCATGCGTGAGTTCAAGTCCAGACTCGGCTAATGTGGGTAAGTGAGAAAGCCTGCCAGTAGCTTCTTGTGGGTTGGTGGTTCTTCCCTGGGTTTTCCAGGGTTCTTCCTCCACCATTAATATTGGCTGCGATGTATAGCCTATCTTGTGCTGAAAAATGGTGTTAGACCCTACAACAACAACTTGTACTTAAATTGGCCTAGATTTTGGTCTATTCCCATCTTATTGAGGCTACCAAGGGGATGGGGCTTTTCACGGAGAAATGAAAACCTTTCAACAAGTTGTTTTAAACAGTACTTGTATTAGTTACAGAAGTCATAGTGAAAAGTACAAATGCACTGGAATCTATTGTTACAAAAAACAAATCCTTATTTCATATTGACAAACCACCGTAACAGTGCAAAATTATACTGTATCATAATCCATTTATACCTGGCCTTTCTATTGTATGCTGTAAAATAATCAAAATAGTCATGCAACTGACTAGCTACAATCGATCACCTCTGAGGGCAGGAATGTGAAATAACTGAAGCTGACCACATGACAGCAATTTTAAACAAAGGAAGTTTTGCTGCAACTTCAGTAAAAATGGATTACCTCTGAAGCACCGATACATACCAAGGAATTTTTGTTAAAATAAATTGTCTCATGTTCTACAATTATTTGATGTTGCCGCAGCAATAAAAAACGGGTATTTGTTAAGTCCTTCAAAGGAAGCCTTTAGCAACGCCATCAATAACACATGCATCTTCATCAAAGCAATCCTTTAATCAAAGAAGTCAGCAACAAACTAAAATAAAAGCAAATGCTGCAAAAATACTTAAATAAGATGTGTCCCCAATATAATTCTTGACCCCATGATCTCAAGCAAGCAGAAAACTGGAGTAATATTGAGGGGTGTACATGTGATCTGGTTATAGTTTAAACATGAAATGATCTTTTGTTTTCTTAACAAAAGTGTCCTTACTATAGTTCTTGATCAAAGTGCCCCAAACTGAAATAAATTTGGTCTTGAAAGAATGTGAAGATATTATACACCAAATATAAATGGAATTAAGAATGAGAATACTAAGCTGCAAGACAAATAACAAACAGTTTAACAAAATGTGTCACCTTTATAATTCTGGCCACCATGGGGCAAACCCCTTGGTCTGCAAGAAAGTGATTTTGTACACATATTCTGAAGTTTCTGACCTCATTATATCTTCTTACTTCCTTCAAAAGCCAAATCAAGCTTATTTCAATCATCCTTTCTCTTTGATTTACTTGCTAAAATATATGTATCTCATTAATGTACAGAACTGATAAACTAACTAGGGTCAACTCCTTATTAACAATCATTACTAAATATCACTTACTTTGGTTTCACTGGTATCAGGACATTGCCCCCCCATACATTCCCCTTAGACTCCCTCCCTCCCCTGGACATTTACCCATTGGACTCCTTCCACCATGCGATAGGACTTCCCCCCAGTCATTTCCCCTCATTATGTTTATAAAACTTTATATATAGTAACATTTAGCTTTAATGTATATTCACATCCCGCATCACCATTAGTGCACAGGTATGACTGTTGTCACATGAAATAAATGCATTATTAAATGTAAAATATCTACTATCCTAACCTCATCCCCTCCATCCCTCTCCCTCTCTCTCTCTCTCTTTCTCGGATTCAACGAATGTGTAAATGTGAAAAAGCTTGCCAGTAGCTTCTTGTGGGTTGATGGTTCTTCTTTCCAGTGATATCCCAGTTTCTTCCTCCACCATTAATACTGGCCACCATGTATGGCCTATTGTGTGCTGAAAAATGGCATTAAACCCCACAACAACTCTCACACACACACACATACATACACACGCACACACACAAAATCATGAATCTTAAGGGTAGCTGGACACCACATTTGAACTGTGAACATAAATTCACACCCATTTTTAAGCATTGTTAGTTACAACAAAAATGGGCATTGTTTATTTGTCAATCAATTGCAAGTCTTTTTACTGAATGTAGAACATGAGGTTTCTTAGAAGTATGTTGATGAGCCTTGAATCTAACCTTTATTTATAGTGCATTTTTGGTATATTTAAGATAAACCACAGATGGATTAGCCATCACTCAATTAATTGTAGTTGTTTCATTACAGTACTCAGACCAGATGATGACATAGGCGGTTTATGATGTAACAACCCAAGAAGAAATACAAAGACTGTTCTTCGAGAATTGCAAACAGTCACTGACTTCGACAATCATGACATCATAGAATACTTACAAGCAATTGCTTACAACATTAACATTTAAACAATACATTTTTAATATGTGAAAATGTTAACACTACTGAGATTTATTTCAAATAACCTTTTTCTTTTAACATAAAATATTATAAGTTTTTATATTTTATTGGCAAAATGTCATATTAAATGAATTAAGTTTTAAAATCATGAGTGTGAAGTGACTGGGGGTAAGTCCTATTTGATGGGAAAAGAGTCCAGGGGGAAAATGTCCAGGGGGGGATGTCAGGCAGGGGATTCCAGTGGGAGGAGGGAATGTCAGGGGGGAAGGAGAGATGTCCTAGACTTGGTTTCACTATGTTTAATAGGTAAAACTTTTCAGGGATTTCATGCTTGCTTCCCACCACCAATTTAAAAACGCAACTAAAAATAAACCACATGCAATGCAGAGCCTTCTGCCCCTTCCCACATCACCAATGGGCCCCGTGTTGCTTACTGATCCATTACAATCATAATGCTCACCTATCTGGTAACTCAACTAGAATACTATAATAAAATTCTACCTTGATATTTGAGTTATTTTAATACATTTTCCTCTCTGGTGGCCTAAGTATTTAGGGAGTCCACCTGGGATGTGGGAGGTTGTGGGTTTGAACCCCAACCAAAGCATAGCAAAAGACTTTTATAAAAATGGTACTAGCAGTTGCCTTGCTTGCTGCTCAGCATTAAGAGGTCAGTGTTAGGAATGGTCAGCCTGGTGTCAGGATAATGTAACTAAGTGGGACATGATGCTACATGTCTGCAGCATGATGCCCCAGTGCTAGACATCATTATAAACTGCCACTCTGCAGACAGTGATATGATTGAAAAACTGTTAAAGCTACATTAAAAATCCAAATCACACAAATATTAACCCATTTTGAAAACCCATGAATGAATTATGCAGCAGTTTATATTATTTCAATGCACATCTATAAAAACAGTACCTGGCAGCAGTTATATCCAGTCGTTGCATTAAATCATTGTGTTTAATATGAGATATGTAAGGGCAGTGAAAAAAATCATATCTTCTATTACACAAATACATTTGTCATGTAAATAATCACAAATATGGGAAAATTACACCAGTGTTGCATTCTACACAAAAAGGCAGATTAGAAGAACAGATTTCTCTGACTGTTTATCATTACCCACTTTCCTCTACGACTCATTAAAGGTTGCCACAGAATACTGGTTGCATTGAGCAAAGATCAGTTGGTCAGTGGTTTCGTTCATAAATGGAATGATAACATTATCCACATAACAAGATTGTCACAATGATCTAATGGATCAACTTTACATACAGTGATTTAATTAAAAAGTCATACAGACAAAATTCAACGATCAATTGCCTTGGTGTTATTGTAGTCTTTGATGCTGATTACTCCAATAAAAACAGTATAAGGTTTTGTCTTGACATGTCTTTCATTTGTGCTCATAATGGCAGTAGTGCCGTTTTTACCATTCCAGAAACCATCATTTGTTGTTGGCATATTTTTGTTTCTTTGTGTTTTCAATTTGGGTGTTTTCAATTTGGGTATTTGTAGTGGTTAATTCATGATATTAAATAGTTACAAATATAGAAACTCTGACACAGTCAGTATTCATAAAAATGTTCTTTTTTACACAGCCAAGAAATCTGATACCCACAAATATAAATAAACCTGTAAATTTATATCAAACTAAAAGCACACAAAAATAGCAAAACAAACAGCAAACAGCTGACATTGCAATAACAAATCTGCTACTAAAATCAGTTATAAGTGTCATCTAGCAAACATGACAGCACATAAAATAAAAAGAAAATATGCTTGTTCTGAGTTATTAGCAGTTATGTTTCATCTCATGGTTAACATAATCCTAGTATTTTCACTCAGAGTAAAGCTGCTCATAAAGATATGGATTTTTCACCAACTCAGTGTGAGATTCTTTATTCACTTGAAACACAAGCAAATGCATGTAATGAATTGGACAAGAATTACTGAGTTACAAGTATCTAGAAAAACTAATTAAAAGTCAGCCACCAGAGAAAATACCCAAACAACTACAAGAGGAAGATCCAAATGCCTTATTTATAGACGTTCCTAGGACATACAAAAAAGTTGGTAAGGAATTGGTATTATATATAATTTTTACCAACATTATTCCAAAGAAAATACTGCATGATAAAGATACAAAAAATACTGAGAAAAAATTATATTTTATGTCATCACATTGCATTCTAGAAATAAAAGCCTGCAATGAAAATAGTGACTTCAGTATCTAACATCAATAATAAAAATCATTTTCTAATCATTGCAGATGTCTTCTTAAAGTTACAAGGATTAGATATTTGTAAGATACTTGCATCTGCAAGCATGCACTATTTAAATACAAAAAGAAGATTAACAGACATTACACAGTATCATAAAATGAGAAAACTTAAATCGTAAATTTCAATTAACTTACCCCAAAAGCTAACTTCTCAAAAAAGTGAGATATACCACTTGGATATGCAACCTCATATCTTGACCCAGAATCTATCAGAACTGCAAAGATAAAGTCCTAATTATATGGAATAACAATAAAATTTGCTTTTTCATATGAATGGTTTTCAAAATACTTATCTCTTATCTCTTTAGCAATTTTCTAATATGGGCATTAGTAGTGTATTCTACTTAGTCAAGTATTCTAGACAATAGTTCTGTATTAAACTCAGCTAAAGATTCTGAGCAATAGTCCTATATTTTACTTTGCTAAATATTCTATGCTAGTCCTGTATTCTACATCGCTAAATAGTCTGGACAATAGTACTGTATTCATCTCAACTAAATATACTGAACAATAGTACTGTATTCATCTCAGATAAATATACTGAGCAATAGTAATGTATTCATCTCAGCTAAATATCCTGAGCAATAGTAATGTATTCAACTCAGCTAAATATACTGAGCAATAGTAATGTATTCATCTCAGCTAAATATACTGAGCAATAGTAATGTATTCAAGTCAGCTAAATATACTGAGCAATAGTAATGTATTCATCTCAGCTAAATATCCTGAGCAATAGTAATGTATTCAACTCAGCTAAATATACTGAGCAATAGTAATGTATTCATCTCAGCTAAATATCATGAGCAATAGTAATGTATTCATCTCAGCTAAATATCCTGAGCAATAGTAATGTATTCAACTCAGCTAAATATACTGAGCAATAGTAATGTATTCATCTCAGCTAAATATCCTGAGCAATAGTAATGTATTCATCAGCTAAATATACTGAGCAATAGTAATGTATTCAAGTCAGCTAAATATACTGAGCAATAGTAATGTATTCATCTCAGCTAAATATCCTGAGCAATAGTAATGTATTCAACTCAGCTAAATATACTGAGCAATAGTAATGTATTCATCTCAGCTAAATATCATGAGCAATAGTACTGTATTCATCTCAGCTACATATTCTTGGCGATAGTAATGTTTCCACTTAGCTAGATATTCTATGCATGAGTCCTGTACTCTACTAAATATTCTGTGTAATAGTCCTTTATTCAAATTAGCTCAATATTCAGAGAAAAAAAATCCTGTATTTCACTAAACTACATATTCTTGGCAATACAGTAAAACCTGTTATGAGCAACCTGTGATATGTTACCACCTGTCATTTCCGACCACAACTGTAATGCATGGATCAATTTTATTATATAAATGCTCTGTCGTTAGCAAAAATCCTGCTGAAGGTGACCAGTAATCATTATGTCTTGGCAAAATATGCATTTCAACACTGCTATAAAAGACTAAATCATAAAAACAGGGATAAACTCCACTGACCTTTATGTTATGCCTGAAACACTGACTTCTTATACTGCTCTAAAACAGAATTACACTTCTGTCAAAATTTAATAGTCACAACCTGGCTGGCTACCAAAATGTAAAAGTTTTCTACTCATGCCTATAGTATTTTTAGTTTCTATTTTAAACCAGACTAAGGTACATGTCATGTAGATTATTAGTCAGGTTCCCAGTGTTGTACTCCTCTAAAAGTATAGCACAGCAGTGCAGCACAGTGAGCGTATGAAGCAGAGAACCAGACAAGTAAATTATTCCCTAACTTATCCTGGTTCCTAGCTTTATGTAGCTCGTGCCCATCTGTATGAGTAGGAAACATTAACCCTATGAAACGACCTTATCGCAAGAACATAGCCAGACACCACTGACCTGTATGTAATTGTTTGAAAGAATGATCGCTTAATTTGTAATGATTGTTCTGATAAAAAACAACCATAAAAAGATTCTGGCTACCAGTGATGGATGCTAAAGTTCATAAACCAGGCTAATGTACATGTCAAAAATTGCCACTGTAGCACTGAAATTAACATCGTGGATGCATATATTGTTTGTCTTTAGAGCTAATCCCCATTGCCTGGGGAGGAATAAAGTCTTTGTCAATTAAACTAGAAAGAGACAATTGTTTGCATGATTCGAATGATAATGTTAAAGACTTGTGATTTTTATTGTTTCTGTTTCTGGATGAGATAACTGTTTCCTTTTATTTCATTAATTGTTAAATATGCAATGCACATGTATAGATTTTTTATATTTTCCCAAAGCCCAGTCAACACTAACTTTCTAGTAGATATTACAACTAAGCACTTATAATGTTAGTGCCTAGTACCTTAATAACAATGGACGAACATATTAATAAAAAAGACAAATTTTAATGCTGGAGAAAATTATTGTAACAGAAAGAAGTGAAGAAAAAGCAGACCACTCACAAAATAGCAATTTAAATGATGGTAAAACAAACTTAGTAAGTTATAAAAGAAAAGGAGTAAATCGGAAGCAATTTCATATGCTAATACATGTACATATAATGTCTTCTCTGTATCAGCATTATAATATGACAAAACGACTACTCTCAGCCTATAAGAAAATTTCAACTCGGGTTTTCATGTAGTTAAGATTTTTATTGTTACTCTCCAGTATTCCTACAAACTTATTTCATCCTCAGAATTAAGTTCCATTGAATTTAAGATGTATCTTAACTAATGATTATTATGCACTGACAGAAAGTGAATCTTCTGACATGAAATTAACAAACATATATATGAATTTCCCTAAAATATTCCTGTAAAAAATAGGTTGAATAATGTAATAACAATTAAAGAATCCAAACAATCACACAAATCAAATTCAACACTCAAGTGTTTCTGCCAAAATCAATTTCTGGTTGGTCACTCCTTTTTTATCTCATCTCCCTAAAAGATTAGCTATTTTTTTTACAAAGACTCAAAAGCCAACATAGCCTGCCTTTGCTTATAACACCTCACAAAATATTTAATATCTGGCCTTAAACTTTCCATATTATAGCGGTAGGGTAATCAATTAACAGCATGATAAGTAAAATATGTTCATTTTATTAATTGAATTATGCAACCACACATTACTGCAATGGTATAACATTTCCAGTCAAAAGCAGACTGGGTCCAACTGGTTTCTGTAAATTGGGGATGTAACAAACAAAAATACTAATTTCATTTTTGTGTTTTTTTGACAATCTTTTAGTTTTTAAGTGTGGTTGGTGGCCTTATGAAAAGTATTTTTGACCTACTGCGTGTAGAGTCACAAGCAAGCAATTACTAATAAGGCATGAATATCATGGTTTTGTTAACTGACACATTTGTTTCCTGTCTGTTACTTATGAACAAGATATGATCATTATGCCCATATCACCTAGTGCCTTTTTGTTTACAACCACAATTGTTTCCCTTGCTTCAGTGTATCCAATTATAAAAACATTGTAACTGGGCTAATTCTCTGACAGACACAAAAATCAAACACTATAACCAATTGAATATTATAAGGAAGATATGATAAAATAAAGCCTTTGAAATATAGTCATATAAACAATTTGACTGGATAAATTAAACTTGTTCTAAGAAAGAGAATGTTTTATCCAGTAAAGAAATAAGCAATTTTTTACTGTATCTGTACCTCCTACAGTGCAGAACTGTCCAAATTTGTTTTCAGAGGCAACTCGTAGCCCATTATTCAGTGTTGTCACCTGGGTCTCATTCTTCTGCTCACTTGGTGAGGTGTATTTTGGTGGGAGAACTCCTGGCAGGGGCTTGGACAATGGTACATCAGTAATAGACACTGGACTAGATGCACTACTGAATCCACGCTGCACAGGTCGCCTGCAAATAAAACAACAAATGAACATAGTGCTATGCTATTTTTTTAACAGAATAGTTGTCTTCCTATTTGCTGTGGAAGCATCAGAAAGTTTATTTTAAAAGAGAATTGATCTGTACTACAAAAATAGTTGGGATGTTAATAACACAAATAGACTTAGGTATTAATAATAAAAAAATAATAATAATAATAATAATAATAACGAGGGCTTTGTATTAAAATAGCGCCTAATCTTTAGAAGCTCTAAGCAAATTACAACATTTGACAACACTTAAAAAGAATAAAAAACAAAGATATGATTACAAAAATAAAAACAAACAACACAAAATTAGAAACTGAAAAACATGCTGTAAATTATTAAGGCAAGGATATGTTTTAAGTTTTAATGACTGTTCTTGCAGTTGAAATAGATGAGTATTAAGAGCGCTCTTTAATGAGATCACTGTGCCTTTATGTCTAAGTGTAGTGGGCAATGTGTTCCACGTTGCTGGGCCCTGGTATGCAAAAGAACGATGTCCAATGATTTAATTTCATAGTGGGAATAATAAGAATATGAGTATCAGAAGAGGAGCATAAGCCAGGGTTAATTCCATAACTTTTCCAAAACTTTTCCAGGGCCATTTTATAAAACTCAAGGACCACTCTATCTTGCATTGTAAAGTAAATGAACATAAAGAATAACATCTTTCAATCTAAAATAAGAAATAAGTTAACAACAAATATTTTTAATATATACATTTTTAATTTACCTGGGCTAGCACTCTTTGACTTTATGTTGTAATTCATATCATAATCCAATGATAAATGTAATCTTTGTATGTGTTCCTATTTACAATATTAACAAAAACACATTACTTTCCAATTGCTTTCTTTTATTTAGCGAACTACAATGGAATTCACATGATACTTCCATTAAGGGAACTTACTCTTGTTATATGAATTGAAACCATTTATTGATTGTAATTTTACCATTTTATTTAATTGGTTCACGATGCTCTATGAAATTTGAATAAATTTTTTTAACTCCATTGTCTCAAATTCCATGGCTTTTCCAAAACTTTGCAAGGTTTTGACAAATTCCATAGCTTTTTGAAGCCCTCGAAATTTATTTTTTGAATTCAAACTTTTCCAGGATTTCATGACCTGCAGGAACCCTGATAAGAATATTGCAGGTGTATACATATGGGTGAGTTCTCATAGGTAAGTTGGGCTGGAGCCTGTCAGTAAAACATAGCACTGAGAACAAATTTTGTGTTTAATTGTAGATCCTATGGATAGACGGTGTATGGTACAGAGCAGCGGAGAGAGGCGTGCTCTGATCATAGTACTCTAAGGATGATCTGAGCAGCAGTGTTTTAAACTTTTTGAACTACTGGTCCACTGTATTTTGAATGCTTTAAAAACATTTGTCTTCATCACAATATGTTGTCAGAACAATCAACAATTGTGGCATTTTAAATGCCTTAAAGGGACTGCTGTAGAGCCATACAGTATTTACTTAACCTTCAATTACCTTAAATCTTCAGATTATCTGGGTAATTTTTTTAACTAATGAGATAATTTTGGGATTTTTTCCCCTGTTACAAATGCTGCCTTATTCAATGAAGTGAATGAATCAGTCTTTACCAATATATGCATCACAATAATGACCAAAAATTAAAAAAAAAACACCATGATTGATAAATTTCAATATTTAGAGGAAAGTACACTATCAGAACATTATTATAATACACTCAAAGTCAAATAGCAGAATTTAAAATAATAAAAAATAAAAACAAACAAACAAAAACCGATAGCATGGTATGTTTCATTACAAAATAGTAAGATGATGTAAGTTTTCGTGCACGGAATTTTCAACAACACGTGTTCATTCTAACCAAAATAAATAGTAACTGATATCAATTCACTAGAAAAACTTAAGTTAAATTGAGTTGCTTTTTCTTAATTTCATGAAAGGCATATTTCAGATGCACAAATAACCTTGACAGCCTTCCTGAGTGTTGAATGATTCGATTCCATACGCGAGTCGCCATTTTGTGATCGGTATCCAAGTGGTTTTGCACATCAAATTATTTTATCCTACAGAATCGGTCTCTATAAGGCACATGCAGAACAGTGTAAGAGACCACAGACTAACCAAACCCAAAGCTAAACAACACCACAACCACCATAAAAAAATCAACCAAACAAAAAAAAAGACCCAAACAAATAAAACCCCGATAAACATATCCATACAAACTGGGAGGAAAAATGCATTGAAATTAATAAAGTGCATTTCATATCCGATACGAACACCTCCTTATAAGATAAGATAAGAATTCTTTATTTCAGACTGCATAGTCCATACATCTAAATTATGAAGTCGCGTCTCCCCTTTTCGTGTCTCATTTTCCGACACACGCCACCTGAGGACAATTGTATTTCCCGGACTCAAGACATCCCTTTGGCGGAAAAACTTGTCCTGACTAGTTCTGTGAGGGAAACTATTTTAAAACCCTTGAATTCCGCCTGGGACATCGTCTCCTTCCGCTTTGCCAATCAGAATTACTACTTTATCTGCCAAATATTGTATCAAGCTCCACAGAAGTTAGACAATTTTTGTCTAGTTTGCCTTTATTAATAACTATTCTAGAATACAACATTTCATGGCAACTATTTTAAATGGACCGCAATTTCCTAAAATATTCATTTGCTGGTTTATATCAATTCTGGTTACCTCACCACCATGATGTTAAGGTGCCATTCCACTCTTCTCTGAAAGCAGTTTTTGGCACAAACTGACCAGACTAATTATTACAAGTTGCCATGAAATAGCGTTCTTTGCCAATACAAAGTACACTAATAAAGAATGCACTCTAAGTTTTGCACTACAGAATGATTATTTTGTGTACAGAAATTATCATGGGTCATGTTATTGTTGTTTTTTAAGTGATCTTATTATTTTAGTTGTTCTAGTATAATTGTCTCGTTTGTAATGAATAGTAGACAGATGCACTTTAGACCCTAATTGTGCTTCGATGTTAATTAAGGTCAAAAGTGCAAAGACCGAGAACGGAAAATTAGCATCAGGCATCCATAAGGAAATGCCTGTTTATAACAGTGTAGCATGAGGTGACGGTCTGCGCTGCAAAGTAAATGTCATGTTAGGTCATAAGTTCAACACGAGGGTTTTGGTCAGTAGGTTCAATTTAGGTGGCCTCTCAAAGTTTCGTATTTTGAAGAAAGGGGGGTATAATTTTAAAGAAAAGAATTTATCAGGGTTTCTTCACTGGTTATGCTGGCTATTTAAAAACACCTAGTATATCTTATGTATTGGTCAAAGAGCCTTTAATTCCCTTTACGTTGATGCATGATTGATGGGAGCAATATGGGTTATAGAGTGTACAACTTGGCCTTACTCCAAATGTGCATCTTCCAAACACTGCTAGCTCCACTTGGACATTTTCACTTCCTGGACTTCACAGATACAAAAAAAGGAGGCAATAACTTTCAGTTTTACATTTTTTTTGTATTTGGTAATTCATTCGTTACAATTTCAGAGGCTGGTATTGTTAATCTGGAAAATTAATTTTCCCTGTTTTAATAGCTGCAAAAGATATTGCACTTCAGACTAATTTAGACTCATTGTTTGAGCACAAGGGAGGCGTCATTTTAGTTTAGATCTGAGTTTAGATCATCTACAGTTTCCACAAGTACAATATCCAAAGAAATGTCAGCCACATTACATCAAAATATCATAAAAACAACATTCCACTGTGCATGTTTCAAATGCAAACATCTTCACCTTACGTACGTCACTCTCAAAAGTGTATATAAGATGGTAGGTAGCCACGTAGGCGGGAAAATGTGAGTTTGCCTGTTTTCGAAATGAAATATTAAAATTGATTCATAGGTCGTTCAGATAAGAGGCTTATCTATTGAGCCAATTCAGGAGGAAATATATGGCTACGTCTGCCGCATCTGCTATTGTTCTTTTTATATATGTTATAGTGTTGTCACTGTGTTTGCATCTTCTAGTATGCATATGCTTCATGTTCCATATAATGGGGGGGTGCCTTACCATAAGCTTTGATAAGTGTCTCCTTGTATCATATTCATTATGTTATATTTAACTAATTTTGTCACGAGTGCGCATTTGCTTTTACGGACCTTTGCAAAACAATTTTGTTTATATATATATATATATATATATATATATATATATATATATATATATATATATATAACGATGTGTATATATTAAGGAAAATCCCCAAAGGTTTAATAAAGGTTTGTGTTAACATTTTTAAATCTATTTAATTTCCCCTGTCCTGGTTATGGCTTGTTGCTAAAATATGCACACTATTTTTTTTCAGAATGTATTCTGTATAAATTTCAGTGTTCATATTAGTTTACCGGGTGAGTGCACAGTGATGCAATTACGAAACCTACATACGAAATCTAGTAGCATATCTTAGCTGCTTGATAATTAAAGCCACCGCACTGAGAATTGCTCCGACTTGTCCTTTCGCGGAATCAGGTATCATCTGTACATAGGGTCAATTAAAGCTTCTGAATTTACGTTTTTCGATTTCAGAATATTTTAAAAATTCATTAATGATTGATTTACTCCGTAGATTACTGTGCAGATATACCAAATTCAGAACAAATTCAAGAAAACAAAGACTAATCAATTGTCCTTATAATAATGTTTAATATTTCTCGATGAAATCAATATTCCACGCAACGCAAAAGTACTTCATTTGCGGCTGGGGTGGTGCAACACCCTCTCCCCAACAAAAAAAAAACTCAGCAAAAAAACAAAAACAAAAACAAAAACAATAGCAAAGCCTGTTTCAGATTCAACAGTCACCTGCTATCTTCGATGTAATTTTATTACGATGAAGATGCAAAACTTTACTGCTATAAAGATTGATCTGATACTTGAGCAATAAATAATCCACTTTATGCATGCCTTTTGCGTGAATTTAAAATGTTATAGTTACAAATCAAATTTCTATTCTCATACAAGCACTAAAATAATTACTCAGTCATTAGACGAGCTCTTCGGAGAAGTTAACGAAAAAACACCCCTTCCACCCAAAAATAAGGAGATTTTTGTCCGCCTATAAAAAGTATATGAACACCGTTTCATGGTAATTGCTCTTCGCTGTTAGAGGAAGAAAAAGTGTTAGCCGGTGCGATTGTAGTCGACGTGTTGCGGGAAACAATGACGCTAATTGTTAAAACATGGTTGTTTTATATTTCTTGCACATTCTGATATATCTGTCAGTATTACCTGTGGTAAGAGCCGAGTTATATTCATCCACCGATGATGATGTAATCATACTAGATGTAAATAATTTCGAGAAGTTAGTTTTGGGTTCTGAGAGTGCGTGGATTGTGGAGTTTTACAACAGCTGGTGCGGACATTGTATACACTTTGCACCGACGTGGAAAAAACTAGCAACAGATGTGAAAGGTAAAAGGGGTATTGCATCCCTTATTTAATTTTTATTCTTTTCTACCGACCGTATTTCAAGATAGGGTAAGAATTTATTGTTGAATTGTCCGTTACCTTTTCGCCATTTGTACCTTTCAGTCGAGCTAAAAAAAAAAACAAAACAGCAGGGTCTATTGTAGAACTGAACATATACGAGACAAACCTTCCTCCAACACACCAATAAAAAATAATATAGGTAATTTTCTTAAAAAGAGGTGGCGGTATTAGGCAGAAAGCAAAATATTAAATTTATGAGTTGAGTATGATAAATAAGTATTATTTTATGATAAATTTTCAATGCTTTTTATTTATTGGGATTAGTTGTACCCACAATGTCACACACGCACACAAATTTGAATTACGAAATATTCGCATGTTTTTCTTCATTTTGTGGGAAGGTGTCATTGTTTGGAAGAGGTTCTCTCTTTTGAATATGTTTATGATGCTATTGGTTCATCATTAGGTACCTTAATAGACCAAGACTTGAATAAAATGTAAATTTTTAGTTTAGATAAGTAATTTTTTATTACTCATGCTAATGGGAAGTGATTAAAATGATTTTAAAAAATAACACGTTGATATCTGGTTTTATCAACTTATTGTAGCATTGTGACTTTTATATCATAGTAAGGAAGGTTCTTTTTTGTTGTTGTCTTTTATATAGTTAGATAGGTAGGTGGGTGAATTTACAGAATGTCATTCTGGCTTAAAAATGCCAATCAATTTTTTAGTTTTTTAAAACTTCTAATGTAAAGATAAAATATTTCAAAAATGTTTAGAGAAAAATGTGATTAAGTTCACATGAGTCTGATATTTTTTGTGTGTATGATAATGTTTGCTATGGCTACTAGAGTAAAATTGAAGGTGAGATATATAGTCATTGATAACATTTTTTTGGCAATTTTTATTATTTTCTTTCATTCTTTGAACTTGCCTTATAGTATAGTATAGTACTTTTATGCCTCAAAACCTTATACATATCTACATACCTGAGATTTTCACATTGTGCAATACAAATATGTGTAAATGTTTTCTCAACTTATCAAAAACACAATAACATAACTATTGCATCACAACTGTTAAATTGCTTTTTAAACATTATTGGATACTACTCAATGTACCACCAACTTTCACAGATTGAATGTGCACATTATGAAGAAAAAATATAGAAGCATACTGGTGGAATACAGAGCAAGAATAAATTAATAAATAAATAAACCAGCAATTTTTACATGTTTGCATCAAGTATTTATGAAAAGTAATGCTAATTTATAGATTCAGCAGCAAGTAATTATAATTAAAAGCACATGCCAAGCTTTTGTATAAGATGGCTTCTGGTAAAGAAAAGTTATGCATATGAATGGAATGATTAAAAGTTCTGGAAAGTAAGATTTGTTTTATGCAGGTATTTGAAACTACCAATTATGTGGCTACCAGGAGGCTTTATAAATACAGCAGAATAATACTTGAATTTCTGAGATTAATTTTTTTCATTGTGAAGTAAGTATATGTGATCAATGACATAAGTTTCAACACATTTTGGACCAATGTCATAATTATTACATATTCTTGCGATTGAATTAATTGCAATTGAATTAATTAAACAAGGTCAATAATTTTTTTGAACTTTTTTCAAATTTCCATTTTTGTTATTTGTTTAATGAATTGCTTGTTGGATTTAAGAATAATTAAGAATAAAATGTGAATCACTACCTTAAACACTGATAGATAGTGAATGAACATTTTTGTTTCATGACAGCAAGATCAAGAAAGGAAACTTTTTAATGCATATCTTTTCAAGTGAACTGGGTTATCCAACATGTAATGTTTTTTTTTCCTAATACAGTAATGTAAATGTACAGAGGTTTTAGAAATATATAATCATGCATATTTGGATGCAAATTGTCTGTCTGGAATGCAAACAATAACTCATACAGCAGTCCTCCATATGCATACATTTGCTGGATGTCAAATTCAAGGACTTGCAAGTCCTGTTTCAACCACCTGCAGAGTGAACAAATGTATTGATCAATTGATCATTTTAGCTGTACTGATATGAGAAAATGTAATGGCTGAAAGACCCCCTCCCAGATGTACATGTCATTGTTGTAGTACACATGAAGAACATGACCAAATAGCTTAGTGGCAAGTTCAAAGACTTGAATAACTGCAGAGTGGTGAGAAAATATGCTGATCTTTACAGTGACAGAATTCAGAGGCTGAAAGACCCAGTGATGTACTTGTGTATTATAGCACTTCAAATGAACAATGTTAGCTTTCATTATTGTGTTCATTTCCAAATGTATCCAAATATGTAGATCATGTGTTCTCGAAATAAAGACATGTTGAGACTTAGACAAAATGCTGTTTGCAAATTTGGATAAGAGTTTTGGAGTTAAATGGTGAATTAACAAAGATTGTAATGAGATTCAGCAGAGTGCTAGAACTGATATTTCACATGGAACACTGTGTGATGCTTAGCTTAGTGCTTGGAATAAGAGCTTTCCTTGGCCTGACATAATTTGCTCTCACTCTGATAGACAAACAAGAGCAATGTCAGTGGTGTAAAGAAGGTAGAAAATTAAATTCAATGTCAACCACTGGTTCTACTCATCTGGAAATTTTGCCACTTCAAGTGCTGTATACCCAATATAATTTTGGTAGGGGACTAGCTTTTGCTGGTCGGACTCCTGTTTTTCACAAAATAGGAGTCCTGAACCCCTTTTCAAAATCCTGGTGAGACCTTTGTAAATGTTCAAGAAAACGATGCTGGTGAGTGCAGATGCCAGAACTGTCTGATAACCAAATACAATTTGATTATATCATTTTTAGATGTAATCATAGATCAGAATAGCTTATTTCAGTCTGGGTCTAGGATAATGGTACTTCCCCATGGATAAAACCATTGAACCTGATGTTTATTGAATTCTTTACATAATTTTAGTAATAGAATTTGTCTTGTTGACAACCAGAATGAAATATTCCATTAAGTGCCAGAGTATTTTCAGGAAGTGTTTTTTTCCTATCAAGTAGAGGGGTTTATAATCTTGCTTACTTAATAAATTACCCATTCCATAGCAGAATCACTCTCATTATTGTGTTCAGTATTTGATTTGGGTGGAATTATTTATTTGAATTATTAATCACTGGAAATACTGTTCTGTAATAATCTTTGGTAGAAACCTTAATTTGTATTTATAGTGAATTAAGACAAGGATTTCTGATTGGTAGACTTTTAGCACATCATCACACTTTATGCCACTGGTACATTAGTACATTCATGACTACAGGCACATCAACACCTTCAGTGCTGAATCTTATTTCAAATACTATTGGAATTTAATTAAACATTATTCATTAAGACTGGTACTAAAACTTTTTGGACTATTTGGGATTTAATTTGCTCTATTGATTTTTTTTAAAATAAATTTTTCACTTTGCATTCTATGGAAATTATATCTATAATTTTACAAAACTTGTTTTGGTTTCATACTTTACTGTTATTGTGTTTGAGAACATAGTCAGAATAATGGATGGTCTTATTCTTGTATTCACCACAAGAATTATAATCATGTTAGGTTGGTCCTAAATTAAAATAATGCAAACCATTGTGACTGACAATAGCTAATTTGAAAATCTTGTTCTAAAAATATTCTAGTTTGTTTGAACACTCAGCAGTGAAAAGGAGGTTATGGTCTTGTATCAAATTTCAGGACATTCTTTTTTAACAGTAAGGTATACCACTATTCATTCACTATGTTACCAGTAAATTTTAGGGACTCTTGCTTATGCCACTATTCATTCACTGGGGTGTCAGTACCTTTGAGGGACTCTTGTTTATTGTACCACTATTCATTCACTAGGGTGTCAGTACCTTTGAGGGACTCTTGTTTATTGTACCACTATTCATTCACTAGGGTGTCAGTACCTTTGAGGGACTCTTGTTTATTGTACCACTATTCATTCACTAGGGTGTCAGTACCTTTGAAGGACCCTTGTTTATTGTACCACTATTTATTCACTAGGGTGTCAGTACCTTCCAAGGACCCTTGTTTATTGTACCACTATAAATTCACTGTTACCTAACATTTTTCTTTGTCTGGTTCAAAATGTATGTGTCCTCTATACAAATATTTGGACAACAGGGGGACAGTGTTCCCCTTCGTTAGGACCCTAGGTGGATCACTGCATGCACACTTTCTTGTATACATACATACATATATACAGACATGCAGACACACATGTGAGCGCATGCATGCACACACATGCACACAGGGAAAATTTCATACTGTATTTATGAATATACCAGGATATGTGCTAGAGCATATACAGTTGTATTTAGGACCAACAATTTAATATTCTTTGTGCAAATTGCCTTTGTTTTCCATGACAGATTATTACTTAGAGTGGTTTAGTGAAAACACTGTGTATTACATTTTGTTTTATTTTGTAGATCTTAGTCTACAATCTTAACATTTAGGTGCATGAATACATTTACACACTGAATACATTGACATCTGTAAGCCCTGGAATGCATTGTATTATAGTGTTACTGCTGAGCCTTTTGTGGGAGGTTTATTTGACTTTGTATTTGAAGTTATTTTACTCATTGTTGCCTTTGTTTTGTATAACTTTATGAAGAAAGCTAAACTTAGCAGTATATCCAGGATTTTACTATTGTAAACATGTACATGCATAAGCTTTAGCTTCTATGGAAGACAGTTTTGCTCAGGGCTTTGTGCACTGTGATGGACTCCTTATTAATCATGGATGGATGGCAAAATCCAGACAGAAAATGATTGATGCCATTTAACTCACAATCATCAAAGACATGCTTTGTACATAAAAGTAAAAACCAGTAAATAAGTTGAAAGAGGATAATTTGTGCAAAAAGTATAAATTTAAATTAATTTAATTATAATTTATAGTTGTACAAGTAAAATTTGTTAAGGTCATTGACCAGTCAGTGTGGGTATTTCTGCTGTCCATGTGATGTGTGTTACATGACATAAAAATACCTCCTGTCTTGGACATATTTTTGTATCTAGTTAATGGAACACACTTTAAGTTATGATAGGAAAATACTGAAAATTGAATCAGGATTATGGAATTTATAATTTACATCTTTGCTCATAAATCGATTCCTGCTGCAAACTTCATAGACCCTAATCTGCCATTACTTAATGTGCTTGCAAATCAGAGTCTGTGTTGTTTGTTTTACTACCAAAAAACTGCATAGATCTACTGGCACATTATGCAATAGTAGATTTAGATCTTTACAGTTTGCAGATGGACATGTTTTATAAGAGAGTGTATATGGTAAATAATGTTTTTATCAAATGATATTCAAGAAAATCAGCATCTTTAAACCATTCTTTGGTGACTGGATTTATTTGACAAATACTGTATTTCAATCATGTATGACATTTATCACCTTAATTTATTTCAGTCATATATATATATATATATATATATATATATATATATATATATATATATATATATATATATATAATACTTTATTATGGGTAAAATCACTTCACATACTAGATTTTGTCCTAGAGTGTCTTGTATAGTAATGTCTAATACATGTTTCTGATTTTAAATTTAATTATACCTAATGAAACATAAACTTATCTTAATACATTTAGTTGTATGTCAAGAATGTAGTTCTCTTTATTTATCTATGAGGCCTTAACAAGTGGTGCAATATGTTACAAAGGTGAGAAGCAAACCCTATGGCCAATTTTTTCAAGTCCATTCTTACCTTGTCCATCCATAATACCTTGCAGTGTGATGTCCATCAATCTGTTTCATATTTCATTTCTATATAGTAATCCTATTTCTTCACCATTTGCCATTACCAGACTTTGTAAATTGCATACAATTCAGTTAAGAAAGCAGTCTATTGAGTTTGTGGTCAAATGTCAAGGTCACTGTGACTGATAAAAATGAAAATTGATTTCTGAACAATAATCATCCTATGCAGATCTGGACTGAAACTTTGATGGTTGGTTTGCACCTGGAATAAAGAAAGATAATCTCAGTTTTGTGGATCACAGGGTCAAGCTGACTTTGAAAAAAGAACTTTTGGTTTTACATAGTAACTTGACTTAAAGACCAACGTTTTGTGGAGAAATTGCACTTTATGGTATTCAGGATGATGAGGCTTTTTAAATTTAGTATTAAAAAGTATTTCAAAAATGTTAATGTTGGAAAAAAATGGGTGTGTATATTTTGACCAAAGGTAATTGAGGCTAACTGGTCAATAATTTTAAAAGTCAACCATACCTTTTGTGGTGCCTAGTTGGTCTTAACTAAAAATAACTGGGCCTGTCTGATATCTGATATGGCCGATACTTATTGCTAATTGTTCTAGATGGAAGGTCATACTGATATTGGATTTCAGAAGTCTTCTTGTGATATCTAAATGATCCTAAATGAAATATGAACTTACCGATCTCATCTCAGACATGGCTTTTGTGTGGCAGACATAATTGAAATCTTCATGTTGCTACATCTGCTATCTGTAATTGAAAGTCATGTTGTAATATGGGATTTTCACTAAAAACAGTCAAGCTGGTCCTAAATTAAAATCATGACAGTCCGACATCAGGCAATTGACCAGTATGCTTTTCTTTTAAAATCTAGTTTCTGCAGACTTCCTGAAGTGGTCATTTTGAGAAAGAGTTTTCACCAGAATGCATATTAAGT
The DNA here is from genome assembly GCA_016746295.1 of Potamilus streckersoni. Classification (NCBI taxonomy): domain Eukaryota; kingdom Metazoa; phylum Mollusca; class Bivalvia; order Unionida; family Unionidae; genus Potamilus; species Potamilus streckersoni. The sequence goes on from JAEAOA010001086.1 coordinate 699,447, forward strand.
ATGGCTGCCACAATGAACATATTGAAGATGTTAGTAAGTCTGGTGATATTGGCATGGGATTTGCAACTAAAAGTCTTCTAATGTGTAAAATGTGTCCTAAATAAAAATAGTACCAATCATACCTCTAATATGGTTGCTATAGCAACTAATTGAAAATAAATATTTCCCCAGAATATTAGAGATGGAATGATTTCATCAAAGAAGAAATGGTCTTATCTTGATTTTATAGAAATTATTTTCAGACTGTGTATTACCACTCTCTTCTGGGTTTTTTGTTGTTATATGTTTTAATTTACAAAACTACTCCACATTAATTTTTCTTCCCAGTAAAATCCACCAATTGAAGCAACAAGCTTCAATGTCTTTCATGTGTGTTTTTCAGGCTGGCAGCCAGTGATAAATGTGGGGGCAATTGATTGTTCAAATTCAGAAAATGTACCAATGTGCCGAAAGTATGACATCCAAGGCTTCCCAACATTTAAGGTAAGCTGTGTAAAGTGCCCATTCAACATTACAGGTTTTAGAATTGATAATTCATTGTCAGTTGATTCACAGTGTAAAGAAACTTTTGTGATCCTGCTTGAGTAATCTTCCACATCCTTCAAACAAAAATGGCAGTATGATACATAATTGACACATCCTTTAGACAAAAATGGCAGTGTGATACATATTTGACAAATCCTTCAGACAAAAATGGCAGTATGATGCACAGTTGACACATCCTTCAGACAAAAATGGCAGTATGATACATATTTACAGGGATGGTCCTGGCTTTCAAAATTTGCCAACCACAATAATTTGTGGCCAGTTTTCAAATATTGTCGCCAGAACAAGTAAATATTTTTCAAAGTCTATTAATGTAATGGCAATGAAATTTGAAAATTAAAAAAGATCTGATAGTTATTACTTTATTGACAACAAGCAATACAGCATAATATTACAAAATAAATCAATACATGGCTGTTTGTACTACTTTCATGGTCTTTGCAACCTGCACTACCATTAGTGCATTTACTCTTCTGTGTTCTGCTTCTTTCACTTTCTTCACTAATGATTCTTAGTGCAGGCCATTATAATTCCGAGATCACATTTTAGTGCAACAAGCATTGACATTAAACATCTGGACGACATCTTGCTGAGCTTTATAGAATCACACAAGAGTTCTTAAGATATGGGGAAGCTACTCTATCATAACATTGCCTATGCTAGTCTGGTTCTCTGCTTCATATGCTCAGTATAGTAGAGTGCAATGCAGGAAGCATACAAAACAGGAAACCAGAATATGCCATCCTAATCCAACACATTGGATATTAAACAAATTCTGATTGTATTTTGCAAATCCTTTGCGTAAAAAAAACCACATGTCAAGAAATTGTGTGCATCAATTTTCTCCAGTGTGCACCCTGTTGCACAACTGTGCATAAAGGGAAACACTAATCATGGAGCATATGTGACCCCAAAAAATTAATTTTGAATAAATATTTTGTTTAGTAAGCAGTGTTGTATGCATATATGAATTAACAATAAGAAGATAGTGTGGGATATAAATGTGGGAAATTGTTATCACATATATGGTAGCTTGAGATCACCTTTGTTGTTGTTCTTGTTGTGGGGCTTAACACCATTTGTCAGCGCACGATAGGCTATACATGGCGGCCAGTATTAATGGTGGGGGAAGAAACCGGGAAATCACCGGAAAGAACCACTGACCCACGAGAAGCTACTGGCAAGCTTGCTCACATATCCACATATCCTAGACTCGAACCCACGCAGAATGAGGTGAGATGGCAGAGATCCATAACAGAGAGCGCTTTAAACTACTTGGCTTCTCAGGGCCAATTAGAACATAAGAATACAAATTGTGCTTCACTGTGAAAATTCTGGACTTTTTGTGTTGGCCTTCATCATCTGCCATCTTGGACCAGAACTCCAGGGTTTCAGACTATAAATTTAGAACTATTTGTTTGCAGGATTTATGTTTCCATAACTTAAGAACAAATTTTTGAATCTCCTATGTAAATCATAAGTCTTGTTTCAAATAATTACCTTTCCTCCATGTTTTCTGGGGGAAAAAATTATTTTTGCTAAAATTTGTAAAGCTTGTTGCCTTCACTCTTTGTGTTACTTTGAATGAGCCAATACGTAATAGTAGATAGCATAATTGCAATAATTATTTATCAACAGTTTCTCAGGTGACACATATCTTCACATCAGATAAATATTTGATAAATATTTTATCTCTAAATTTCTGAAATTTCCATCGTAAATAAAAGTACAACAAATTGTGCTTCTCCAACTCAATGATGGTGCCAAGGCAGTATACTTCAAATAGTGTTTCTCTTTACACACAGTTCTGTGTCAGGGACGCACACTGGAGAAAATTGACACAGAATTTTATGCTGTGCGTTTTTTTTGACGCACAGGGTTTGCAAAATATAATCAGGATTTATTTAATATCCAATGCATTTCATGAGAGAGAGAGAGAGAGAGAGAGAGAGAGAGAGAGAGAGAGAGAGAGAGAGAGAGAGAGAGAGAGAGAGAGAGAGAATTGCAATATCCTATTCCAGTTGAAAAAGTATGGATTAGATGAAAATTTGTTGGTACATTTTTGACCCCCACATTTCTAATTTGACTCCCAGTTCTGACACCAAGGGGTTTTCTTGACCTTCAGTTTTATACTCCTGGGGGATACACTGACTTCAAATATGGTAGATTTCCTTTTCAGCTGCAGGCATCCATAATTGTTCATATTGCATCACCTATTTCAGCATATGGACTTTTCTAAAGCCATGTCAAAACCATTAAATTATTCCTAGTGTAAAGATGTTCTGCTTTGTCCAGTCATGTAAATTCATGTATATATTGTAAAGAAAAAAGGCCTTATGAAGAGGGTTGGGGGTGTCAATAAGGTTATCCCTCATGGAAGGATAAAATGGTAAAATTGCACAATTTTAAGGGCATTTTACATCATTGTCTTTTGTCTCATGATGAAATTTACATTGAGTTTGGAGAGTTTGTTTTCTGTCTCATGGTGAATATTCAAATCACAGGAGTTAGTAGGGGTCCTGAGTGGCCAAGTTGTCTAAAGTGATGTCCGTTACAGATCACTGCTATCTCACCTCTGTCTGCGTGTGTTTGAGTCTAGGATTCATCGAATGTGGATATGTGAGAAAGCTTGCCAGTAGCTTCTCGTGGGTCAGTGGTTCTTTCCCGTGATTTCCCTGTTTCTTCCTCCACCATTAATACTGGCCGCCATGAATAGCCTATCGTGTGCTAAAAAATGGCATTAAGCCCAACAACAACAACAACAGGAGTTAGTACTTTGTATTATGGTGAATATTTATATTGGGTAGGAGGAGTTTGTCTTGTATCATGGAGGATATTAAAAAAAAATTTTGAGGAATTTGTACTCTGCCCCATGATAAATACTTATATCAGGTAGGAGGAGTTATGGAGAATATTTAAATTTTTTGGAGGAGTTTGTTCTCATGATGAATATTTATATTGGGTAGGAGGAGTTTGTCTTTTGTCCCATGGTGAATATTTATATTGGGTAGGAGGAGTTTGTCTTTTGTCCCATGGTGAATATTTATATTGGGTAGGAGGAGTTTGTCTTTTGTCCCATGGTGAATATTTATATTGAGTGGGAGGAGTTTGTAATCTTTCTTATGGTGAATATTTTTATTGGGTAGGAGTTTGTCCTCTGTCTTATGGTGAATGATTAAATTGGGTAGAGGAGTTTGTACAGAGTCTTATGGTGATTAGATAAAGAGAAGTTTGTCTTGCATCTCACAGTGAATATTTACATTGGGTAGGAGAAATTTGTCTTCATCATGATTTTGGCAAGAATTTTTCCTTTCATCATTTTTTTTCTGCCTAGCTTTTGTTTAGTGCAAAACTTTAAATGAGAAACCTTCCCCTAATAAATTATGTTTACCATAATTAGAATTTGGGATTCCTACTAGGCCCCTCCCCCTCCTCATTCATTTGCTACACCATTGCAGCTATGAAACAGTGTGCTAACATTTAAAAGAGAAACATTGGAGATAATTACTACAACTCAAGTCATTAATACTGGCTGCCACGTATAGCCTATTCTGTGCTGAAAAATGGCCTTAGGCCCCACAACAACATCAACTCAAGTCAGTTCTCAGTGATAGGTCAGGATGGATCTGCATTCTTTTTAGGTAAGGCTTTATTCATCTCAATTTCAATAGAAATACATGACTTTACAGCCCTCAAGGGACATCTGTAGCTTTTGCTCAAGAAAAATATTTTATCATAAGATATTTATTACATTGTTGTATAACAGATGGTGCTTTTCATGATGACATAAGTGTGGGAGCTAGATCCTTTGTCAAAATGTAGATTGGTGATAAATGTGTAGGTTGACAGGTGTTTTAACTTACTGTAAATTGATGATGTAACTGTTGACAGGTGTTTTAATGTAGATAAGCCAAGATAAATAATTTAAAACTAGAGTGAATTACAGATTAAAACCTCAAGTATATTCACTTAATGGATGTCAGATTTTAAACTCTTAATTGAAAAAGAATTTATTGCATTGGAAATAATATGTTGTATGTATTGTATAAGAACTTTCTTGCACTTACTTTTCATTTACATATCAACATCATTTCCTTAGAAACACAGAATAGGCTGACAGTTTTACATGGCAGTGTTATAAAGAAAGTGGAAATTAAACTCAATGGCAACTTGAAGTTCATCTAATCTTCAAAGTTCAACATCTGAGAGAGGACTCCAGCTTTTGCTGGTGAGACTCCTATTTTTACCAAAATGGAAGTCCTGGACTCCTAGTTTTAAAATCCTAGTGAGACCTCTAATATTTGGTGATTGTGCAGGCCAACTAATGCTTTTTTATGATTCTTTTATAATAATCCTGTGTGATCTGAACACAGAGAACAAGTGTATTCAGAAATAAATACTGATTGTCTGAGAAATATCTCACCAGAATAGGGCATAAATTTGGTATCCATATATTCTTGCTATTTTTGAGCATGCATGTTTCCATCTATGCCTTTTACTGTAAATATACCGTTTCTTCAAATGTACTGTCATATCATAAATTGACATATCCAATTGTGCTTATAGGAAATCAAATCTGGCCTCCAATCTTCACTGCATTTTTTCCAAATATAAATATATTCATCAATTCCAATGACAATCCAAGCCCTTTCTAACCCATTTTATGAGTTGGTTTGGCTGAAGTTTTACAAATAATTTTAGAGCAAGTTATCTGTTATTTGAGGTGTTTTTTCTGCTAATAGTACCAGTATTTAGCCATGCTGCATTTTATATGCATTTTTTGGGGGATAGCGAAACTAAATGTATTGTATTTTTTTTCAGTAGCACTTTTAGTGGCATGCATCCTCAAAATTAAGTCAGTGATAAATCTGAGCATATTAACAATATATGATTAACAATTCTTTCTATTGAAAGGAATTAGATGATTGCAGTTACTATCATAGACAAAAATGGCCACCACTTCGGCTGTCTTGAAATCTTGTTACTTCTGCTTCTTCAGAATGGATGGTCATATCAACACAGTCATGTCTTATGATGTTTAGTTGGTCTTAAATAAAAATGATGACAGTTTGACATTAAAATAGCTACTCTGACTTCCAAAATGGCTAACATTAAAATAGCTACTCTGACTTCCAAAATGGCTATCACATTGGTATACATGCCAGCCATTATGCTTTTGGCATAATCGTTATGCTTTTTGCATAATCGTTATGCTTTTTTCCACTAAATGTTGCCTTACACATAAATGTATTTGGATTATGCTTTTTTGGTATATCCCCCTCCAAAACAAAATTAATAATTTCTTTTCTCATTTTTATTAACATCCCACTAATCGCACAGAACGTGTTCTAGAAAAGAAGACTTCTGTGTAACTATGACATAAAAGTACACTTGTCTGTAGACTAGCTGCAACTTTCCTACCAGTGTTACGTTCTATTTACAGCAACTGCCCTATTTAGAAGAAACATGCTGGTTTGTACTTTCAAACTTTTGACCTTGGTTTCTAATTATAATTTAGGACAGAACAGACTGGTTTTCTAATTTTTAATCTTTGCTCACATATTCTTTGTTATAAATCATATGAGGTATGGAATCAGTCTGTAGGTATTTGGTAGTAAAAGTCAAGTCCCATTTATTTTAGTCGATGCATATGTTACAGCATAATTGTTTCTTAAATGATTTCACAGATGGATTAGAAAAATTAAAAAAAAGAAAACAAAAGACTCAGAAATAAATACATGAATTACACAATACAGTGTTCCATTCTAGGGCAGCTTCACACCCATTGCAGGTATGGAAAGGATTTTAATATTGGTCATAGTGTAAAACATAGATGCCTTGAATTAGCTCGTTTTGCTAATTCCAGTACTAAGGTAACTTCTTTTTTACAGCAGAACTAAATTGTAGCAATGAATTTTATAAATGCAGGGACATTATTTGCCGAGTTCTTAATAGAACACTGTTAGAATATAACTTTGGTCATTTGTCCAAACGGATGCTTCCTGACACCAAAATTGCAGAAAATATGCACATGCAAGAACAAAATCATTAGGTACAGAAGTACTTAAAATTGCAGAAGGCATGAAAATTGGGCCCTTTATTATTGCAACAGACAGGAGCATTGATTACAATCACAAAATGTTGTACCCAGTCATTGTAAGAGACTTTGACAACGAAAATGAGCAAGGTCAGATTACTCTTCTTTCATTACCAGAATTAACAGCAGATTCCACTGGATAAAAAGGGGCCCCGAGTGGCCGATTGGTCTAAAGCGCTCTCCGTTACGGATCACTGCCATCTCGCTGCTGTCTTCGTGTGTTCGGGTCTAAGATTCGGCGAATGTGGATATGTGAGAAAGCTGGCCAGTAGCTTCTCGTGGGTCGTTGGTTCTTTCCGGTGATTTCCCGGTTTCTTCCTCCAGCACTAATACTGGCCGCCATGAATAGCCTATAGTGTGCTGACAAATGGCGTTAAGACCCACAACAACAACAACAACACTGGATAAAACATTTTCTAATTGTTTCATAATCTTTTGAATAAGTTGGCTGTCTGCGGTTTTCAGTTGCATTCTATATTTGGAAAAATGTCTTCATTATTGCACATATCAGGTTGTTTGCTGCTGTTTAAAGCTCAAAATATGAGAAAAAAAATTGATGTTAAAAACCAGAGGGGTAAATAAATCATTTTGTACATTTGTACATTGAAGTTTATTATATTATATGTGGATAACTCTTTTTCTGGTCAGATTACTCCTTTTGTCCACTTGGATTACACTTTTTCCTCACCAGGAGTTGGCATGTACGCATTGGCTGGCCATTTTGACATTTGTTGCTGCTCCTCATCAATGTGGTGTTTTCACTAAAAGATCTTTTATGATGACTGGTTGCAACTAAATGAAAACAGTGCTGATCTGCCAATAATTTGCAAGGTCTGATTGGTCTTAAATGAAAACGGTGCTGCTCAAATATCCAGTATGGGTACGAAGATCTTAAGAATCTTTTTGATCACTATTTTTCCTAAATAGATTGTTACTTTAACCAGGGATTTTTGCTAAAAGACTTTTTAATATGATGTCTAGTCGGTCTTAAATGAAAATGGTGCTTATCTGATGTCAAGTATGACAGACAAACTCAGCCATATTGACAATATTTTATTACTATAGTATGCCTCCATATGGCATGGGGTTTCACCAGAAGCTTTTTTGTGATGTCTAGTTTGTCCAGAATAAATATGGTACAGTCCAGACACCCAGTATGACCACCACAGTGGCCATCTTGAAAATGTTGTTATTGCCTGTTCTTCTAGAAGAAAACTCATATCAGTAGGATTTTTGTCCAGAAGACATTTTATAGTTTCAGTCTTAAATGAAAACTATACCAGTCTGATATCCAATTTACTCAGAATAATTAGAATTGTAGTGAAAGTTGGTTTTAGGTTGCCAGTAACTATTGGGATTCAACTTGTATGTTGTGGTATATTGATTAAATTACTCAAAAGAGAGAAGTTCACTGATTTGCTGAAAATAATGACTGGACAAAATTAGTACCTATATCATTTTTTCAGATGAAACTTATGTATCAGTAAATTGTACATATTAGTAAACTTGACTTGAAAACCATTTTCATTTTATTTTTGTCAACCTGAGAATTTTCTCAAAAATGAGCAGTGAAGCATATAAATTGTACCATTTAAAACTTTCTTCTTGGATTGATAATTGATATGATTATTTACTGGTCTGCATTGACATTATATTCACTCTGTGCACATTAAATTAATTATTCTAAGCGCATATAGGATATATGTTCTACATGATTTAAAAACAACCTTCCATAAATTTATAGAACATAAAAAATATTCCTTTTTGGGCTTTGTATTTATTTATCAGTGTTTTGAGTCCATTAAAGTCCTCACTTTGTCTTCATAGGTTCCTCATGTGTGTTGTACTTTTCAGCAATTATGAAATGGTCCCTCTTTACTCAGACTTTTATCTGTGATGTACTTTCCAGTATCTATAAAATAATCCCTCTTGACTTTTATCTGTTATGTCCTTTGCAGCATTTATAAATGCCTGTGTCAAAAAGTTGACTGCGCTGTTAATTTCTTCCTTCATCTCTTTGAAAGTGAAGCATTTTACAGTGATCTGAATAACCCTTCTTTTTTGCTCTTTCTAAAAGAAAGTGGGCATGTCTTATTTCCAAATGCATTTATAAACTTCTCACTTACCAGGCAAGCATATCTTTTCCATATAGTACTCTGTTGCATACTGTGTGCATGGATTATGTAGTCATATATTATTCTGTAGATTTGAGGTTCTTTATAGTGGGTCGTGATTAAATGTCAGAATATTCTGTGTAGTGGGACATGAGTTGGCATGGAAATGTTCAGTGTAGTGGGACATCAGTAGGCATAGATATGTTCTTTGTAGTGGGACATCAGTAGATTTGAGGTTGTTCTTTATAGTGAGTCATGAGTAAGTGTCAGGATATTCTGTGTAGTGGGACATGAGTAGGCATGGAAATTTTCAGTGTAGTGGGACATCAGTAGGCATAGATATGTTCTTTGTAGTGGGACATCAGTAGATTTGAGGTTGTTCTTTATAGTGAGTCATGAGTAAGTGTCAGGATATTCTGTGTAGTGGGACATGAGTAGGCATGGAAATTTTCAGTGTAGTGGGACATCAGTAGGCATAGATATGTTCTTTGTAGTGGGACATCAGTAGATTTGAGGTTGTTCTTTATAGTGAGTCATGAGTAAGTGTCAGGATATTCTGTGTAGTGGGACATGAGTTGGCATGGAAATGTTCAGTGTAGTGGGACATCAGTAGGCATAGATATGTTCTTTGTAGTGGGACATCAGTAGATTTGAGGTTGTTCTTTATAGTGAGTCATAAGTGTCAGGATATTCTGTGTAGTGGGACATGAGTAGGCATGGAAATTTTCAGTGTAGTGGGACATCAGTAGGCATAGATATGTTCTTTGTAGTGGGACATCAGTAGATTTGAGGTTGTTCTTTATAGTGAGTCATGAGTAAGTGTCAGGATATTCTGTGTAGTGGGACATGAGTAGGCATGGAAATTTTCAGTGTAGTGGGACATGAGTAAGTATGGAAATGTTCTATGTAGTGAGATATAATTAGGTATGATGTTCTTTCTAGTGGGACATAAATTACATATATCTGTATTTCTGCTTGACAGCTTTTCCAGTTTGGAGCTATGGAAGGTGATAAAGGAGAGGAGTTTCTAAACCAAGATTTCCATGCCTTGCGGATGAAGATGGTTGACTTTGTCATGCAGAGGACATATTACGAAAAACCAGAGTCTTGGCCAAAACTTGAACCTCTTGAGTAAGTCATAGATATTCTGATAAATTTTTTAAAAATGTTAAACTTTCTGATCGCCTGAACAGCAAATTTAGGTCATATTAAGAGGTAAGTCATTGTTCCTGGTAATAGCAATACACATACAGTGCAATGCATTCTGTAGAAGGCCAATATCAGGTTGATTTATTCTTAGGTTTTGTGTAGTCAAAAAACATAAAAAAATGCTTGTTTTCTCAAATTGTTGATTTTATGTGATATATATATATATATATATATATATATATATATATATATATATATATATATATATATATATATATATATATATATATATATATATATATATATATATAGACACAGGAATTTAAAGCCATGTTACACCTGCAAGGTCTGCACATGTAGTACATTCACTCATTTCTTACAGTCAAAAATGTCAGAAGTCATATATTTTCTGAAAGTCTTAAATTAAGACTGAAGTCAAGGCCAGCCTTACAATATAAGACCAATTTAGGTAATTAATTGCACATTACTTGCAAATATTTAATTTATTGCATATTGTTGCATTGGGTTTCTTGTTATTTTTCAGATCTATTGATGGAATTTGGAATGAGGCGGCGAAGCATCATGAATATGTCGCATTTATATTTGAAGATGAGAAGTCCTACCTTGGGAGAGCTGTAAGTACATTTTGTGAGTACTTTATCATGTATATTGGGAGTATTGTTTGTTTTAGGAGCACCTTTTATTGGTAGTGTTATTTAATTTGGAAGTACTCTATATTTTGGGAGTACTGTGTACTATATATTGTGGACTATCTTATGGAAAGGATTTCATATTTTGGGAGTATTGTATGTTATGTGAGTACTTTGGAACAATGTATATAATTGAAGTATTGTATATTCTTATGGAGTATTGTTTATTGTGGAATTACTGTATATTTTGGAGGAAGTGTTGCACGTGGAAATATTATATATTTTATGAGCATTGTATATTTTGGAAATTATATTTATTAAATTTTTATCTTTGTTTAGGAAATCATTTTATTAAATTTGGTAATTTAAGTTATCTCTAATTGCTTATTTAGTCCTATACTGATAAAGGCCTAGATTATGTCTTATTTTCATTGTGCAGATTATTCAGTATGTCTTCATTTTGTAAAAGGTTTACACTTGGAAAAAAATGTATTTTGGAATTTGTACTTCCATTTATATGACAGACAATGGCCTTCAAAGTAGGCCAGTTTTCCTGATTTAGCACATGCTTGTGCTTGTATTGAGAACCAAGATGGCAATATTCCAAAGTGTCAGGTGTAATGCCTATGACTTAAGCATTTTGAAATGAAATGCTTTTGAATTTTTGTTTGGCAGAAGTTTTTTTAATATTAAGGTAATAACTTTTCTTGAAACATGACTGCTGTATTATCTTAGTTGATAAAGTCATATAATATACTTTTGCTAATAATCATATGATACACATCATTTTTAATAAAAACAGAAAATTTGTTGAATGATTTTTCCAGAACCACTCAAGATTTTATCTAATGTGGACATTAGGTATCTTGCCATTAAGATTATTTGAGATCATACGACTGGTTCCAGTCTGTCGTCAGATATGGCAGTTGCTGCTAAAATGAAAAAACATTTTTATAGCTTTTTCTAAAAAGCTGCTTGACAAAATTTGATGAGATTTAACAGAAATTTGAGCCTGAATGCTTTTGATATCTGTAGGCATGAATTTAATCCACCATCAATATTGCATAGCTTGAATGTGTTTTACATCTTTAGACATGGTTCTAATACACCATCAGTATGGCATAGCTTGAATGCCACTTACATCTGTATAGATGATTCTGATACACCATAAGTATGGCTTAGTCTGGATACCTTTTACAGGGGGCCCAAAGTGGCCGTGTCATCTAAAGCGCTGTCTATTACGGATCACTGCCATCTCACCTCTATCTGCGTGGGTTCGAGTCTAAGATTCGGCAAATGTGGATATGTGAGAGATCTTGCTAGTAGCTTCTCGTGGGTCAGTGGTTTCCAGGTTTCTTCCTCCACCATTAATACTGGCCACCATGTATAGCCTATCGTGTGCTGAAAAATTATGTTAAACCCCACAACAACAACGATACCTTTTACATATGCAAACATGATTCTGATCCACCATAAGTATGGCTTAGTCTGGATACCTTTTACATCTGTTGACATGATTCTGATCCCCATAAATATGGCTTAGTCTGGATACCATTTACATCTGTTGACATGATTCTGATCCCCATTAGTATGGCTTAGTCTGGATACCTTTTACATCTGTAGACATGATTCTGATCTCCATTAGTACGGCTTATACTGGATACCTTTTACATCTGTTGACATGATTCTGATCCCCATTAGTATGGCTTAGTCTGGATACCATTTACATCTGTAGACATGATTCTGATCCACCATAAGTATGGGTTAGTCTGGATACCTTTTACATCTGTAGACATGATTCTGATCCACCATAAGTATGGCTTAGTCTGGATACCTTTTACCTCTGTAGACATGATTCTGATCCACCATAAGTATGGCTTAGTCTAGATACCTTTTACATCTGTAGACATGATTCTGATCCACCATAAGTATGGCTTAGTCTGGATACCTTTTACCTCTGTAGACATGATTCTGATCCACCATAAGCATGGCTTAGTCTGGATACCATTTACATCTGTAGACATGATTCTGATCCCCATTAGTATGGCTTATACTGGATACTTTTTACATCTGTTGACATGATTCTCATCCACCATAAGTATGGCTTATACTGGATACCATTTACATCTGTTGACATGATTCTGATCCCCATAAATATGGCTTAGTCTGGATACCTTTTACATCAGTAGACATGATTCTGATCCACCATAAGTATGGCTTATACTGGATATCATTTGCATTTGTAGACATTATTCTCATCCCCATAAATATGGCTTAGTCTGGATAACTTTTACATCTGTTGACATGATTCTGAAACCCATTAGTATGGCTTAGTCTCGATACCTTTTACATCTGTAGACATGATTCTGATCCACCATAAGTATGGCTTAGTCTGGATACCTTTTACATCAGTACATGATTCTGATCCCCATAAGTATGGTTTAGTCTGGATACCTTTTACATCTGTAGACATGATTCTGATCCCCATTAGTATGGCTTAGTCTGGATACCTTTTACCTCTGTAGACATGATTCTGATCCACCATAAGTATGGCTTAGTCTGGATACCATTTACATCTGTAGACATGATTCTGATCCCCATTAGTATGGCTTATACTGGATACCATTTACATCTGTTGACATGATTCTGATCCACCATAAGTATGGCTTAGTCTGGATACCTTTTACATCTGTAGATATGATTCTGATCCACCATAAGTATGGCTTAGTCTGGATACCTTTTACATCTGTAGACATGATTCTGATCCACCATAAGTATGGCTTAGTCTGGATACCATTTACATCTGTTGACATGATTCTGATCCCCATAAATATGGCTTAGTCTGGATACCTTTTACATCTGTTGACATGATTCTGAAACCCATTAGTATGGCTTATACTGGATACTTTTTACATCTGTTGACATGATTCTGATCCACCATAAGTATGGCTTATACTGGATACCATTTACATCTGTTGACATGATTCTGATCCCCATAAATATGGCTTTGTCTGGATACCTTTTACATCTGTAGACATGATTCTGATCCCCATTAGTATGGCTTATACTGGATACCTTTTACAGTTGTTGACATGATTCTGATCCCCATAAGTATAGCTTAGTCTGGATACCTTTTACATCTGTTGACATGATTCTGATCCCCATTAGTATGGCTTAGTCTGGATACCTTTTACATCTGTAGACATGATTCTGATCCACCATAAGTATGGCTTAGTCTGGATACCTTTTACATCAGTACATGATTCTGATCCCCATAAGTATGGTTTAGTCTGGATACCTTTTACATCTGTAGACATGATTCTGATCCCCATTAGTATGGCTTAGTCTGGATACCATTTACATCTGTAGACATGATTCTGATCCACCATAAGTATGGGTTAGTCTGGATACCTTTTACCTCTGTAGACATGATTCTGATCCACCATAAGTATGGCTTAGTCTAGATACCTTTTACATCTGTAGACATGATTCTGATCCACCATAAGTATGGCTTAGTCTGGATACCTTTTACCTCTGTAGACATGATTCTGATCCACCATAAGCATGGCTTAGTCTGGATACCATTTACATCTGTAGACATGATTCTGATCCCCATTAGTATGGCTTATACTGGATACTTTTTACATCTGTTGACATGATTCTGATCCACCATAAGTATGGCTTATACTGGATACCATTTACATCTGTTGACATGATTCTGATCCCCATAAATATGGCTTAGTCTGGATACCTTTTACATCAGTAGACATGATTCAGATCCACCATAAGTATGGCTTATACTGGATACCATTTGCATTTGTAGACATTATTCTCATCCCCATAAATATGGCTTAGTCTGGATACCTTTTACATCTGTTGACATGATTCTGAAACCCATTAGTATGGCTTAGTCTCGATACCTTTTACATCTGTAGACATGATTCTAATCCACCATAAGTATGACTTAGTCTGGATACCTTTTACATCAGTACATGATTCTGATCCCCATAAGTATGGTTTAGTCTGGATACCTTTTACATCTGTTGACATGATTCTGATCCCCATTAGTATGGCTTAGTCTGGATACCTTTTACCTCTGTAGATATGATTCTGATCCACCATAAGTATGGCTTAGTCTAGATACCTTTTACATCTGTAGACATGATTCTGATCCACCATAAGTATGGCTTAGTCTGGATACCATTTACATCTGTAGACATGATTCTGATCCCCATTAGTATGGCTTATACTGGATACCTTTTACATCTGTTGACATGATTCTGATCCACATTAGTATGGCTTAGTATGGATACCTTTTACCTCTGTAGACATGATTCTGATCCACCATAAGTATGGCTTAGTCTGGATACCTTTTACATCTGTAGATATGATTCTGATCCACCATAAGTATGGCTTAGTCTGGATACCTTTTACATCTGTAGACATGATTCTGATCCACCATAAGTATGGCTTATACTGGATACCATTTACATCTGTTGACATGATTCTGATCCCCATAAATATGGCTTAGTCTGGATACCTTTTACATCTGTTGACATGATTCTGAAACCCATTAGTATGGCTTATACTGGATACTTTTTACATCTGTTGACATGATTCTGATCCACCATAAGTATGGCTTATACTGGATACCATTTACATCTGTTGACATGATTCTGATCCCCATAAATATGGCTTAGTCTGGATACCTTTTACATCTGTAGACATGATTCTGATCCCCATTAGTATGGCTTATACTGGATACCTTTTACAGTTGTTGACATGATTCTGATCCCCATAAGTATAGCTTAGTCTGGATACCTTTTACATCTGTTGACATGATTCTGATCCCCATTAGTATGGCTTAGTCTGGATACCTTTTACATCTGTAGACATGATTCTGATCCACCATAAGTATGGCTTAGTCTGGATACCTTTTACATCAGTACATGATTCTGATCCCCATAAGTATGGTTTAGTCTGGATACCTTTTACATCTGTAGACATGATTCTGATCCCCATTAGTATGGCTTAGTCTGGATACTATTTACATCTGTAGACATGATTCTGATCCACCATAAGTATGGGTTAGTCTGGATACCTTTTATATCTGTAGACATGATTCTGATCCCCATAAGTATAGCTTAGTCTGGATACCTTTTACATCTGTAGACATGATTCTGAAACCCATTAGTATGGCTTATACTGGATACCTTTTACATCTGTAGACATAATTCTGATCCACCATAAGTATGGCTTAGTCTGGATACCTTTTACCTCTGTAGACATGATTCTGATCCACCATAAGTATGGCTTAGTCTGGATACCTTTTACATCTGTTGACATGATTCTGATCCCCATTAGTATGGCTTATACTGGATACCTTTTACATCTGTAGACATGATTCTGATCCACCATAAGTAACGCTTAGTCTGGATACCTTTTACATCTGTAGACATGATTCTGATCCCCATTAGTATGGCTTATACTGGATACCTTTTACATCTGTAGACATAATTCTGATCCCCATTAGTATGGCTTAGTCTGGATACTTTTTACATCTGTTGACATGATTCTGAAACCCATTAGTATGGCTTATACTGGATACCTTTTAATCTGTAGACATGATTCTGATCCACCATAAGTATGGCTTATACTGGATACCTTTTACATCTGTTGACATGATTCTGATCCCCATTAGTATGGCTTATACTGGATACCTTTTACATCTGTAGACATGATTCTGATCCACCATAAGTATGGCTTAGTCTGGATACCATTTACATCTGTTGACATGATTCTGATCCACCATAAGTATGGCTTAGTCTGGATACCTTTTACATCTGTTGACATGATTCTGATCCCCATTAGTATGGCTTAGTCTGGATACCTTTTACATCTGTTGACATGATTCTGATCCCCATTAGTATGGCTTATACTGGATACCTTTTACATCTGTTGACATGATTCTGATCCCCATTAGTATGGCTTATACTGGATACCTTTTACATCTGTAGACATGATTCTGATCCACCATAAGTATGGCTTATACTGGATACCTTTTACATCGGTAGACATGATTCTGATCCACCATAAGTATGGCTTAGTCTGGATACCATTTACATCTGTTGACATGATTCTGATCCCCATTAGTATGGCTTAGTCTGGATACCTTTTACATCTGTAGACATGATTCTGATCCACCATAAGTATGGCTTAGTCTGGATACCATTTACATCTGTTGACATGATTCTGATCCCCATTAGTATGGCTTAGTCTGGATACCTTTTACATCTGTACATGATTCTGATCCCCATAAGTATGGTTTAGTCTGGATACCTTTTACATCTGTAGACATGATTCTGATCCACCATAAGTATGGTTTAGTATGGATACCTTTTACATCACTGTAGACATGGTTCTGATCCACCATCATATATGATGGTTAATTACTGAAAATGTAAAAACATGTACACAACTTTATTAATAAAGTTTGAACAACATAAATATTTATGGCATAAAAGCCTTATTATACTTTATTTGACAAATGCTGCTGATGTGCCATTAGATAAAGGTAGAAAAGTATAGAATCTTTTGAGTGAATATTTTCAAAACATATGCAATTAGCAGCATTGGATAAAATTTCTACAGAAAAGCATCCAACTGATCCAGAATTTTTGGCCATCTTCTCTTGTATTTTGTTTATCTGGTCATATATCAGGCAGGCGAGTGAACTCAAGTACACATGGACATCTTGTTTTTCTTTTAAACCCAGTACATTACAAACCCATAAAATTTTAGAATTATCACACTGTATTTTTTGGGAAAGAATCTTCATTTTTCTGTTATTCTTTTCATTTATTATCATTTGTTATTATTATTATTATTATTATTATTATTATTATTATTATCATCATCATCATCATTATTATTATTATTATTATTATTATTATTATTATTATTATTATTATTATTATTATTATTATTATTTACAGGTAATACTAGATTTATGTACAGAAAAGAGGCTTCTTATTAGGCGCATGTTAAGTGATTCAGTGAAAAAATATGGAATCACCGAGTTCCCATCCTTGTATCTGATTCATCGAGATGGGAAATTTGAGAGACTAGCGACGTAAGTCTATATGAAGTAAAAATATAATCAGCAAAAACCTTGACACATTTCTTAATTCTTAAATTCATCACCATTGTTTGCCCATTATATCAGCAATTAAGAGCTCATAATGGTAATTATGTTGTTTGTCAGCTTTTTTCAGCCTTCATTTTCAACTGTATTTCTTTTGTATCTGATTTGGCAAAATATTATGTTTAAGTCCAGAAACTGAGAGTAAAATAATTTTTTCCAAATATATTGGCAGCTTTTACTTCCTGAGATTCATGGCAGAATCAGTCATGTGTGTACAGAATCAGTCATGTGTGTACAGATATATGTCTGGTAGTAAATCTCTTTGTGATGTTAATGCTGTCTACTCTAATAAGATGAGAATGATTGATTTAGCATTAATAATGTCCACTCTGATGAAAATCATTGTATTTATTATTACTGCTGTCCACTCTGATGAGAATGATTGTATTTAGCACTAATGATGTCTGAAGATGAAAATGAGGTTGTTTTGGATTTCTGGGTGCACCTCTAGGGATGGCAGAAAATAAATATAAACATATCAAATATTTGTGATGGCTTGGATCTGTGGTATGCATCATATTGAAGTGAAATCTATAATTATCAGAATTGGTAAATCTTACTTTCAGTATGGTATTTTTGTTAGATGAAGTCTATTGGTTTCATTTTAGAAAATTATATGGACTGTGAAGACCAATTAAACTGATCATAAAATTAAACCTCCCATTAAAATAAGTTTGCAGATTCTTCAAACATTCTACTTTTGAATGTTAACCAACCTGTTGATTGTTATATTAATGCAGATCTTTTATGCAGTGTTGAGAGAGAAATTGTTTTCAAAGAAGGGAGAAGTTCCATGTGAAAATAAATATGTATCAATATAGTGTTCATATATTTGTCATTTTAAAACCTGACAATAAATTTTTAACATTCTTATGTTAATTTTGAGTAATGCTTGGTTAAACAAAACCATTTACCCCTCAACTAGTAATATTTTTTCTCAAACATTGCATCATATCTAAAATAAGCTGCTCTTAAAATTCAACTGATCAAAAAAAAATAAATGAATTTATTACATTTAGCTATAGCTTATATTCATCTGTTCGAATATATTCAAAATCATATAAATTATGGAGAATGGTTCCATAAATTCTCTTTATAAGCTGGATAGACCTTGATTTGCATGATGTACTGATGACAGATCAGGGTGTCTGGTGTTCTACTAATTTATCCCTAAATTAGTAACAAGATGCATGGAACAAATCTGCTGGCACATTATTTGACAGCAGATCTGTGCCTATTCGGTTGACAATTGGATCTGACTTGCAAATGACTATAGTAGCAAAACTTTGATAAGAATTCTCACAATTTCTTTGTGAAATGAAACCCCTTACAATAATCTCTAGCTTGTCAATGAAAGTTAACATGTAGGTAGTTAATTAATTTTAGTTGGTTAAGGACCTATTTAATTCTTGTTTAAATGCCTACTGTCAATTGAATCAGACGGAAAACAGTATTGATAATTGTGAGAGAAAAGGGTGCATACTTATTTTATCTTTTATATTTATAGAAAAGAAACAGAGCGACAAGCTTATGTGGATGCTTTAAGAAGTTTAGTGAAAAGTTCCAAAGATGATCTACCAAAGAGTGGAAATTTGGGAGAAGAGAAATCACAGAATTATTCAGATTCAGCTGTAAATTACATTCCAAGGAACCAGTCAGCTTACAGGTATTTTCATTGCAAATTCAAATGGATTCAAAAGGCTTTAAAACATTTCAATTATACAGTAGTTTCTTTCCTCAACTGCAAATATCATGCACCATGATCCTCCAATGTACTGTGTTAAAGCAAAGTTGGAATATGTTGTTGGCTTTAAATCCATGAGTAAATAACAGAGACCTTGATCTGTTGCATTGTGTGGCAGTATAACTGGGTCTGTGTTCTTTGCTTTAAGTCCTAAAGGAATTGCATATTATATACTGACAGGTATGGGTCAATATTATTTACTGAAACTCCTAAAGAGAGTAAATGAAATAGACCTTGAACTGGAATATTGTGTGATGACAGATCTGGGTGTATGCTTTGGCTTGAAATCCTAAAGAAAGTGAATAACATATACTTTGATCTATTGTGTTGTGTAATGACACATGGTTCTGTGTTATTTTCTTAAAACCCCAAAAAGGTTGAATAACAGAGACCTTGATCTGGTACTGTCATAATGTGACACCAGATTCTGGTCTCAGTTATTTACCTAAAATCCTGAAGGGAATAAATAACATAGGCCTTGCATAATGTAACTGCAGGTCTGGGTCTCTGTTGTTAGCTTAGAAACCTAAATCAAGTGAATAAAATAAACCTTGATGTAAAAATGGTTTGGGGTCTGTATTGATTTGGAACATTATGTATCAGTGGATTATGGTCTGTTTTGATTTGGTGCATTATGTAACACTGGATTATGGTCTGTTTTGATTTGGTACATTATGTAACACTGGATTATGGTCTGTTTTGATTTGGTACATTATGTAACAGGGGATCAGGGTCTGTATTAATTTGGTACATAATAAAACAGTGGATTATGGTCCATTTTGATTTGGTACATTATGTAACAGGGGATCAGGGTCTGTATTGATTTTGTACATTATGTAACAGGGGATCAAGGACTGTATTGGTTTGATACATTATGTAACAGTGGATTAAATTCTATATTGATCTGATATATTATGGAATCATGAATCATGGTCTGTATTGATATGGTGCATTGTGAGACAGTGGATCAAGGTCTACTATTATCTAGTACATTGGCAGAAATCATTAAGATGAAAAATATTTGGCCTTAAAAGCTAAAATTTATATCAAAGGCTAATTCACTAAATGGTAGTTAAAGATTAAAACATATTTGTAGTCCTTTGTGAATTGAAGCAGACTGTTTATTTTTAAATTACATAGTCATGAAAGTTATCTCCCTTTCACCATTCGGTGTCATTGAATTTTGACATTTGCAGGAATTTATTCTTTTGCCAATGATTTTAGTTCAGTTTAATTAGATGCATGTAAACATGCAATACAACCATGCATGAAAAGTACCTGATTTTATCATTGTTGTATTTTGACATTTAATACATGAATGGCTAGGTTTATGATGTTCTCAGATACAGAAGATTTTAATGGTTGCTTTTTAGTTTTTGGTTGTTTATCACTTTACCCCATAGAGTGTATGGCTTTGTACTCAATTCATATATGTGTACAAAAGTTACACAGTGCAGCACTGCTATGAACAGAGCACTTGTTACCTATTTGACTCCATACACATAGTTAACTGTTACTGCAGTGTAGTACATGTTACATTCAACATTAGTTTTTACCATTTTACATTTTTGGTACACATTTTACATTTTTTGGAACACATCTATATGTATAAAAAGATTTAAGAGTAAAATCTGATCACTATAGGTATTTTTCAGTGAAGACTTTCTTATGTGCTTTAAAGTCTTGAGAGAACTCATTCACCATCAAGCCAGTTTAGCCTACATTACTAAATCACCTGAATTTGATATATTATAAAAACTAACTGATGCCTACATCAACAACAGAGTTTTTACCTATGTTATTGAAGCTTTAATAGTCATTATTGTAATCGTGCAACAATGTACTGACCAAAATCAGCAGCCTCCATTTTGGAGATTGGAAAACCCTACTCAGTTACTTTAAAAGGCAGATTTTGACTGTGCTTAAATTGTGACCACATGATCTTTTGTAATGGTCATTTACAGCAATGAATGTATATGTAATATGGGGTTTTCTCCAAAGTTGGCACTATGAAAACCAGCCCAGAATGGCTAATGTTTATACAGCAGGTGTTCAAATGCACTTTTGTGAGAATGGTGTAGAGTCATCAAAACTCGCTAACATGAAAATCGGGTAGAGGCATCAAAGGGTGCTTTCTCATCAATAAGAATGGGGTAGAGGTGTCTGAAGGCACTTATATGATATAAAGGGTTATTTCAGAGGTCATACATAGAAAGAAATCTGTCTAGTTCGGCATCTAAACTCTTAACAATAACATCCTTGCTGGCAGTTATTGAAAATCCTCTCTGTTGGTAAATTTTGAACTCTGAATGAGATTAGACACATACAGAACAGTTTATATCACTCTTTTTTATTTGAAGTTTATGAGACAATGGAAAGCATTAAAACATGTTCACTTGTTTCATACAAATTGAGATTAGATTTTGTTTAGCCCATAATGAAAATCAGATTTCTTTAAAATTTAAACACCAAAAACAAGGGTAAAATTAGACATTGAAACACAGGCTGATGCAGTCATCCTGTTATGTGACATGGTATGACATAACATAAGTTATATATATATATTATGACTCTATAAAGTTTACTATTGATGATGTCTTATGATAGTAACTTGTCACGTTTTTTTTTAACAGTGTGACAGTTCAGATGGCTGATCTAGTATCAACACTTCATTATTCCTTCCGACAGGAGATTGCCATCCATAAGTCAGTGTCTGGACCAGCATTGGAGGAACTCAAGAAATTCATTAGAGTTCTGGCAAAAGTACATACTTTTAGCTAGTCACAATTCTGAGATGTCAAACTGTACAATTTAAATATAGCCAGTGCACTTTTACTAATTAATTGAATTTATGTCTTTATTTGATGGTTAGAGATTCTTGCATAAGGTCATTAAAAATGAAACAAAACTCTTGTAATAAATACAGTCTTTACTAATGTCTGACAAAAATACTTAACCATTTTAATTTTTTTTTAAATTAAATTTTTTTAATGCAAAATTTTGTGTAATTAAGTAGGACCCTTGAATTAAGCTTGTGCCTAGGATTATTAAGGTGGATGTACAAAGATTCTGCCTGCAATTATTGAGGGCCCCAGTATATAATTTCTTTATATAACTAGGGAGGACCTCTTTAATCATTGAGGACCTTAGTAGAAGGCTTCTGTCTGCTGAGGACCTTATTAGAAGGCTTCTGTCTGCTGAGGACCTTAGTAGAAGGCTTCTGTCTGCAAATTTATAGTTAAAGTTTGTTAAATAAAATACTATATAATTTCTATGTAATTATTGTTATGCTGCTTTGTTGAACCTACCATGGCAACAACTCGACACATCACTTTGGCATCTGTGTACATAGGTTAGTAGGTATTCATTCTTAGCTCAAGGTCCATGAGAAATTGAAAAAAAATAACCAAAACTAAATGTTGAAGTATTTTACTTCCTAGCTAATAAAGTCAGACTGACCAAAAAGGGGAGCTCCTGTGCTAATTATTAGAACCCTTCATTGAGATGTATTTGCCCTATAGTAATCATATTTTCTGTCTGTCCATCAATTCATACTTGCAACCACATTAATTCCACAACCTTTGTACTTAGAGATGATATGTTACTTAAACTTGCTATTGCATACAGGTAACATGTTACTTTAATGGCCTATTATGTACAGATACCACTTGGTGGTGGAATTGCCAATTACAGGTAGATACTGTGTAGTACTTGAATTGCCTGTTACCTGTAGATATGATATGGCACTTGAATTTCCTATTACATACAGATACCACTTGGTGGTTGAATTGCCTATTACAGATAGATACTGTGTAGTACTTGAATTGCTTGTTACCTGTATATATGATGTGGTACTTGAATTGCCTATTACATACAGGTACAACTTGGTACTTGAATTGCTTGTTACAGATAAGTACTTTGTAGTACTTGAATTGCCTGTTACCTGTAGATATGATGTGGTACTTGAATTGCCTATTACATACAGATACAACTTGGTACTTGAATTGCCAATTACAGGTAGATACTGTGTAGTACTTGAATTGCCTGTTACCTGTAGATATGATGTGGTACTTGAATTGCCTATTACATACAGATACAACTTGGTACTTGAATTGCCAATTACAGGTAGATACTGTGTAGTACTTGAATTGCCTGTTACCTGTAGATATGATGTGGTACTTGAATTGCCTATTACATACAGATACAACTTGGTACTTGAATTAATGATTGCAGGTAGATACTGTCAGGTTTTTAAATTGCAATTACATTGTAGATATGATGTGGTACATAAATTGCCTGTTACATGATGCAATTTGGAACAAAATCTACCTATTACAGATACCATGTGGTACTTGAACATCTGTTACCAGCAGAGGCACTCTTTACAGGTTTCATATTTTCAGGTCCAATTTGAATGGAGTTGTTGCCCTTTCTCCTTCAGATTTAAAACTTCACTAAAGCAAATCCAGTCAACATCATCATTTTGGAATGTACATTGTCATATAGACATTGCTTATTGTCATAAAGACATTGCTGTGCCTTAGAGTTCACATCTTTGACAATTAGCTTCATGCCTTCATGTGAGAGTTTGCTTTGATTTTTAAACATGGAAAATGTTTATTATGTAAAATTTATTTATTGGACAGGAAAAAATATTGATAATTTTAATAAAGTCATAGTGTGCAAAAAAATGACTGAAAATATTGCAAAATTATTACAAATATCAGCCTGAGTATTGTTTAAATTGGTTTTGCAAAGTTGTGATATTTTTATGTTGTTAAGATAGTTTAAATTTTGGGTCAGTTCTAACATTTCCAGATTAAGAATTTGTAACCTCTTTCATTGCATAATGACATTACAATGCTTTTCAGTACTTCCCTGGCAGAGAGCATGTGAGAAATTTTCTATGGAGGGTGTCTACATGGCTGAATAGTCTTGTTCTTGAGGTTTCGGGAGAAGGCTGGCTTGAGAAGATAGATAGTTTTCAGGTGAATTTTCAGAAGTGAGGACTGACAAAATGGTGCAAGGATTGACCAGTTGTGTGAGGATTGACCAGATGGGTGTGAGGATTAACCAGGTGTGGGTGTGTGTGTGAGGATTGACCAAATTGGTGTGAAGAATGACCAAATGGATGTGAAGATTGATCTAATGGGTAAACTTTGCTGCTATGTATTGCCCCATGTCAGATTACATTTCTGGAACAGATGTTTGATGAGTTTTATTGATGTATATGAAAGGCTGGTAATTGGTCTTTTTTGTGCTTGTAAAATATTTTGCATAATCAGCATGCAATGAATGAAATTTTATTTGATTCAAGAAGTTTAGATTGACAAGTTTATCTGGTTGATATGATTTAATATTTTCTTGCATATAATAGGAAATTGATATATTTGTGTGCTTGTTTGCTTGTGTCTACATAAAAGACATTAAGCAAGTTTCTGACTGCAGGTAATAAGTATGTATGAATAATACATGTGTATAAATGTTAGAGATGGAGGGATTTTGCTTCATTGCAGATTTAATGCATATGATATTGCTATGTGTGTGAGGAAAAAAAGGAAGAAGTGACTGGAATTTGTGAAGAGTAGTTAGTACAAACCTCAATAAATGTCCATTTATACTGCTCCCCAAAATGTAGGAGTTTATGCAACTGTTGACAAATTCCTTATAATAAACTCATTTAAAATTTATTAAGACAGACTATTTGGGGGAAAACTTAAAATTTTTGGTTTAGAAAGCTATTTTGTAATTTACTTTACAGTTTTAAAATCAGATGTTGCCTATTTGTGGCAGAAGCAAAACTATTGTTTTACAAATTTAAATGGATCTTTTCTGTCCATCAACATGAAAATGCTACTGTTTGCATTACTCAGTTTTTTTATAGCATTCCAACTCTACAGAATAACAGGAATTTCATTAGCACAGAAATAGACATTGTTTTCTACTTAAATTGTATGAAAGATTTTAGATCAGTAATCCAAATGCAAGTTGGTTTTTTAGGTCATATCTGTGACTAGTTTTATTCTTATCAGTAGATCATCACTTCAGCTTTTGAAGATCAATGAAACTTGCCTATTATTACGGTCACCATGTTTTTTGTCTTGTAGACTGAAGATACATTCCTACCAGATAAAATCCAGTGGATGACATGTCGTGGCAGTGAGACACGTTACCGTGGTTACCCCTGTGGTTTATGGACACTGTTTCACACACTTACTGTCAGTTTCTTTGGTACAACTAGAGGTAGTAAGTAGTAATTTTGAACATATTGTCGCAAGTCAGATTGAAATTAAAGCTATTGTCAGTCATCAACAGATTGCAGTCCTGCCGACCCTTATGATTTGGCAAAAAGTGTTATGGAAATTACCCTTAAAATCTGGACTTATAGAATGAAAGCATAAGTTATGGAAATGTGATTGTTAAAAAAATTTTGCAGGCTGGCTTGTCCAATGTTTGATTCAGATCCTGGTTTTTTATGTTAGATTCATTGGAGTTGGTCGGTGAACCAGATTAACTTTACACTGATACCTGGACACTTTGAACTACACCTATTCTTTTAAGCAAAACAAGTGCATGATCATGCTGTTGCTTAGTGAATTGTCTAAAAATGGTATTCAACAAGTGATACAAGGAAAGTGACAATAGGCTTCTTAGTCAGTTTGTTTTAAAAAAAAGCAAGGATTATGTTGGTTTGAGAGAGAGAGAGTAAGAAGCAATGTAGCTCCGTAGGTATAGGAAATGCAGTTTGTAAACTGTAATGGAGTTACTAAGGTCTAAGTGTACTTTACAAACTTTCTAGTTAAACATAACTGTTTACCTTCATTTCATCAATCTTGAATGCCACTTTTTAACTTTTAAATACATGTTATCTTAATTGACAATAGTAGTACATAATGGTATGTCATATATTACTGAAAACTGGTTTTCATTAAGTAAAAAAAAATCAACTGTCATACTGAGAAAGTCATGTTAGGGTTGGTAGTTCTGAGATTGGAGTCAGAACTATCACTTTCATGGCATTAACATACTGGAGTCAAAGTTGCGTGTTCAGTTATGACACTTGATAAGGGAATTTCTTTTCTGGAGTCATATTACTGTCATAGACCTAAGTTTATTTTATGGAGTCATATTTCAATCAAAGTGATCCTGTTTTCTCTTATGTGATCTACATTTATTTTTGGAGTCATTACAGTCATAGTGATTTACATTTCTCTTTTGGAGTCATTACAATAACAGTGATCTACATTTCCCTTTTGGAGTCATTACAATAACAGTGATCTACATTTCCCTTTTGGAGTCATTACAATAACAGTGATCTACATTTCCCTTTTGGAGTCATTACAATAACAGTGATCTACATTTCCCTTTTGGAGTCATTACAATAACAATGATCTACATTTCCCTTTTGGAGTCATTACAATAACAGTGATCTACATTTCCCTTTTGGAGTCATTACAATAACAGTGATCTACATTTCCCTTTTGGAGTCATTACAATAACAGTGATCTACATTTCCCTTTTGGAGTCATTACAATAACAGTGATCTACATTTCCCTTTTGGAGTCATTACAATAACAGTGATCTACATTTCTCTTTTGGAGTCATTACAATAACAGTGATCTACATTTCCCTTTTGGAGTCATTACAATAACAGCAATCTACATTTCTCTTTTGGAGTCATTACAATAACAGTGATCTACATTTCTCTTTTGGAGTCATTACAATAACAGCAATCTACATTTCTCTTTTAACCACTCTGGTGGCCTAGTGGTTTGAGCATCTGTCTCGAATGCAGGAAGTCATGGGTTCATACCAAAGACTTACAAAAATGGTACTAACAGTTGCCTCACTTAATGCTAAGCATTAAGAGGTTAGTGTTAGAACTGGTCGGCCTGGTGTCAGGATAATGTGACTGGGTGGGACATCATGCTACATGTCTGCAGCATGATGCCCCAGTGCTAGACATCACTATAAACTGCCACACTGCAGACATCATAGCGATATGACTGAAACATTGTTAAAGCTGTGTTAAAAATCATAATCACATCATATCACATTTCTCTTTTGGAGTTATTACAATAACAGTGATCTGTATTTCTCTTTTGGAGTTATTATATCAACAGTGATTTACATTTCTCTTTTTGAGTCATTACAATAACAGTGATCTACATTTCTCTTTTGGAGTCATTACAATAATAGTGGTCTTCATTTCTCTTTTGGAGTTATATTACTATCATATTTAAATTTCTTGCTCTAGCGAATTTGATAAAAGTTTGGATTGTCACAAAAGTAGAGCATCATGGTTAATTTTCTTCATTATTAAAATCTTATTTTGTTACAAATGTTTCACCTGTTTTACATTTAAAATGTGCTTGTGGCTTTGAAAATAATCAAAATATATATGAATCACTATTTGGCTGGTTAAAATGTTTTAAGTGTAAATGAATTAAAAAAAAGTGCTGGACAGTTTGAATATAATGTTTTGATGAACCAACTTTTCCTGGGTTGACATTGTGTTGCACAAGTTAATTTACTTTGTCCAAAATAAAGATGGTGCTAAACTGACATCCATTATGTGCATCAGAGCAGCTAATTTCAAAATTTTGAATGAAATCAGAATTAAATGGAAGAAATGGTCATATGTTGAATTCCTGGAAAATTATTTTCCCCCAGTAGAGCGTAAGTCTTTTTGAGAAACTCTTATTATATAGTATTGGATCCACATATTTTTATTTACTTTTAATTAAATTGAAACAATTAACCTTTGTTAATCAACACTTATGTTCCAGGTCCAAACACAGATCCTCTGGAAGTATTGGATGCATTCCAGGGATATATGAAGTTCTTCTTTGGTTGTCAAGAATGTTCCAAGAACTTTTTAAAGATGGCTGCCAATAAGGGGTCAGTGGTAAAATCATCAGCAGACGCCATCTTGTGGCTTTGGAGAGCTCATAATCAGGCAAATAAGCGTCTCCATGGTGATGTCTCAGAAGATCCAAGTCACCCAAAAATTCAGTTCCCATCACAGTCGATGTGTCACACATGTCAGAGTTCCAATGTTACGGGGCCTGAAGGGGAGATAATTTGGAATTCAGATGAGGTTAAACAATTTTTGCTCAGTTTTTATGATCCAGATAAAATTCTTGAAACGGCAGAAAATGTCCCATGGAAAAAAGACATTCATTCCCCAGAAAAAAAGACAAATCAACAGTTGGATTGGTGGGAACGTCATCAACGTAAAGCTGATCTGGAAAAAATTAGAGCACTTAGACAGTTTAAGTATGATAGAAAAAAATTAAAAGAACTTGATAAAAAAGAAAGTGAAGACAGTGGTGTAAATAAAACTGTGGATTATGAAGTTGCTAATTTTGAAATTTTAAACAAAAGAGAAAGTAATTTTAGGGCAGGTATAGGGAAAGAAAGAGTCCCATCAGGATGGGGTTTTAATAACATAGATGTTGGGATCTGTCTTATGTTTTATGTCATGTGTACTTTCATTCTAATGGTACTGTATTACCATTTTATTGTGCAGCGCCGTTATAAACCTTGTAAACTCTTACCCTTTTAATAACATTTTTATCTTCTTGGTAATTGCGCTGTTCTTTGGATTCTTTTAGTATCAGTTTTTTCAAGTTTAAAAATTTAACATCATAGAAATTTTAGATGGGTGAAGTTTAAATCAGAAAGGTTCAAGATTTGTTTTGTTGTAATTCTTTTGTTTGAATCAAATCCTACATATTTTACATGTATACTCTAGATAATAAGCATACATAAAAATAACTTTATCTGAAAACTAAATGAACATTTGTATTGTCTGTAGCAAAAAGTAACTTAAAAGCAGGAATTAAATACAGTAAGCACAAATTATAAGCAAAACAAATGGTTTCTTTTTCTTCAACTCTTAATTTTGTTAGTTTGTTATATAAACTATTAATTTGAAGTTTAAAAAATGATATAGCATTAAGAGAAAGAGGGATGAAACTATTGTATATCACAGTGAAATAGTTGGACAATTCATTTCAAATACTTTATAATTGATCTTAGGGTATTTTTATTCTTCCATAAAAATTACAAATAAGACCTTAAATTTACAAATTTCTACACCTAATCATATAATAAAACAATATTTGTCCCTTTTTAGGTGAAGATAAAGTTTTATGGTCTAGTATATGTATCATACTGATCCCTGCATCACATTGGCTTGTATGAGGGTTACTTGGTCATAAAACTTTATATTTGCTGCAACAAAGGGATTGATAGAATTGATTCTATTTCCACTACTACATCAGATAATATTCTGTGCAAGTGACATATAAACAAAAGTCAAAATTAATGCACTGAAACAATACTGTATGCACACATAGAAGCCAAGTCCAGCTGCAAGCAAAACAGACCCTGATCACCCAATGCATAATGCAACAGCAGAACAGAGCTTATGTTGTTTGTTTTACCTTTTACTTTTAACAAATTGTATAGACCATGATCTGCTGGTATTGGGTCAGTGCGGTTTGCAGTTGGATTGAACTTATAAACAAGTAAATACAATATGTGAAAACCTATTTATTCTCTAACACTTTGTCTGTCCAATGTAATTCATATTAAAAACACTTCGTAGACTAGTCCCTGTATTGACAATCTTTGTAATTTCATTGATTTTTATGATGAAGTATTATGACTTTTACTAAAAGAATTTACCTTTTTTACTATTAAATGCAGTTATTGTCTTCCATGCTAATTTTGTTTGCTGATATTTCCACTTCAGCAAAATGTTTGTTGATGACAGCTTTATGTTAGAACTATATTAGATGAGTGTAATACATTATGGTAAATATTTATTGAAAACAACATGAGAAAGGAAAATTCCTAGTTAAAAGGGAGACCTTTACTGGACATATTTTCCATTATTGTTATGTTGAAAATAAATATATATATATATATATATATATATATATATATATATATATATATATATATATATATATATATATATATATATATCACTGACATCATGG
Organism: Potamilus streckersoni; assembly: GCA_016746295.1. Classification (NCBI taxonomy): domain Eukaryota; kingdom Metazoa; phylum Mollusca; class Bivalvia; order Unionida; family Unionidae; genus Potamilus; species Potamilus streckersoni. Next base: position 729,963 of record JAEAOA010001086.1, read on the forward strand.
CATAATATATTAAATATTCATATCAATTCATAAGTAGCATAAATGAACCATGGAATTTTATGTTCAGTTTTATGGGAATTGAAATGCTTTTTGTACATGAGATATTGCAACTGGAAAAAGCAGATAGATCTACTGACCCTGTATGGTTATCCCCATAAGCATAGTTGTATGGTTAAATGCTTAAGGTAAATGATTCTGAAAATGTGATTCTTCTCTGCATGATGAGTCATCTTTCTAATTTTCATCAAACTTAATAGGTAGACTACACTTCTGATTTTGAGGATAAGATGTAAAAGGTGCACTTCATTGGAGCGGACATTGTAATTTTTTGTGGAGCCCACAATAGTAGGATAAAAGACATACATTAGTTGTCACTTTTTCACTGATGTTGCTGTCTTGAAGAGTTTGTTAGAGATTTGTTTAAATTTTGTTGTTTCGAATATATTTCTTAAATCCCATGATGGATTTTCTTTGCAGGGAATCTTAATGTTGCTACAACAGTTTATGATGTTATAAGATTGATGAGGGGCCCCGAGTGACTGAAGCACTGACCGTTACGGATCACTGCCATCTCACCTCTGCGTGAGTTTGAGTCCAGGCTCGGCTAACTTGGGTAAGTGAGAAAGCCTGCCAGTAGCTCCTCGTGGGTCAATGGTTCTTCCTGGGATTTTCCAGGGTTTTTCCTCCACCATTAATTCTGGCTGCCATGTATAGCCTATCTTGTGCTGAAAAATGGCATTAAACCCTACAACAACAACAACAACAACAATAAGATTGATGAAGTTTTTTACCTTGGGATCAGGGTCACATATCTTTCAGTAATTCTGTGATTGTGGATTTAATATGCTGACCTTCCTTTTGTTCTTTTGGATAAATTTGGTTTCCAGAATCCAGTCTTCATCTAATTTCAAAGCCACATTACAATTAAGTTTTCATTCTCAAGTTCAGAGGTCAAGGTCACAGGAGTTTTAGTTGTGATTGTGGGTTCCACATGATCAGCATGATTTCCTGCTGCCATGTTTTATCCACTTTATAGTTGCATTACATTTGATAAATGGCAGCTCTGTACAAAGTCTGAGACCAGTAGATCAAAGTTCAGGGTCACTGGACATGAAATAGCAAAATTATTTCAATTTTGTTGTTTTTGTTCTGGGGCTTATAGCCATTTTTCAGCACACGATAGGCTTTACATGGTGGCCAGTATTAATGATGGAGGAAGAAATCTGCAGAAAGAACCACCGACCCACGAGAAGCTACTGGCAAGCTTTTTTCACATATCCACATTCGACAAATCTTAGACTCAAACTTATGCAGACAGAGGTGAGATGGCAGTGATCCTAAACAGAGAGCACTTTAGACCAATCGGCCACTTAGGGTTCCTATTTTAATTTTGCATTTGTATTAACTATGGTCATTTGTAGAAGGGATGGTCATTTTATCTGTATATGATTTAATGGGAACATCATCTGTTGAGACATTATACAAGTCTGGGTCTGTTTTATTGACTGGTTCTAGAGAAGCATTAAATAAGTTGAGTGTTTGACTTTGTAAGCAGAGTTCTAAAAAAAAGATCATTTAATAAATTGGTTATTTGGCAAGGTTAGACAGTGCTGTAGATAAGCATTGAATATTGAATGAATTGGGTATTTGTATTTTACTCCCTTGTTTTGGAACCAGTTGTTTATTTAATCCAGTATTTTGCAAATACTGTGGAACAAAACATGTTATACCAGAGCCATAATTAGCAATTTTTATAATGCCTTTCAAATGTATTAATTGGTGACCAGGACTAATTTAGGGTGCATATGTCATTATCTGAGTGGATGTGCTCACATTTGTTAAGTACTATCTGTTTTTTTTTTCCACATGTACGTGGAGAATCCTGAGCTTGTCCCAATAGCATAGTTTATATTGAGCAAATGCACCATCTTACTACATTCTTATGTTCAAGCAATATTCTGATAATTTTGGACTAAATGCTTCAATTCTTTTAAATACATGATGCATACAGAAATTTTATTTTGAGTTTCTAGTGAATTGTTTTGTATAGAATATTTATCTAGTGGTTTGGGTAAATATTATGTTGTTTAATTTACTGAGCATTTTCATGAAATGTGGAATTTATTTCCAAGAAATGTAAAAATTAGCCATTTTGCTTAAGTGCAGTACTGCTTTGCTGACCACTAATTGGGTATTACAGAGCTTAAGTGTCCAAATGTTGTTGTTATAGGGTTTAACACTATTTTTCAGCATAAGATAGGCTATACTTGGCAGTCAGAATTAATGGTGGAGGAAGAACCCTGGAAAACCCCAGGAAGAACCACCGACTCATGAGAAGCTACTGGCTTTCTCACGTATCCTCATTTGCTTTAGGCCATTCGGGGCCCCTAAGTGTCCAAATTCCTTTTTCATATAATACTGTACAGTATTTACTCTGATGTCATTATTTATATAATACTGTACACTATTTATTCTGATGCTATTATTTATACAATACTGTACAGTATTTACTCTGATGCTATTATTTATACAATACTGTACAATATTTATTCAGATACCAGTATTTATACAATACTGTACTATATTTGCTCCACTTCAACATACTTCATTATTTGGATTTACCTAAATAAGGTAAAAGGCACCAGATTAAGTACTGTATGAATAAAGCAATTAGATATAATCTGTGCAGATAGTGTCAGTATGGGCTACCAGTTAGGCATTTAGTTTATGCTGATGCATAGGTGCACAGTACAATCACATCTAAAATAAATATATTCTGATTGACATTGACTCCCTCCGATTATTCCAAAACACAACGTAGACACCAGTGATAGTGATGATGATGCGTACTGCAACTGCAGATTTTGGTCTACATTTTCAAAGCTGAGTCATTCCTGTTTGTAAAAAAAACTCATAAATAGGGTCATTCTATTATTTATTTCCAATGTCAGACCCCACTTGTAGTTATTTCAAATTCTAAATAATACATCAGTGTCAATGTTTGTGGATGGGTGTAGACTGTCTGTAAGAATGGTACACAGATATAAATGTAGGTTATACAAGATTTTCTATTGTCTATGTAGTAACCTGCAATGTAACCAAAGATTCTTGTGTTCATGTTGGGTTTTGTAGGTGGGGTTAAACCTCTTGAGAGACTTTTTTCATATATAGAAAGTTATCATTACTTTGCACTATCTTTTTATGTGTACATATTCTAACCTTATCTAAGTCAAAGCCATCACTTGCATGGTCATTTTAAGTTAGAACTTCTTAACTTGATATAACTAGGTCAAGTTCAATACTTATAAATCTGTGGCTGTCATAATCTGTGCCCAGACTTTATATGCAGACATTAGACAAGTCATTGGGACATACTTTTGTGTGATTGCATTTTTTTAAAAATGATTGTATTGCATTTGTAATTGATTCAGAGTTACTGGAGAAATCTATTATTGTACTCATAATTGATTGCTGAGATTTCTTGTCAAGTGGGTTATGCAGATAGTTCCAATAGATTATATATTTTTATATAGCTATTTTTTACAAATTGTGTCAGGCTCTTGAAGGTGCCTGGTTGTTATGGGATTCTTTAAGAAAATTTGATATTTATGTCAATACCAGCAAGCAAAGCTCGTGATAGCTGTGTCAGTACCAGCATGCAATTTGTGGTGATATCTGTCAGTACCAGTATCCATCCCTTTTGATAACTATGTTAGTACTGGCATCCAACTCTGGTGATATCTATTACTCTTCTGATATCAGCATCCAATTCTAGTAATATCTACGTTGGTACTTGCATCCACCTCATTTATCCAGATTACCTGTTATAACTAATTTTGTCTTGTTGCTACAAATCCAAAACATCATGCAACATTTAATTTGTCCAGAGCGGAAGGTTGAATTTAATTGTAAATAAGTGTAAAGTAACATTAGTTCAGATTATAGGGATGGGCAAAATCATACCGCTTTTTAGCTTAAACTTTGCATTGATGTGTGCTTGTATATCATTGTGTTTTTGTCTATAAATGTGATACTAAATGTTTGGACAGGGGGATATTTAGTAACATCTGTAAAATGTAAAATAATTGACATGTACATGTTAATTAGCGTTACCTACCATCGCTGTATGAGCACAGCTTAATGAAGTTGACAGTGCCCTATGGTAATAATGTTTCTCTGTCCATGAACAGTTTGGTTTGCAGCTTTATGTTCAGGGACTTTGAATGAATTAGATGTTAGCTAAGAGTTGTGGCCCTTGATTATGACCCACCCATAACTATGGCCCAGCTTTTATTTTCAATAAATAACAATTTAATTTCTACAAAATAGAATGACAGGAAATTTATGGATTTCAACTTTATTTGGTATGCTGTTTTATATTTTTGAGATAGCAGCTGAGTTCAATTTTCAACATTTCACAAAATTTTTTTACAGAGTTATGGCCCATAAAAGCCTATCCTCCTAACTTTGGTATCCACTGTGTAATGTAGCAGCCAAATTTGACATGCACTTTGACATTGATTAGTTCTAAAAGTAGTTTGTTTTTCATCGATAAACAACATTAATTACATAGTTATGGGCTATGGTTGCCTGTCCACAAAGATTTGGTCTCAACATCATAACTATACCAGCCTTTAGCCAATTTTTACTTTATCTTGATACCTCAAATATCTAGTGTTCCATGATGTTATTTACATTAGTTATGTCCCCTGTTTGATTGTCATGCAGAGTTTGTGCTTTCCACAGAACAACCTTATTACTGATATTTGGATTTAAAATAAATTGGTTGTGCATCTTCGTATTGATGGTACATTGAATAATTTAGATTTACAGTGTTCCATATTTTCCCTTTGCTGGAGGTATGGTTGTTGAATTCACATTTTACTTCAATTTCTGGTGAATAACTATAAGACCTTTCAACGTATCTCCATTAAACTTAGAACAGATAATATACAAACAGCCCATAAATGCCATTTTGTCTCTCAGTTCATATCAGTATTCTCTTTGTTTGTACCTGTTTGCCAATCCATTTATCCCATGTCCACACTTTTATTTCTTGGCCAAGAATTCAAGTTTTACTTTTTTGAAATTTGGTAGAGAGATTTGACTTGTAATGTTAATTTTTTTTAATCCATTTGTCAGTTTATCCATCTATCATTGATACTTTCAGTCTAGAGTTCAACACCAAAAGCATTCAAGATAACTGTTTGAAATGTAATACATATATTGGACTTGTGATGAAAATGTGACTTGTGTTTTATAAATTCTTAAAGTATCAGTATTGTCAGTTTTCTGGATCATTATACCCAAACCATTCACATATTCACAAATCTTTAGTTTTGGGTTTGAGAGCATAATGCCAAAATGTCCAAAGCTTAATACAAGACTGCACAGAGCATAATGCCAAGTTGTATAGTTTCCAGAGCAAAATTCCTCCTTAATAGCTATGTAATACATGTATGTAAAATTTGGTAAACAGATTGTGTGCCTTTAGTTATTCCCGGTTCTTAAATTGCTCTGCTTTTAAAGCTGTTGTCAACTTGTTAATCCATCCATCATTCTCACTTTAGTGTGAAGGTAACAAGTCCAAAACTGCTAAGATATCTTCCTGAAATATGTTTTATATGTAGACTAATGTCATAGATTTTGACAGTTCTTCTGTTTCACTATTTGCAATATATTCATCTGCTTTTCTTTTCATTTATCTATCATTCTCACCATTGTTTCCAAAAGAAAAGCTTGGTTACCTTTGTATATACAAACTTCCCATTAAATCATCACAATATACTTTTGTCTCTTTGAGACAATATGGCATTCAGATGACTTCTTGTGTTGAGTTTTTTCAGATGACCAAGAAATTCATTCTAAAGATACAAAATCATAACTATTGGACTGATTCCGCCCTTTTTTAATGTTTTTTTTTAGTTCCATTTTTGCACAGTATAATCAAGGATTTCTAGTTAATTTAATTTAAAATTTTAAATTATTGAACTTATTCATGAATCTGCCAGAATTTCACATCATCATTTGTCAAGTTGCAAACCATTATTTGACACACCTTGTTATGTTTCCACAAAGTTCCTCTGTTTAAGGTATTATTCAACAAATTGTACCTGTTGAGAAGCTTTATAATGGATCCAGCACTAATAACACCGCATTATGTACAGTTGAGTTGAAGTGACAAGTCTGCTGAAAATCTTAATAATTTCTAATGGATTAGACATTATTTTCTTAGGAAAATGTACATGAGTGCGTCTTAGAACATATTTCAGAAAGGTTAATCATGTTTTTGAAGTCAAACCAAAGTAACAAAGTACTGTTGCATACAAGTTGGGTCCAGTATAGTAATGAAGTACTGTTGCATACAAGTTGGGTCCAGTATAGTAATGAAGTACTGTTGCATACAAGTTGGATCCAGTATAGTAATGAAGTACTGTTGCATACATGTTGGGTCCAGTATAGTAATGAAGTACTGTTGCATACAAGTTGGGTCCAGTATAGTAATGAAGTACTGTTGCATACAAGTTGGATCCAGTATAGTAATGAAGTACTGTTGCATACAAGTTGGGTCCAGTATAGTAATGAAGTACTGTTGCATACAAGTTGGATCCAGTATAGTAATGAAGTACTGTTGCATACAAGTTGGGTCCAGTATAGTAATGAAGTACTGTTGCATACAAGTTGGGTCCAGTATAGTAATGAAGTACTGTTGCATACAAGTTGGGTCCAGTATAGTAATGAAGTACTGTTGCATACAAGTTGGGTCCAGTATAGTAATGAAGTACTGTTGCATACAAGTTGGGTCCAGTATAGTAATGAAGTACTGTTGCATACAAGTTGGATCCAGTATAGTAATGAAGTACTGTTGCATACAAGTTGGGTCCAGTATAGTAATGAAGTACTGTTGCATACAAGTTGGGTCCAGTATAGTAATGAAGTACTGTTGCATACATGTTGGGTCCAGTATAGTAATGAAGTACTGTTGCATACAAGTTGGGTCCAGTATAGTAATGAAGTACTGTTGCATACAAGTTGGGTCCAGTATAGTAATGAAGTACTGTTGCATACAAGTTGGATCCAGTATAGTAATGAAGTACTGTTGCATACAAGTTGGATCCAGTATAGTAATGAAGTACTGTTGCATACATGTTGGGTCCAGTATAGTAATGAAGTACTGTTGCATACAAGTTGGGTCCAGTATAGTAATGAAGTACTGTTGCATACAAGTTGGATCCAGTATAGTAATGAAGTACTGTTGCATACAAGTTGGATCCAGTATAGTAATGAAGTACTGTTGCATACAAGTTGGATCCAGTATAGTAATGAAGTACTGTTGCATACAAGTTGGATCCAGTATAGTAATGAAGTACTGTTGCATACAAGTTGGGTCCAGTATAGTAATGAAGTACTGTTGCATACAAGTTGGGTCCAGTATAGTAATGAAGTACTGTTGCATACAAGTTGGGTCCAGTATAGTAATGAAGTACTGTTGCATACAAGTTGGGTCCAGTATAGTAATGAAGTACTGTTGCATACAAGTTGGATCCAGTATAGTAATGAAGTACTGTTGCATACAAGTTGGATCCAGGTGCAAGCTGCATAAACCCAGAAATGCCACTGCATAATGTGCAGGCAAATCTGAGTATGCTGATTCTGTTAATTGTTAGAACAAAGCAAGTGCATACAGCAATTGCCCTTTTAAAATGCTTGTTTTTGTCTTTTATTTTGTTTTCTTTGATGTTTCATTTTACATCACTCCATACATTCTTGCAGACATATTTTTATATCTGTGTAATTTATTATTTTATTTATATTTATTTGTTGCCACTTTTAAATGTACCTGGTAGCATATTAAGGTAAAATTTATATGTTGTCTTTATGTGACTCACCTTGGTCAGTGGGAATGGTGCTGCAGACCTATTTGTGAATGGGACACTATGTTTAATTTTTTGCAAGTGTCAAGTCAGAGAAAACCCAATGTTGCATATTAATTTTAACATTTTTCATGCTTTTAAAAATGCATATATACAGTCCCATACTTATTTAATCACATGCTTTTCGCCGTTTTTAAAACTGGTATCAGGGATAATTGATGACAGCTGCCAAGCTTTTATTTTCTTGTGTCATAATGTGAATTTGTAACATTGTTCTGATTTTGCAATGAATAAAGTGAAGGAAATTACCTATGTTGATGGATTTGATTTATTACAATAATTACAGTTGCATCAGTAGAAAAATGTCAGGAAGATTTCCATTGGTTAGAACATAACCATCTCATCAGACCCTGTTGCATTTGTCTATAAACTGTACAGAGAACTATTTTATAGTTTCTTAAATAGGGTCATGTGCAAAGTAACCATTGTAAACACGGAATTGGATGTCATCCACACTGCATACCTTTACAGCTAAATAAAAATGGTGAGTTTGTATTTTATTTAGAAATCTTTATAATTTTTCTTGAGATAAACAGTTCTTTCTATGAATGGATTTTTAAAACAAACCAGCAGGGAAACTTAGATGCTGCACCTTTCAGTTCTTGCACAAAAATATCTCACAGACACAAGTTGAATTAATTAAGTGCAGTTGTTGCACACAAAAAAAAGAGTCCCAGACACTAGTTGAATTAAAAATGTGCAGTTCTGTAACCAGTAACATTTAAAAGTATAATTTGTTTACAAATTAATTAGTTCTTTTGGCTTAAATATGCCATATACATCATTTTGGGGAGAATATTTACAGTATCTCCTTGTAAAAGTGTCAATTCCAATACTATAGATGAAGTATTAGTAATACAGGTATTTGAGGTTTTGAAACCAAAGAGGGTTTTAGGTCAGAAAGCCCCAATCACATCTAAAATAAATGTATTCTGACATTTTTTATCTCCCTCAAAAACCAACACCCTCCAAATTTTTATCTCAAAAAATGATGAAATTTTGAAACCAAAAAGGGGATTCTAGCCCAGTAGAATTTTTCATATTAAACAAATGACATATATATAAAATGTATCATTGTAATCCAATCACACATGTTAGGTTTGATCTGAGAAATTTTGTAAAAGATTTAATTCAATCATATTGGCCTTGATCTATACTGGCAACTAAAATAATAAACAATTGTATATAAAAAAAATGTTGGTTATCATAGATCATCAAAATATGAATCAGTATGGTTATTCGTGACTGAAAATTACGAACATATAAAATTATTGCCAAACGTGTAGTGATTGGCATTGTTACTTTAGATATTAATTTTTTATTATTTGTTTTCCTCATGGTGAACAGTTTTTTGTTGTTATCATTGTGTGTTAAGTTTCTTTTGTTGGTGCAATTTCTGAAATGACTTGTTTAATTTTTAGTACACCGCTTTTTATTTAATCAGCTATTTTTTTGGGTAACTGCAGTTTCAGCAGCCAATGCAGCTCCAACTGCAAAAGATTTTGGTGCAACTTTACGAGCTATTCCTGGAACATTTTATATAATTTTAGCAAATATATTTCCCAAAAATCCTCTGATTATTTTTCTTCTGTAAACTTTTTCTGTTTCATTATATCTGTGGTTGTATAATTTTGTTGTCAAATCTTTAACATTACTAAAAATATTTTAGTTTATCTTAGAAAATATGTTTACGGTTGTTCACGCAAGTGTAGGTAATAAGTAACATCTTCATTGCTAAGATACATTTGTCATCCAGTCTGATCTGTAAATTGCATATTTGCTTCCATTATTTGATTTTCAACATTTAACAGATATTAAATAATATGACGTGGATTAATTTGCATAAGAGAACCTGGTGGAACTTCTGGTGAAAAACTGTTTATTGTTTGTCCTTAACAGGCCTTAGCTGAGTAAGATCCAGATGCAACAGAGCAATTTATTAATGCGCTTACATCAGTTATATCAACTGGATTTTCACCGTCATACATTCTGGTTTCATCAGGAGAAGCACCATAACTTTTATAAAGAAATCCTATCAGTGGTGCGATACTTTTTGGATTCATAAAATAATGTTATACAAGATTGTATTGTTATTCTAGCTTGTAACGTATTATAATTTGGTGTAAGCTCAAAAGTATCAGTTAAACCTTTATTTTTTGTTCTTTTATTATTTTAGTTAGATCAGTTATGCTGTAGTATCCTTGTAGAAGTTTAATTAATTTCCGTACGAAAAATAGTGGAGAACCACGACTAGCCTAAATAAATGCAAATGTATCATTTACTCCAGTTTTTACATTAGCCATAGCATGCCAACAAGTGCAGGAAATTAGCCTAATTTCCTATTGTTTCTCACAATCTAGTTCTATTGGTGGAATATACTTTACATAAAAATTGCACTATCTTTATCAGATTAGCCAAAGTCTAGTAATAATGTTGCCGACATTTATTATTATATTTTTATAAAATAAAAACGCGATTCAAAGTTACGTATTCGTCAGATGTTAATAAATTTCCGATCTCAAATTATCAGGTATGCCAATATTTTCATTGTCAATTTCAGCACCAATATCTCCAGCTTCTTTTGATGATATCAATAACATTAATCTGACGTACATTTCAGTAACTGATGCAAATATTCTAACTCCTGATCCCGTTTTTTCTTCTGTAGATATTTTACATGACTTTTATCAAATACAAGAAAATTCCTTTTAAAATCCCACCCCTTACCAGGAGCTTCTTTTTTTCTACTGTCTTGTTCTATAATAAAGTGGAAGCATATTTTCCTCTTGTATGGCTGTGTTTAACAAATTTTAGCAGCAGAACCATCTATAATCATTTCACTTCAATTATTTATAAGTTTACCAAATTCAGCATCATTCCATTTAATATATTATCAAAAAATCTTTTATATCAATTTTCGTCAAAAATTCATCGTATTCATGATTATCTATATTATTGTTTGCTTGTTTTATATACCATCGTCTTTTATCTTCAACTCCCATAAACTGTACCGTCAACTCAACTATTCTTTCTTGCTCCTTTTCATTATCTTCTAATTCTTCTGATACATATATTATATTATCTTTAATCTCCCTTGTGGATAAGTGTACTAGTTTTTGTTCAAGTGATAGTGAATCATTTATTAGCTAGGTCAGTTCAGCTTGTCCAGCAACAAGATTGGCGATATTTGCTACAAGACACTCAGCTAATCTTTTTTTCTTCTTCCGATCTAGCAATAATTTTTTTCCAGTAGCCGCATCTAACTGTTCTTTAAAGAATCTGAGTAAACCTTTTTCTTGTAATTTTTAAGTTCTGATATTGGACCAGTTTCAGGTTATTTTTCAAGGTCATTTCTTACTTTATCAAATAAATAAAATTCATATTTATTTGCCTTGCATGATGATATAATTCAATAAATTTATCTTTCGTTACATCACCACATTGTTCGATCGCGATATTTCTTACCTCAACATTGTCCAGTCATAGAAATAATCTAAAACAACTAGTATTTGCCTAATAAATCTGTCAACATTATAAAAACTTTGGGCGTAATAATAAAAAATATGGTCTTATTTTATTAATTTCTTCATTGCTTAGCGGAATATCGTCAAAACAATTTTATTTTGTTCGTTCAAATCAAGTTGACTAACTGGAATAAGTTCTTTTGGTTGTTTCATAATTATAAAAAAGTCACCACGAAGTTTGTCATTATAATTGTTAAGTAGTTCTTACTTTTCCTGTTGTGGATTAATTGTGTATATATAAACGTAATCGTAGTTAAAAGTATCTCTGAGAAATAAATTCCTAAGCAAGTTTGTTTTCCCCGACCCAGTTCTTCCAACAGTAAGATAATGACGGAAGTTCGTTTTCATGTTTATGTTTCAAAGTTTAATATGGACGATTTTGTCATTATTTCTATTCAGTTTTATTTTACATAAAAAATATACAATTAATAAATAATATGCTATTATACAAAATTGTGAGCATTATTATAAGATTAATCGGCTATAGCTCATCAAGGTGACTTTTCTAAATATTCAATTCTTGATCAGCTCAAAAATGAAATTAATAATTTATTAAGTATCACGTGTGGTTAAGGACAAGTAATATACAACTGTCAGATGTACTCGTACGAATTCCTACCGCGGTTGCTGATCAATGTAAAATACAAGATTCTGGTAAAGCAGTTAATGATTATAAGCTGGAGTTCATTTACTGGTAACATTACAATGAATAAAAAAAATTACATACCTTGGAGACTCAGCCGCATAATCAAACGCAGCAACAAAAATATATGTTGATGATCAATAACGGTGGTATTATGCATGCATTTTCAACATGACTAATAATGGTATTAGTAATTTCAGAACACCTAAATCGGATTTTGACGCAGCAAAAAAAAAATACGTAGATGATCAATAATCTAATTATGTGGTATTATTTACAACAATCAACGATGGGTTTGCTGCATTTAGAATTAATTTTTCCAATCACGTTCAAACGTTCTTGAATTGTCGTACATATTAATGACTTGGAAGCCCAGTGTTTGTAGATAATAAACTTGCTGACATTAACATAAAGCTAAATGATCTTGTCAATGGAATTCGTAATATCGTTGAAAAAACGAATCTGATTAATTTTTTTCACAAGCAGATCATCAATGTGGTATAAACAGTAGCATTTAGCATCAGCAACATGGACACTGAAAAATAACAGTATCAAATATACCGCGAAAATCGATGGTGTATATAGGCTGTCGGTATTTAGCGATGCAAAATTTAGTATATTTACCACATATCAATGGCGTCATTCAACCGATAATTTTTCTGGAACTGTATCTCTAGTGTTAACTAAAGATGCCGAAGAAACATTTATACTGGAAGAATCTGTAAAAAAAAAATTAATCGAAGCGTCTTACTGGTGGTGTCTGGAATCTGTAGCTGAAAAACCTAAATAAGGTTAAAAAAAAAAAAAAACAAACAAATTAGCATAATAAAATCAGAGTTTTTAATATTGTACAAAATCTGTAAACAAATCTTACATAATGAAAAATTATAGTTGATTTTATTCAAATTTAAGATATAATTCCAAAACGAGAAGTTGACGCTCTAATACAATATTACAGATATTATCATTAAAAAAGACTTTGTTGAGTAAAACGTTTACAAATACTATAACAAAATACTTCGAGTGATATTATATGTACCACTGCTAATGACTAGTTCTGATATAATTTCAAGTGAGGCATTATTAAATCCATTTTTGTTAATGATATCCGGCGTTGGTGTTTTTTTTTCAACAGCGTGTAAAAAATTGAGCCTCGAATTGCGACTAAACAACGCTTGTAAAACAGCAAGTATCACCTATAGAAAAATTCTTGATCAGATACGATCTTATTTGCGTGGTAGAAAATATGATATGGACGATTTAATAAGAGAGTTTCGTATCATCGACAGCATGTTAACATATTCTGCCAATGAAAGTCAGCAGATATGAAAAAGATAATAAAATATGGTTTAAAAAAGTAGTAGATGTTTAATTTTGTATAGCTTTAGAAATATGGTTATCAAAAAAAGCATTAACTATATTGTCAATAAATGTCATTGGATCATCTGCCCAACCTTTTATTCGTTCGTCATTTCAAGACGCGAATAACCATACTGATCCATATTTAGGTGATATATGATAACCAACATTTTTGATACAATTGCTTATTATTTTAGTTGTTATGAAAGCATAGCTTGAGGTTGCTTTGATCGAATTAGATATTTTACAAAATTTGTTTGTCAGATCAAACCCAATGAGAGAATGCAATTATATAATATTTAATTTGTTTAATATGAAAAATCTATTAGGCTAGAATCTCCTTTTCGTTTCAAAATTTCAGTTTTGAGATAAATGTTTGGAGGATGGTGGTTTTTGAGGAAGAGCGTGTGTCTGGGGTGAAGAAAAAATGTCAGAATATATTTATTTTAGAGGGGTGGGTGTTTTTGACCTACAAACATTCTTTAGTTTCAAAATGTAAAGTACTGTATTGTATACTGCAGAAAACGTAGCATAGATTGTTGGTTCTGCATGTGAAGAGATTATTAATGAATACAGAAATTTTAAAAAAATCTAGACCAAAGATGTTGCAAAGTATAGCAATTCCAGGTTTAATTTGATTTTTAACTGGATATTTACATTTTGTGGTGTGGAAGAATGCTGTGGTTAAATAACTTTTTGTTAGGAAACCTAAATTCTTCTGTAAACAGTTGAGTTAATTTACTTTTATAGGTAAATATTTAATCCATGCTTGAGATGTTGGTGGGGTGCCAGTTACAGGTTTGCCACATCCACTTCTATTCATTGACTGATACCACTAATTTTATTGGTAATAAGCCCCATTGGGGTAAATTAACCAGTGGTTTGTGAAAATTGTTTATGTTGGAAAATCCACTGATTCGTGAGCTAGCATTACATAAAAAACTAGTGATGCTTTTAATTGCCATTGAAACTAACAATAACGAAACACTGATTTAATTTTTCATATACTTTTAAATAATTTTATCTCAGGCGTACAAAAAACTTTAGAAACAAAGATTGTTATTTTCATAAAATGTTGCAATAATTTAAATGATCCCACGATTCTTGAAATAAATAAACAATAATTGCATATTTTTACGGATTATGTTTGAAAATGAGATTGAGTGGAAGCGAAGAATTACAGACAAACACGCTGCATTCGCTTGAAAGCAAAAAAAAATTTGGAACCACTTGACCGTCAAACTGACCTGAACAGCTTATTTCGCTTAGCAACTGTCTAGCATTTTCATGGATGTGTTCGTGTATGCTAGAATTATCAATATGTGCTCATTCAGAAAAAAATTAAACTGACAAGAAAGTAAATATTTTTATCAGAATACTAGCAGACAAGATCCATGAAGGATTACGAAATTACATATATTGGTGTTACGGAAGCTTGTAAAAATATATTCCACCCATTTGATACGACCATCATGTACACACAAAAGAGTTCAGTTTGCCTCTTATTTCTATACTTCACTTCCTTGTGAGTAACACGAAACTTGCCAATTAGTAAGAGTACCTGTACTTATCAGGAGG
>JAEAOA010001086.1:752500-1090591 GCA_016746295.1 Potamilus streckersoni
TTTTTTTTTAGGGGTTTTTGGGGGGGTTTTAAATGGGGTTTTTTTTTTGTTTTTTTTTTTTTCCCTTTTAATTTTTTTTTAAATTTTCTTAAAATTTTTAAAAAAAACCCCCCCGGCCCCCCCGGGGTTTTTTCCCTTTTTTCCCTTTACTTTTTTTTTTTTTTTCCCAAATTTTTCCCCCAAAAAAATTTTTTTTTTTTCCCCCTTGAGGGGTTTTTCCCCCCCTTTTTTTTTTTTGGGGTTTTTTTTGGGAAATTTAAGGGCCCCCATAAAGGGGTTTTTTGGATACGCTTTTTTTTATTTTTAAAAAAAACCCCGGGGAAAAGCCCAACAATGACTGATGTCCCATCTTGAGAATTGGGAAAAAAAATTTTTTCTTAAAAAAATATTCCGGGCCCCCCCTTCTAAAATTTTATAATGAATTTCACTCGAAAAAACCGTTTTTTGCCAATTTTGAAGTATATAGCTGCTGTTCATCATTTTATTCAGCATCAAAAAACACCATCAATTCTAAATGTTGACCAGGGGTGTGATGCATCATCCTGTTTTTAAAAAAAAGAAAACAATCTCGAAATTTTTTTAAACCGAATTCTATTAGTTATTCTCTCTTTTGGGGGACTTTTTCGAGAGTTTTTAACAAATTGAAAATTTAAAATTTTTTCCCAGGGTTGATTGCCCCATAAATTTTCTTTAATTTTTTCATTCATATAAATAAAAACCAAGTAAAATTTTAAAAAAAAAAGTTTTTTTTTAATATAATGAAACACTGCAAATGGTTTGATTGGAAACCGTAACCCACCCCCCAAAAAAATCGTGTAAGGGAAATTTTGTGGAAAAAACTTACAGAAATTTTCAGAAATAATTCGAAAAGGCCCCTCCCCATCATAAAGTGGGGGGGGTTTTGAGGGAAAAACACAATTAAAGTATCAAATTTTGGGGTAACTTTTAAAAGAAATTTGGGAAAAGTTATTATTAAACGAATAAAAAAAAGCCATCATTGACCCCAAAAACCCTACCCTGGGCAAAGACCAAAAACGTAAAAAACCCCCAAACCCCCAAGAAATACATTAATAGGAAATTTTTTAATTTAAAACAAATGAGAAATTTGAAAAAAATAGTATTATTATATATAAATTGGGGAAAATTTAGAAACCCCATCCAAAACTCTTAATTATGGGAAAAACTCTTAAAGGTGTTGTTAGACACTGTAACTAAAGAAACCAAATTTTTTTTGTTTAAAAATCAGGGGGTACTTGCAAATTTTCCCGGGTGGAGGGAAAAGGGGTTTTTCCTTTTGGATAGGGGGTCTTTGAGTGTTTTATGGGACCATTAAAAAATGGGGTGTGTTATTGATCACATTGAAATCTTTAAAATTCCAAAAAAAACGCATTTCCCCTTTTTCAGTGTATTTCCCAAAGAGAAAAATATAAAAAAAAAAAGGAAAAACAGGACTTGTAAAATCAGTTGGAAAGAGCCATACATTTATTTGATCCGCGAAATTTAAAAAAAAGTTTTTTCATTCAAAGAATCCGCGGGGAAAAATTTTGAAAAATTATCCTTTAGACGAAAAGTTGCTGAAGGAATTTTTTCAAACACTACTCAAAGAAAAATGGGCAAAATAAAGTTTTTTTATTTAAAAAGATAACTCTTTAAAAATTACTATTTTGTTCCGGTTTTTTTCCCCCTCAATTTCTACTGATCGTCCCCTTTACTTCCTACTTTCGAAATTGATTCCCGGATAAGAAATTTTGTCCGAAAACATGTAAATTGGTTTAATTAAAAGTGTGGATCTCATTACGATTTAATTTGGGTTAAAACCGGAAAAAGTAATCAGGGATTTTTACGAAATTTGATTTTTTGGGTTTTTTTTTTCTTTTTCCCAAAAAACTTTTTTATTGAGAACACAGTTAGGGTTTTTTTTGGAAAAACCAAAACAAAGGGGAGACCCAAATTTTTGACAGAGAAACCCAAAGGCCGGGGGCATTAAAAAAAATTTTTTTAAAAAAAACCCAATTTCAAAGACGGGGTTAAAAAAGTTTTTAATTTAAAAAAGAAATTTTCTTTTTAATTACAAATTATGAGGGCAAAAAAAGTAAAAGGGGCCCACATGTATTTATTTTTTTTTTTGTGGGTATGTGTAATAAAATTCAGAAAAATATCATTCTCGATTCAAAAAAACAGGTCCCGAATTACAGGGATCCCCCTTAAGGGGTTAAACTTGTCCCTGTAAATCCATTTTTACTACGATTATTTTAAACCCTATATTATAAAATTAAAAAAAAAAATTGCTATTTTTAACATTGTTTTCTTGTTTTTAAAGGTTTTTAAATTTAAAAACTTAGCTTCCATTGAAATTTCCAAAAACAGTATTCATTATTAAAAATGCCCAGGGAAAAAAAAATACACACCTACACATTACACTTTCAGATTAGTTTTACCTTTTATATAATTTTGAACCCAATAATTTGGGGGGTTTAAAACGAACCACTTTGCCAATTAAAACTCCCACGCCATTGGGCATGGTGTGTGGGGTTTAATTTTTTCAACTGCAACCAGGGTTTAATTTCTGGGGTTTCTTTTGAAATTTTCAAAGTGGGTGTAGGGCCCCCCCGTCGTTTCAAAGTTTGTAAACGTCCGGGACTGTCCCTATCATACCCATAAAACCATCCTTCATATAACCACCTATATTTCATTTTATATATAACCTATAATCGCATTGTAAATACTCATTCCCTTGAAAAAACCCACATTTTAATCGCTTTGTAAAAAATTATTCTTGAAAACCATTTATATTCCTATAAAAATCGCATTTTATATATGAATGTATTGTTTTTAAAGTTTGGGAAAAAAAAACACTTGGGTTTCACGTCCCAATAAACCCTATAACCCCCCTTGAACCGATTTTTTGGGTTTTTGGGGTTTTTATTTAAATCCCTTTTAAAGATTGGGCCCTTTTTTGCCTTTGAAAATCAATGAGGAAAGACGGGGTTGTATTGTTTTTTTTTGTATAAAAAAAATTTTTAAAGGGTCCCAAAACATTATAAAAAAAAATGGAAATTTTAAGATATTACAAACTATCATCCAGAAATATCAAATTTAAGAAATCAAGGCTCTACTTTTTGAATTTTTTTAATGAAGACAGACTTTTGAAAAGAATTTGGGAAAAAATTGATATACCAAAAGAAAACGTTGGGAAAAATGTTTTTTACCTAAAATGTTTCCCCTGATTAAAAAAAATCCAAAAAAACGGGGAATGCTTCTTTGTAAAAAACAAAGATATTAATTTTTTCAATTTTGGCCCAATTTTGTTTTAATTGAAGGGCCCTTAGAAAAAACTTTGGGAAAAAGTACCAAACGGGCCCGAGAAACTTTTAAAGTGAAATCATAAGACGTTTATTGATCAAGTGAAACCGACAATTGAAAAAAACGTTAAACATTTTCCAAAAAATACACAGAAAACATTAACTACCAACTAGCCCTGAAGGGTTTGCATTTCGGGAAAAAATTTTTACCAATTCGAGATAACGTGCGAGAACAAATAACAAAATTTAAAAGCAAGGGGCGGGCTGACTTTTCCTTAAAATTTGGAAACGAACAAAATTTTTTTCCCCGTAACCAAAGGGCCCCTAAAGATAAAAAAACTTCAACAGAACTTCTAATACCGACATCCCCCAAAGAGGGAGGGAGTACCTATTATTGAATTTGGGAAAATTGCTACAGAAACCAAAAAAAACCCCGAGGGGAAAAAAACAGCTTTTTATGATTTTCAAAAAACCCGCGGAAAAAAACCAAAAAATGGGTAATAATTTAAAATTGATGATAACCCCGTTGAAGATCTAGTGTTTCCACTAAAAAAAAAAGGGTTTCCTTTTTTAAAAAAGAAATTCACTGATAAGCTATAAAAGAAATCAGACAAATTTAATTCTGGGAAAAAAAAAAACAAAGCGTTTTTGGAAACTTTGCTGAAAAAGTTAAATTTTAAAAAGGGGGAAATTTTAAAAGACGATATAAAAAAAACCAAAAATAAAAAAAAAATCAATGGTTGGGTTGATATAAAAAAATTAATAAAAAATCACCCGCCCAAATTTTAAAAAAAAAACAGTGGGAAACAGAGCTTTTTAAAAAAGAGTTGATGCGGATGTTTTAGAACAACAACAACAACGAAAAAAGAACAAAAAAAGTCCCCAAGTCGGGCGAGGAGAGGTCGAGGTCGAGGTGAAGTCGAGGGCCCAGGTCGAAGTCCCAGGGCGGGTCGACAATCCCAAAATTCAAAATGTTTTCCGAATCACTGCAGAAAAATCAAAACTTTTTCCCAATCAGCCCTTTCCCAAAAAACAAAAAAGTTTCCGAACAAAAATTTTTTCAGGAGAGGGGGTTTTAAGTTTTTCATCATGATTCTCATATTTCCAAATAATACAATTAAGGGTTTTATCACGACTTGAGGTCTTATGGGAGGTAAGCAGCTGGAAATAAATCATCAAATAACTAAAAGAAGCTTTGATATTTTCAGACGATTATTCCAAGGTGGGGAAAAATTGATATTCATTTCGTATCGAAACCTTGGATGAGTTAATGGACGGAATTCCAGGGGGGGTTTTTGATTGTAATTTTATTTAAGAAATTACCAAAAATTTAAAATTTAAATAAATATAGTACACAAAAATCACAAAAAACCAACAAAAGTGTAGTAGTGAACTCAAGATTTCCCGTTTATAAAGGGATACTATGGGGACGGCCTTGGGAAAAATCATTTGGGTGGTTTTTTTTCACAAAATAAACCCCAAAAGTTTTGCACCAATTGCTAAACAATTTGCGATGAAAGCCATTATGTTTTTCGTAATTTAAGGGAATTAACGCTGTTGGGGATCTTGCAGGAACGCCTTTTTTACCGCAAAGAATAGAATTAAAAGCCCTTTTGGGGAAATCTAAATTCGGGCGAAAAACCACCAAACCCCCCCTACCCCTTTAACAACAATTATGCCTGCAAATGTTTATAAAGTGATAAAAAAACGCGTGGAACAAAAAATACATCATTAGCAATGGGCTTTACCAGATAGTAGAAAAATTGCAAGTATGATAGCGGGAAACGGTCTTGGGGGAAATCGAAAAAGAAAAAAGATTTAAAAAAAACGATACTTTTTTGTAAAAAAGGCAATTTTAAAAAAAAAACTGATCCGCCCTTTGATATGGGGGCACCGGTGAATAAAGAAAAATTTTTAAAATTTTAAAAAAACAGTATTAAAGCCTATCCTGCAAAAGCCAAAACAAAAGGGGGGGGGTTGAACTTCAATTCAAGATACAAAAGATACTTTTTTCCCGGTAGGGGTTTTTGAAGAGAAGGGAAACTTGTAAAAAAAAGTTGGGAGCTGAACACCATAGAGGAAAAACCAAAATATTTCCCAGTTTTTTTTTCCCTAAAAAATGGCATTATGGGGCAATTTTAAAAGTGCAAGAAATATCATTGATGGGGAAAAAAAATTTTAATCAATAAACAAAAAGTTTTATATTGCAACCAAAAATAAAAAGGAAATTGCGAGATAATTTTTATGATTATACAAGGGCGCGGGCCGTCTATTATGTTTGCTAAGGATCCTTTTTTGATAAAGCTGAACCCTATCCCATTTAAAAAAGGACCCAACTGCGCCAAACTACTCTTTTGGGTGAAACAACAAAACCCCCAGCTAATCTAGACCGTAAAATCAACCAGGCCTGAATTCGACATTTTTTTAAAAAGGGGCAATGGTAATTTCAATCTAGGGTTTTCAACCCGAAATTTGGGAAAATTTTAAAAAGGGCAACCCTCGACGATTTTTATGTCAAATTTCCCTTTCCTCATAATTCGGGTTTTTGTAGAAAGTCAGAAAATCATCTATTTGGGGCAAAACCCCCACAAATCTGTTTGTGCAAAGGAAATGACAATAGCCAAACGGGGGGCAAAAGGTGTTGTTGAAGGGAAAATCTTTAAAAAAAATTGACTTTTTTTAGCCCGTCTTGACACCAACATTACAATAAGCAAAATTCCCAAACTTTTTTGGACACAGGGGGAAAATTTATTCTAATTGGCTTTAAAAACAACGCCTTGGGGAAAAAGAACAGGATAATGAAATGGGACATTTACATGGACTTTTCATCAAAAAAAAGGTTTTTACTCCACTCATATCTTTTTAGCGTTACCGGATGCAAATCAGTGAGTCGTCAATTACTAGTCAAAAATATTTTATAAATTAAGGGGTAAGTGAAGTTTCGTTGAGAAAAAACGGGCAACAAGACCACCCGAGATTGTACATCTTAATTAAAGAAAACAACAAAAATAGCTCTGTAATTTTTGAATATTGTCGTTATGGGGCTGATCAAAAGTTGATACGGTTTGCAAATTTTCGCAAATTAAATTTTTAAAAAACAACCGATTTTTTACTTTTCATTGGGAAAATCTTGGACATGATGAACAATTGTTGTTGAATATTTCTTTTCCAAACTCGGGTTTCCCAACCCCCGCTGGGTTAAAAGCCATTTAAAAGAGCATTTTCTGTCATTCTCAGTGATAAATCAAAGTTGTTTTGAAGGGAAAAGGCGGACAAAAGAGACTTATTTGAGCACCATGGAAAACAGGTTAGGAATTTTTACAATAAAAAAAATTGAAAGTGTAAATTTACATTTTAAATAAATGACATATAGTATTTTTAAAAGTCCATTTACTGATGTCGGTCAAAAAAAATTGAAATCAAAAATTGGCTTAAAAAATGTGGAAAAAACAATAACCCTAAAAACCCACTCCCAAATTTCCCCGTGGTGCACAAAAATTAAACACTACAGTCGTCAAAAAAAACATTTTAAAAGATGCGGGTAAAGAACAAAAAGAGGAGTTTAAAATTTATTTTTCGAAAACACTATCGCCAGTAGATAAAATCGGGTGAATATTCCCCCGGTTTTGCTGGGTATTTTTCCAAACTTGATTGCGCCCGGGTGCCCCACGGGTTTCCGGGAAAGGGGGCAGCGTTAGGACCGTTGGGTAAATGCTGGGGAGGGAATTTGGGCCCGAAAAAAGCTACTTTGGGGGAAGGGTAAAAAAAAAAAAGGAAAGGGTCTAAGACTACCAAATCCCCAAAAATTGGTAAAAAAGGGGACGGGGCCCAAAAACCAGGAACGGCTTATTAGTGGAAAAAACCCCAGGGTTTTCAAACCCAAAAACCCAAAAATTTTATTTTAAATTTAACTGAAAATCAAAAAACAATAAAAAACTTTAAAAAAGTTTTCCCTGAAGATCAATTACCGTAAAACCAATGAAAAAGGGAAACGGGTTTTTATCAATCTCGGAAAAACAGCAGCGAAAAGAACTCATTGGGTCGCAAATCCCAAATTATCCACGTGGGAAAAATCTATTTTTATTCCTATGGGTTAGCTCCACCCAAAAAATTCAGGGGATTTTTTTCCACAATAAAAAAAGTCCCTCCCAATTTTTTTTTTCCACGTACCAACACAAATTTTAAAAGTCCACCCCATAGCGGGCGTGAAATATTAAATTTCCTTTTCAGAATATCTAAAATTTTCCCCAAAAAAACCAAACCCCAAATTTTTTTTGAAATGAAAAATACTAGCAGGGAAAAGGCAAAAACGATTTCCCTTATTATTTAGAAAAACTAAACATTTTTTGTATAATGATTGGGTATTTGGGGACGACCCTTTTTCAGAATCAAAAAAAACAGAAACCGATAGCAAAATTTGCTGTCGAAAGTGTAAAAAAAAAAATGAAGATAAATCGCCGAGACATTAAAATTTTTCAAGTGTAATCCTGGGGGAAAAGTTGTATTTCAAATCGCCAGGCAAATTGGAAAACTAGTAATGTTTTCCTTGGATGATTCTTAAAAACGAAAACGGGACTCGTTTTAAGATACAATAAAGTTATAATTTTAAATATGGGAAAAATCAAACCAGTGGGAATTTTGTTTTAACAATCACGATGGGATTAAAAAATTTAAATAAGAAAATTAAAACATATAACAACATAAAATTTCCCCTTTGTAGAAAAAATCAAAAATTCTTGGGAAAACCCCCGCGGTAACCCCCTCCATCTCTCGCTGAAATTTAAAACCAATTTTGAAAAATTTAAAACCAATAAAAAAATATTAAAGGCTGAATTTTGAAATTTTAGAAACATTAAAAAGTAAATAAAAAATCTATCGGATATTACAAAAATTTTAAAACAGAAAAATCTTTTCCGCTACTTGAAAAAATAAGAATTCCCCATAAGGGAAAAATCCTAAATATATATACAAAAGTTCTCCCCGGGTCCCTTAGATTGGGAACCTAAAAAGAATACAATAACTCTCACTGTGTTCAAACAAGGGTATTTATCGATTAACAATAGGGTCACTGAATCTTTTAAATATAAAATCATCGACTTCATATGGATACAACAACGTGATTTCAACGACTATTGACGTGGGTGAATACAAACGGTTTACAATAACAAGCACTGATCCTAATTAAATAAATAAGACATCATTTGTATGTACATGAGTTTGTAGCTGATCTAAATTAGAATTTTTAACAATTAAAAACCACTTGAGGTTTTAAAATAATATGATTCCATCATCGCAATATCGCTATGATACCGTCAAAGACTTCTAACAAAACTCAAAACACTCATTGATGAATATGAAATAAAAATTAAAAAGTATCGCAGGAGAATTACCGCATTTGATGTTACAGTATACTCGTATCTGGTATAATGGCCGTTGCTGGTATTGTACTAGCTTCAGTAACAATGGTAGCTCCGATTGCTGTCCCAATTGCTATTTCCGCGGTGACAACATTTGCTGGACTTGCAAATGCTATTACTAAAAAAATATCATCGTGTTCTCAAGAAAAACTTAACGACTATATAGTAAAACATCAAGCAGTATCTAACGTTACTAACAATTATCCTCGTTTATGTCATCATCGATTGATGATACGATAATTACCGAAGACAATTCTCCGCGATCGCGATGATACGTATTTATGATACTACCGATTAATAACGCTAGCGTTTTTTCATCTATTGCAAAATTAGACATTGTAAATAATAATAATGTCGCAAGAGATTCAACTACTTCCGCGGATTAGCAGAAAATACCACTCCGCGGAACACAAGCATGATATCAATATCGTCAACAAACCCTAAATTCAGTGTGAATTTCCCTCGCCTGTTTTCAGTAAAGGAAATCGGCTTTGGGCAAAATGTACGAGTGTATCATAGTTGGCCTAATATCAGATCGTTTCCATTTGGCGTCAGAGACCTAATAATTCTCTGGTGTTTGCATATAGGAATAAAAAAGATGACACTCCAGATTGGAATCGTTGTTTCGAATCAATACCAAACCTGGATCTATCAAATTGATGCAAATTAATAAGGATTACAACGTAGAATAAAATCCATTACTAAAAAAGAATCAAAAATTGCGATAACAGTTCATGAACCAACACTGTCATCTACATTGTATGTTGTAGATATTTATAACAGTTCAATAAGAACAGTATTAGTATGGCCCGAAGATCCTCCTAGAAGTGCTGGTATTTCCACGCCCGAGCCTGTTATATCTGATTACGTCACAGATGAAAAAGGACCTGAAAATCCATCAAAAGGATAAAAAACCCTCCTCGATATAAACTTTACAAAAAGATATCGACTTAAGAATTTCACAGGTAAAGAATACAGGACCATACCAATTTATCATGATAATAACCCACAGGAAGGTGAAATTCTGGAAATACATGAAACAGGTCCAGAAATGGAGATATTGGAAACTTTTATCTTCAGAGGAATGAATGATGATTTTAATTGTTATTACCATCGTTAAGATCCGGTCTTCTCACACAAGCTGAGTTCATTTGTGTAGTCTCCGCGGTAATAAAATCATCGATGCCACGGAAATATATAATTCGAGGAAAACAAATCTCACCACTGATGAAAATAACCCAATTTCAAGAACTTACTCTACTTCGCCCGAGATTATAAAAAAAATATAAATGAAAATCCAAATTATAAACTCCCAGGATATAACGCACCTGAACTAAAAAATCAACTCAGAACTGCCATCGACGAAGGATTTAATAAAATCTATCAATCATGGAAAGATAGCCAGCCGAAGCCTATTATCCTCACTCATAATAATTCTCCCGACGGCGACGGTAGACATATCGCACCGAACAATGTGGATATTTCATCGGTGATCGCACTAATTTAACGTGTGATGTAATCGAAGGAAGTTATCAAATTAATATGGAACAATCAAATCAAGCCCGACAGGGTTACATTCTTTATTCATTTGCACCAACAACACCCCCCGGATTTTTAATTGTTGAGAATCCGACTAATCCAGTCTATATGCAATGTCAAAATGATTCACTAACCAGAATTAATTTTACACTCACCGATCAGTCAAATAATTTAATTGATCTACGTGGTGAAGTATTATCGATTTGTCTGTTTGTGAAAAGCTAACAAATATCGGTTAAATATTTTGTATTAATCAGCAGCAGAGAGGGTGAAATGACAACATATTTGCGACCGTAGATGGCAGCAATTTGAGTGTGGTTATGACAATGTATTTGCGACAAAATCGCTAAGATGGGGTCTTTATTTTTTTTTTGGTTGAAATATGAGATTCGTAGGAAGGTTCCATTGGCATTCTGAGGCTTTAATCGATTTTGTCGCAAAAATTTGTAGACGTAGATAGCAGCAATTTGAGTGTGGTTATGACAATGTATTTGCGACAAAATCGCTAAGATGGGACCTTAATTTTTTTTTGGTTAAAATATGAGATTTCGTAGGAAGGCTCCATTGGCATTCTGAGGCTTTAATCGATTTTGTCGCAAATATATTGTTGTAGGGTTCACCCTCTCTGCTGCTTAAAGTTTTATCTGCCAGTAGTGAAATTATTTTTTCAATTTATTTGCTCCATGTTTTGAAACCTCTGAAATTATTAGCCTTGTATGTCTTCCGTATTAGTAAGTCCAGTCGGTTTATGCGGACATAGATTTACCGCAGCTAATTGTACGTAATCAGCAAATTGTTTATGCCATTCTTGCTTAAGTTTTCTTCACAGTTGACTTGTTCGCTTCGGACATCTCTTCTATAGCTGTTCAAACCCAAAATCATCAGAACCTCTTAAAGACATTTCTGCAGTCATTGTTAAGAAATGGTGTGTGTGTGTGTGTGTGTGTGTGTGTGTGTGTGTGTGTGTGTGTGTGATTTCGTTTTTTAACGTAGCTTTTAACAATTTTTCAGTCATATCAATGTCTGCAGTGTGACAGTTTTTAGTGATGTCAAGCACTGAGGCATGATGCCGCAGTCATGTGGCATGATGTTCCACCCAGTCACATTATCCTGACACCAGGCCGACCAGTCCTAACACTAACCTCTTAATGCTGATCGCCAAGCGAGGCAGCTGTAAGTATCATTTTTTAAAGTCTTTGGTATGACTTAGCCGGTAATCGAAACCACGACCTCCCGCATCCGAGGTGGACGCACTAACCACTAGGTCATTGGAGCGGTTTAAGAAATCTTTTACACTCATTACCTAATAAGAAAATATTGCTTTATAGGTATTCCATGAAAAATTATTACATTCAGGTCTTCATCTTCATCTCCATAGGGGACAAAGTAACCAATAAAAACATTTTTGAACAGGTAGGCAGTCAATAATGATTGAATTGTTCACAATGAAATACATGTAGTTTCGGGTGCCTTTGATTTCATACGATATATATATATATATATATATATATATATATATATATATATATATATATATATATATATATATATATATATATATATATATATATATATATACACAGATGGAATAGATGTTTGCAAGGATATTTGATTATTATATCCAAATAATTTAGAAATTTAGAATTGTAGCTTATTATATTTTTATTATTACTCAACTTACCAAAAAGTTTCGAAATGCGTTTCAGTACACATAGTCAATACTTGTATTCATTGTATTTATTAAAAATCTTTGATTTGTTTTTCATATAGAGTCCAACATCTTGGAATCCACCTGGAATTAAAACGGTTATTGTGCCACTTTGGATCATTACAATCTTTTACCGCTAGACATCACTATAAACTGCTACACTGCAGACATCGTAGCTATAAGACTGAAAAATTGTTAAAGTTACGTTAAAAATCATAAACACACACACACACATACACACACACAATAATCTTTATTACTAATTTCAGAATCTCGTATCCATAAGGTAATGCATAATTTACCAATTCTTTTATTAATTACATTTGTTAGATAAGACATGCACCGTTTAACTATGTTATAAAGACTACACTAAAAAATACTGACAAATGCTCATTAGAACTCGAGGACTATGTAATTCTTCCCTTAATTTCTAAAAGTACAATACTACTTCATTCCTCCCCAATATTAGTAACTTTTTTCTTTATTATTTTATCTTGTAGTAAACCCTGTGCCATCAGAAAATGAATCTTATATTGACTTAACGAACCGGCAATAACAACTTTATGATCTCTTTGAAACCCAAATTTAATTGTTAATGTATAAAATTTTAAATATTCTCTTTTAAATCATACTGTAAAAATCGATGTAAACGGTATAGAGTGCAAATTGTTTCGTTTGTGTAACATTGTCATTTAAAAACAACTTATTGAAAATTTTTGCCATACTTTTGCTTTGTTCACACACTTGTGCGGATGTATTTATATTGTTCTCTAAACTAAAGAATTTTTCACTAAGATATGGTCTCTCTCTCTCTCTCTCTCTCTCTCTCTCTCTCTCTCTCTCTCTCTCTCTCTCTCTCTCTCTCTCTCTCTCTCTCTCTCTCTCTCCATGTTTATATAAATGTTAAACAATATAATCATAAACTAAATCTTTCATAAATTAGATAAATTTTTAGATTAATAAACATTTTTCCATACAGTTTTGTAGGATATATGTTTTGGTCTTAACGTTTCTGAAAATTAGTGTTTACTTTCTTGCTCTTTTTTATAATAAATTTTCAACTTTTCTAAATTCCTGACCATGTTTTCCAAGTTGTGTTTAAAGTTCTTTGTTGATATTTCTTCTTTTTGACGTTAGCATATGAACTTGTAGACTAGAATCATGCTCGCTTGCTTTACTTTCCTTAGAAATTTCTTCTTAAATCCCACTGGCAATCAATTAATTTAGAAACAAAAATAGCCATATAAAAATATTATTTATGTTGGTTGCAGGTAAGTCTAGATTATTTGTAAATAAGTCTGCACTACCAAAAATCCTCACTTTTACTCATTTCATCTTGAACTCAACTCTCGACTACTCGCGAATTAAAACTTTGTTTAAATACTCTGATGATGTGTTTACTAGAACTTTTGATAGTTTGATAAAGTTCTTTTGATATTTGCTTGAATTTCTCTACTTATGTTTATTAACTTTCTGTCTAGGAGATCTTGTTTCAACTTCGTTTTATGTTTTATTCCTTCTACGTAACGATTAATAACATGCTATATAGAAAACATTGTAAGAGTCGCTATAAATGTTACTGCATAAAATGCATACATCATAAAATATTAAAATTGGCGTTGATTGAGGAACCATTCCAGTAAATCTCTTGTTTCTCTATCCGTGTAAGACTATGTCTGTCTGTCTATCGCTTATTATATTTTTATTATTACTCTTCTATATGTTCTTAACATGAAGGTGCTTCAATTATATTCAAGTTATGTTCTATACAATTAGAGGTGACCCTGGTCCTAAATCGTCAAATTATCGATTGGAATAATTACACTCATCAAATATGTTGCCCCAAAAAGTATTTACAAACATTTGATGTGATTTGTATTTGTTTTCCATCCAATTTAATTAGAAACATTTTTCGATGAAATTTGAAATATTTACTAGTAGTAGTAGTTATGTGTGCAACTTGAAACTAAAATGTCACTTGAGACCCAAACTGGCAATTAACATAGGAATGCCACTTGAGATCCAAACGGGAAATTAACATGGATGACGTCAATTCCATCATCATCGTCGTCATCACCACCACAATTATCTACAACAAACCACAGGGGCTCGTATCATTACTTACAATTTAAGCAAGTAATTGTAAGCAACGATACGAGCCCGTGTGCAACAAACTCAACTGAATGTTAAATCAAGTACGTCCTTACTTAGAGCAAGGCACTTTCGTCATAATGATGAATCGTCGTAGCAGCAATTTTATGGCTATTACACTATCTGTGATCTCCATTTTTACAGAAAGTTGCGTATATTCGAAAATACATGGTTTGAAAGTTGAGGTAAAGAGTCCCTTGTCCTGGCAATTCTATAGGGATAAAAATAATTTATACTGTAACTTCCAAGATGGCAAGAGTGGGCATTAGTCATACAACGTAAGACTCATCAGTGTCATCACCCAGTATATATCACTAAAGCAAAACTTTCGTATTATGTCTTACATCGGATGACTAGAGTGGGCATAACATATTTCGAGTTCGCTCGTGATCTTGCAAGTTTATAGCATACAATGGAAGTAATTCTTAACGTTTAAGATATTTTTTTGGATTTATATACCTGAAAACATTTTGAACTTTTCATAAATTTTGCCGGTATGACCATCTTTCAACACTACCAACCGGTAATACGTGCATCGTATTTGCTCTAAAATGCCATGTCGTTAGTCCGAGTTTCCTCTGACCCTTGACACCCCATTTTTGATATTTGTTTTTTTTTATGTTGGGGTGTAGGGTCAGAGTCTATTCCCTATCAAAAACTTGGAATTTGCCGACACCATTTGGTGTAGGTATAGGGTACTCGCCAAGTATCAGGCCTAGCAAACTTAGATGACCTTACATTGACCCATAATTACATTAAATCGATAGGGAAATAATTTATCTTAGAAATTACAAGCATAACACCTATTTTGTCTTTATTCCGTTGTCAGACGAGACGTAACTACAGCGTTGATGAATTTTGACCTCGTTCGCACCATTTTCATTGCTAGTCACATGACTAACCAAATCTCGCAGCCGATATGCATAAACGTCACAAGTCAAATAGTCACGTGATAACAACCCCCCCACGCGTTTTCCCATACCCCTTGTGGAAGACGGCAAATGTGTCACCTCCATTGATAACTGATTTTATTACATCATACTGTAGTTCTTTAATATTAAAATAGTATCCCTTTTCTTAAAGTATCTCATTGGCAAGAGTTTTTGTGTATTCATTTTTACCTGCCATGTTGCAATATAGGTTTATGCACCAAACCTTCCATTCCAGTATTGCAGAAAGAAGACAAACTCGAAAATATTGAATGAAAGTCACGCAATATCTACAGTAACAAAAAAAAAACACGTATTATTCAACATATTAATTGGGATAACAGCAGACCGAAACATGTCGCATCTTCCTGGAAAGAGGCTGACTGATCACCCAGAAACTACAGGTCAACGCACTTTGTTTTATCTATAACACATTTAAAATATATTAAATAATGATTCCAGTAGTAGAGGGAAATGAGGGTTTTGGCCCACCCACCCCTCCCCCACCTCCTCCCCCACCCCCGCCAAAACCCTCATTTCCCTCTACTACTACTATGTAGACAGATATTTTGTAACCAGACAAAACAACAGGTGTTGGAATGCCATAAGCTCTGTCAACAGAAGTGACGAATTTGTTAGAACAGCGTATGTGTGGAATATGATTATTCTAAAGACGGCAAATAGATTTTACCACAAATTTTTTATCAGATAATAGGATGAAAATTAAACTGTGCATTAGAACGTTTCAGTTGACAAGGTGGAAATTAAACTAGCATTAGAATGAAAATGATATTATTTTATATCTCATTACCAATGATTAATGTTTCAACTGTTGATATTAAAAATACTTCACTATCACGACTATAGATACTAAATTTTACTTTACCGCTCACACAGCGATGGGACTCAAACAAATCTTTCATTTCTGGTTTGTTCAGAGGATATTTTTTGTTGATAAAATATACCCTTGACCGATCGAGATCAATTGTGAGTTTAGTATAGTTTTGTTGGCTAATGGGGCTGTGAAAGTTTTTAAATTCCGCTAGCAACTTTTGATACAATTGTTCGAGATAATTGAAATACTCGCTGTTATCAGATCTGATGAGCGAAAGTTTTAACTTGTCACGTGTTCCATTAAAACATATACCTGATGTTTCATTATTAAATTCAACTGTCAATTGTTTACCGTCCATCATTAGATATTTGATGTTACTATTGTAGCTATTTGTCATTGTCAAATTTTCAAACATTATTTTATAAGTTTAGATAAAATTTTAGTCACAATGAAAATACCCAAAGGCAAATGTATCTACCCCATTTTTACAATAGCGTTTATCATCAAAATTGTACAATCCACGTTTGATAATGACATCTGTTTCGAGTTTATGATGATTAGTTCGAATTGCCATAGCTCTCATAAAACTAACACCACCATCAAGCGCGTACTTGTAGTCATCAAATTTCATAAACTTTTTAACAAAATTACGAGGCAGACCTTTAGCTTTTTTCGTTATTTTATTATTGTCTAACAATACGGCATACATTTTGCTGCGTAATCCGATAAAATATTTGATAGCGCTCGAGTTCATTTCATCTTTAAACTTACCAATAACCTTTTTATTTGTGTCGTCATGAAATTTACTGTCACGTGGATAATCGGAAAGATCAAACAGATGTCGATTATTGTACATGTCCTGATAGATGTCCTCGCATTCGATTTCATATACGAGCGAATCAGTATCAGTAAACAATAATCTACTAGCCGGCCACTGATTTTTAACAAAATTATAATGAAAATCGTACATCAGCCACTTTGATAAATCTAACACAGCAGCTCCAACATAGATCGGCTTGTTTAGTTTTAGATTTGTTTTTCTTCTTTGTATCGCAACAAGATTTTCATTAAATATTTTCATGCTCACAAAATCATCGTCTGACACAAGTTTGTTTCTGCGATTGACATCATTAACTATTTCAATATTTACACGTTTCCTAATATTCTCCATCGTCTTACCAAAAACGGAATTGTTCATCAGTTTAAAAAAGTTTTTCTCAAACTCTGTTTTCGCTGCAGCTCTTCTTGAAGTGTTTGAGTTAATATAACCTCTCATCCACGGCGATTGATTAAATTTTAGTACACGATGAACTTTTCTCAACACAAGACCAGCATCGACTGCTTGTTTTAAAACTTTGTAATGCAAAACGTAATTTTTCTTATCAAGTAAATTTGGTACTAGTTTCTTGACCATGGAATGTTGCCTTGGTGATGCTAACGCTTGTTGTTCTTTTGATAACAAACTATAATCTATGACCATCGATTCTGCACAGAAAGGGTAATCGTTATGTAATTTGTGTAGCGAATTTGGATAATCAAGATCAACTTCAACGAAATAGGAAACATCGTCGGGTATCTTTTTTCTGTCTCTGATAGAAATCGATCAACCGTGATCCAATGAAATCCGCTAAAAGGCATTGGTTCTGCCATCGAATACCCGTACAAGTTATTACAATCTAGATAAACTATATACTTCGAAGGAAGGTCAGGGTTATACTGTTTCAGGTATTTGCTGTTTGCTTCAGCATATTTTTTTGTTATCACGCTAATACCACCTCGGATACCTTTTTCGATAAAATTGAACATATCAACATCAGTCAGTAATTCTAACCTTACCTTACTAAACTTTAGCAAAGCATCCCATGACAACCCAGGGGCAGAATAATACCAGCAAGGATCTAGTCCGTAATTATTATAACTCACTTCACGAAAACGTTCAAAAACATCTGCTAATAATAACACGTCAGTTTTCAGGTATAAATCATGATAATCACCAAAAGTCTCACAATCAAACTCTTTCCAGATATCTTGTGCATACCTGTACTCATCATCAGTTATATTTTCATTTTTAAGTTGTGAGTAAACTTTGTCTTTGTCAGGTAAAGATGTTTCATCAAATTTACTCCAGTCGTCGAGGTATTCGTATGGAAAAACTCCTTTTTTAGCTAGTAGATTAAATTTATCTCCAAAACAGTCTCTTAGGTTATCAAATTTACTACAACCTTTCACTAACTCATCTAACGAGGCTGCCATAAACTGCAGGCTGTCAATAAAACGCAATTTACCTAGCGTAACTGACATGTACTTTTCAAAATTATTTGGGATGCATTTGATGATTTTATCGAGTTTTAGATGAGATTTTATATCAAGATCACCAAAAGCTTCTACTATAATATGGCTATCATATCCTCGAAAATTGTGAAGAATAACTGGAATAAAATCTGGAGCATGAAATTTTAAATTACACTGATTATGAGCCGCTCCACGGTACTGTCCAGTCAAATGACAATGGTCATGTACTTTTTTGTCATCGTCAAAAGCTTTTTCACAAATATGACAAATTTCTGCTTGCTCGTGAGCGGATTCTTGTTGAGGTGTTAATGTTAACATTGGCGTTACTTTTTTCAAACGATAAGTAATATTATCAACTTCATTAATCAACTGCTTGAGAAGCCAAACAGCTGGATTTTTACCACGATATAATTTGATTGGTTTAGATAATCTAGAATCAGTACAACAAACTACCTTGTACGCTACTCCACACGGAACATGATTTTGAACTTTTCTTGTATTCGATTGATTAGGATTATTTTCTACGCCAAGTACAGGTTGAAGTAAACACTCAAAATCAGCGTATATAATGAAAGGAACTTTTAGTTTGTGATTATGATGGACAAACTGTAACACACTATCTCC
The DNA here is from genome assembly GCA_016746295.1 of Potamilus streckersoni. NCBI lineage: Eukaryota > Metazoa > Mollusca > Bivalvia > Unionida > Unionidae > Potamilus > Potamilus streckersoni. Next base: position 771,298 of record JAEAOA010001086.1, read on the forward strand.
CTTAGATGGCATTGTTATTCTTTGCACATCACTACAATACTGCAAATGCTTTTGTAATGTTTCATTGTTAGTACAACCATGCAAGCAGCGGTAACAAAAGAACTTTTTGTTCCTATTTTTATTGTACTGTTTACCAACTAGTCCGTTAAAGTTTTTAATCCAAACGTAATGATTTTTGTAGTACAGTAAATTTATAGTCGATTGTGAAGCTTTTTCTGAAATATATCTCGGGTATACATCCTCTTTTTCATCTAGTCCGAAAACGTTAATTGAAACATTATTTTGCTTTTCAAATTTTGGTATTTGATTTTCTGCCACAGGAAAGTTAATATCTTTAAAATTAAATCTAGACACGTGACTGATATATTTTTCAACGCGATCAGCGTGTTTTTCTGCTGGAAATAGTGCGGAAAGAACAGCCCATTGGAAACACTTGTTATCTACGTTTTTGATGTTTATACAACATCTTTTACTTTTTATTTTTGGTGGCAGGTTGATGTATGAACTACCTCGTAATGCGTTATATTTCATCGTGTGAAACAATATTTCTTTGATCATTTCAAACTTCCAACCCGAACCTAATTGAGTGAATTCCTCTATTTTTTTCCAGATTTCTTGGTGTATTTCATCAGATAGTGATAACAGATCAGTCCCAAGCAAAACACGTCTTGATTTTGCGTTCATATAAGGTTCTGCAATTTCCTTGTTAGTTGATTCTTCCGTTATAACTAACTTTGAAAATATAACATGATATTGCACAAATAATCTAATACTTTTGTGTTTTTCAAGCTCACGTTTTACAGTTGTCTGTAGTAGGTGGTAAAGATTTGTTGTAGTAAAATTTACTAAAACAATTTGATTATCAAACTGATAACTATTATCAAAACCTGCAAAAGCAGTCGCTATTTTATTAGGTTCTCCCATAAAACTTTTCTTAGCTATATCACGTAATTTTAACATTATTATATTATAATGTATTATCTAATTAATAATTTTTTCACACTGCGCATGCGCTAAAAATTAATTGAAGATAAAAAAATCTCCTATAATATAATGACAACAAATCTAACAAACACATGTGAGCAAGAAGCATATCAAATTCAACCAAAGTATAACTTTATCTCACACTGCGCATGCGCTAAAAATCAATTAGAGATAAAAAATATTACCTATAATATAATGACAGTAAATCTAACAAGTGCACGTGAGCAAGAAGCATATCAAATTCACTCAAAGTATAACTTATACGCTGGAAATGTATTAGGTTCGGTTATTAACATCAAAACTAGAATATCTGTTGGAAAATTAACGTCAGCGGGTTTTACGATTAGTGTAAAGGGAGATAATGCTGAGAGGATTGCAATGTTTAGAAAAGATTTTATTTACACGTTGTTCTGCGATGATATTCCAGAGGGACAGCGTGTATATCATTATAACGGTAAAGTCACTGATGACAACATTGAAAACTTATCCTTACAAGATGAGTTTCAGCCACATCCTGTCTTTGATTTATACGAGGCTAACGATCGCGGTATTATTAGAAACAGAAAAACTAAAAAAGTTCTTGGTACTATGAACAATATGGGATATATCAGGGTAATTGTTAGAGGAACACTAACAGATTTTGTTCATTATCTTGGCCATAGGTTTGTTTACGAGGTGTTCAACGGATCTATACCTAATGGTCTTGTTATTAATCACATCAATAACGTAAAGACTGACAATCGATTGGAAAATCTAGAACTAGTTACCCAACAGGAAAATGTAAGAAAAGGACGAGGTGGTGGTAATAATTTTAGATGCCCAATAAAACCTGTTATTTCAAAAAACCTCGAAACGGATGAGGAGATTGAATTTAAATCGATTACAGCTGCGGCGAAATATTATAAGATAAATTCCAGAACAATATAATTTATAGCCGATGGTGTAACAAAATCAGCTTTTTCAAGAGAATACGATGCTAGGATTGGTTTTAGATATGATGATCAATAATATTTTGTAATTCGGTTTTAGTCAAGCAATGATGAGCAAATGCTATGATATCATCGTGATTAAATTTTAGCGTCGTTACTGCACTTTCATTAATTTTATTTTTTTCTGCTTCTGTTATTAATATTTTATGAGAATCACCTTGCATTACAATAACATCAACACTATAACCCAACAAACATTTTCTTACCGCTTCGGCTAGTTCGTTGTAATTTACTATATTAACGTTTTGGTGATATTTTATCTCATCAGTCATCTTATAATAATAAATTAGATAAAAATATATTATAATAATGGACTTGATGAAACGACTTGCTGAACTCTACGAAGAAGATACTAGCGACAAAGTCACCAGCGATAAGGTCACATTTTCCAAAGATTTTATAGACAAATCTATTGCTTATAATGAAGATGATATTTTGTATAACAATGAATCTGATGATGATGGTGAAATAGTCACTGTTGCTGACAGATCAAATTACAGCAGATCAACAACTAAACGGTATAATGTCAAGTATCACATTGCTAAACAAATAATAAATTTAATTTTACCGTTGCCGAACAACAACTGTTTTGGCAGCTAATCAAACCTTTCTTAAATATCAAGATTCCAGGCCGACAGAAAAATATCAAATTCGATTTCATATTCGTTAAAATTTTTAATCTAATGACGATCTCTAACGATCGTAAGCAGAATCTAATATCATTATGTAAACCAGTAAAATGTAAATCTGTCAAACAAAAGTATGAGTTAATTTATAATAGCATTATATCATAATCTGCTTGGTTGGGATCCAACTGTTAAATTTATCACTATACCCACGCCATTTGACTAAACTTTTATCCCCTTTTTTCTAATCACTTTCTCGATAACCAAAACATCCTGCTCAGTTTTCTGTAGTTCTTGTTCATTAAAACTACCTACGATCGGTTCCCCTGCCAGATCTTTTAAAACGTACGTTACAGGTACTGTTAAAAGTACCTTATCAATTACAAATACTTCTTCGCTCCAGTTTGGAGTAAATCCTTTTGCAAATACCTTTTTCATCAAAGAAATTCTAACTTTATCACCAACCTTAAATTTATGTCTACGGTACATGTTTTCATTTGCTAATATCGGATTTTTAACAGCTTTTTTAGGTGTCATTTTGATGGTTCGATGTTTCGTGTTATTATATTCACCTACGATTTGAGAAAGGTCATCGATGTACCTGTTGGTGTTTTTAGCTGTCATATGTTTGTGTAATTTTTCGTTTAGCGTGCGATTAAATCTCTCGACAACAACGCTTTTACCCTCGTTTCCTGTAACATATTTTTTTTATATTATTTTGTTCTAGAAACTGTTCAAACTTTTTGTTAAAAAACTCGGATCCGTGATCAGTCCAGATTTTATTTGGTTTTCTTTCTACACTCGTTATTATTTGTCTTAGCGCATCAGTCATTGAAGTCCCTGTCTTATCCGAAACAGGTACACTGAAAGCATACTTGCTAAAAACATCTATAACATTAAACAAATACCTTTTTGGAGCGCCATCAGCGCCAACATTAAACTGAGCTAGATTAGATACATCCACCAAATCTATTGCCCAGATATCATCTACACCATTAGCGACAACTTTACGTCGTGGAAACTTTTTTTTTAGGTCTGTGCAGCTCGACTGCAAGATCATCGTATACTTTTTTACCGAGTCCGAGTTTATATTTTGCTCCTATCATTCCCTGAACAAATCTTCTATCAAAACGTTCTCGTAGATTTGTTGGCTTCATATCACGTAATTCGTCTAACATTACTTTATCACAATCTAATTTTGAGTTTTCATGATCACGATAACAGATATCATGACGCATTGCTATTGCGTCCACTTGATTATAAGGCTCTTGGCCTGGCAACGGATTGTCGTTTTCATCTAGTTGTTGGTCTAGCGGATTCCACGGACCAGTATACCGATGACCTGGCAATGTCCAACCGCCTTTTGGTTTTGGCAATTTTCCAATAATTTTATGTATATCTATACCTGACCCTATTATTTCTCTGTTGTTACAACATTGACAGTATGCGACAATTTTATTTTGTTCAAGACACAAATCTCTGTCAGAATCACAGTTGCATATCATTCTATATTTTTAATCGTCGACTAAAATAATATTAGGGTAGCCAGATCCTAGCGACGTCGCTTGAGATACTATCGCTGGGGACGTTTTCTTTAAAAATGTATTTTTTCTTTTTCCACAGACTACACAAAAACTTTTTAATATTATCCTGTTGTTTTTTGTTTTTTCTGTTGTTTCATTAATATTTTCTGTTTTAGTTCTACACTTGAGACAGTATGTTGACATTATTATACTTGTAAGTTTAGATAAAATTAATTGCGATCTCATAATTAGCGTGAGAAGGTTGCTTGTCAAACTGTAAAATAAATTTTAAAAAATTAACATTTCTGCTCATCTGTTGGATAAACATAATACAATAATATCCACAAGCAGATGTTCCAACAGGTTGGAGTTGATTTGATGAATAATATATCTTTTTAAATTTTTTGTTCATATACTTTTTTATTACATCGCTTGGAGGAAGTCCAAACGAGTCAAAATAATTATTATTATAAACTGCTACCCAATGTGTGCCGGATCCGTCATTGAAATCTTGTATATTAATAACACACGAACTTACAGCTGATGGTGATTTTATTGCTGCGAGCTCATCTTTAGAATAAACTCCGTGAAATCCAGGAACCGCTTTTAACTTATCAATGATATCAAAATTACTCAACTGGGTCGACGAGTTCCTGGTAATGTTAGACCACGTCCGATTCCTAAAAGATTTGGCAGCAGACTTCCCGCTAGTCCCGCCAAAAGTGGAGCGAACGGAATAATTCCTCCTTGTTTTGTTTGATTGCATATGCATTTGCACTTTGGTGTTGGTGATTTTGTTTTTGTTGTTTTCTTTTTTTTTGTTGTTGGTGATTTCTTTTTCTTTTGTGGCATTATAATATATTATTTACATAAAATTTACAATTTTTTTATTCCACTTCCACGAATGATACCACTACCTTTGACTGCTTTCTCCGTTGCGCCAGATATTGCTCCAGACGCTGCTGCTATTCCTAATGTGCCTAAGACTGGTAAAAGTTTAGGTATTATTGTACTAGTTAATACTGATAATGCCGGACCAAGAAAACCACCTTCTTTTGCCATCGCTGTCATTTGTGCAGCACTCAAATTTAAAACAAAAGTTTTTTTTACGATCATACTTTTTTACTTGATTTTTTGTTAGCATTAATTTTGTTAAAACACCATCAGAAATATTAGGATTGATTTTTAATGATACCTGTTCTCGCTTTGCAATAGCAGCTACTAATTTTTTGACCTGACCATCAGTCAAATACACTTCTTTTACAATATATTTTGCCATTTTATATAACAACTGTAGATTAAACTTGAACTGTCATTTTACCTCCAATAGAATCTACTGTGATAAATCTATCACTAATAACTAATGCGTATACTTACAACGGCGCTACTGGAACCGCCCCAAGTGTCCAGGTAATTTCAATATCCGCTGTGCTGTCTACAGCTCGCTCGTTATGTTTACTAACATCAAAATGAAATATAGGATAAAGCGTACGAAATTCCTCTGCTGATATTTGAGTTTCATCTTCAACATCTTGATATTTTTGCATTGCGTCAAGCAGGTACATGTACGGTCGAGAAATATTTTTATTAACGTCATCAGCAAAATTGCACTCGATAGCTCGTTCTGGATATTGCTTTGAATTTAATCTAGCGTATATTCGTCTGACATCAGCGTGGTCAAATATTGCATTATTTTGTTGTTGGTTTCCTCGTCGAGCGTGCTGTTGAAATACGACAAAGATATTTCTCGGCAGTTGTTCGCTTGATGTTGTTGTGACCCTCCATGTGTAGTCTGTAGTATTTGGAACCGCTGTCTGATATATTTTATGCTGATTAAAGTAAATTCTATTCGTATGCTTATCAAGCGTACTATTTAATTCTGACATTTTAGTGATTGATGGTGTTATACGTGGCATCCACAAAGCGAGTTTGTTTATGATAAACTGTACATCAGCCCCTCCAGATCTAAACAAGCAATCGTTTTGGTCTGCTCGATCTAAAATAAGCGTATGTTTTACTCCGCGAAATACTTTATCATAATCGCGACAAAAGCCGAAAATTGTGCTTAGCGGAAGCATCATTGTAATTTGACGTGATCCTGCTGCAAGTTTTCTTCGCCTAGCAAAGCCTTCGTTATAACGTGGATTTCTCACGTCAAGTGTGTTAAGAAGTAAATTTAACATTGCAGTACCGTCTGCAGCTGCTCCTGGTGGCGTTATATTTAGATTATTAAAAGCTGCTGTAAGAGAAACTCTTGTAGCGTTTGCATTAGCATCTGCAGCAGGTGCGACAATATCTAGTGCAGCAGCATTAGCAATGAGAAAATTTCTCACAATTACAGTATTTTCATCAGCATTAGCTCCATGTACTATAGCGCCTCTCTTTAAAAATTCTGTTGATTCAGCTATACCCCGTCCAGTATCTTTAAACCACATCATATTAGTTGCAGTTGATCTCGAGTAATCGTCGGAAAATGAAATAATATTTAAAATTGTACTTGCAACTTGTAGATGACTTGAAATATCTTCTATAGTTTGATTGGCCAGTTGATATCTAGCACTTTTGAATAAACACCACCCGTTATTTATAAGAGCTACTTCTGTTCCAACTGCAAATGCAGCAGGTGGATTGGCTACTGTCATAATCTGACCACGAACTTCTAACATAGCCTTATGTGGCAGTAGAAATACATCTTCGTCTCTGGTGTTAAAGGTTCTAATACCAGTTTTATTTGGTTCGTTAGAATTTTCATCAAGGTACTCAACAAACTCGAATTCTGTCACATCGTTGTCGATGTCATAAGTTTCTGTTAAGTCGAGATAATTTTTAACAGACATTTTATTTTATTAGATTATACAAAATTTTATTGCGGCACTGTTACTTTAGATATTAATTTTTGTATGATCTGCTCGCCCTTTGGTGATAATAATTTTTTTGTTGTTGTTATCATAGCTTTTTGAGTTTCTTTTGTTGGAGCGATTTCTGAGATAACTTGTTTTATTTCAGATGCAGTCGGTGGATCACCTTTTATTTTATCAGCTATTTTTTGTCCCACCGCAGTCCCAGCGGCAGATGCAGCCCCAGTTGCAAAAGCTTTACCAGCGTCAATAGCAATTGATGCAACTTTACGTGCTAGTCCTGGAATATTTTCAATAACTTTAGTGAATATATTTCCAAAAAATCCTCCTACTATTTTTCTTCGATAAACTTTTTTTCTTTGTTTCATTATATTTGATGTTGCATAATTTTTACTTTTGCTCGCGTAGATGTAAATAATAAGTTACAACTTCATTACTAACATGTAACTGTTTTCCTGATTGATCTGTCAACTGCATCCTTATACTTGATATTTGATCTTCAACGTTTAAAGGATAATATATAATATGTCGTGGAGTTATTTGCATGAGAGAACCTGGCGGGACTTCTGGTGAGAAACTGTAAATCGTTTGACCTTTGCTACCTTTTGATGTATAAGAGCCAGAAGCAATAGAGCAATTTACTAATATTGTATTTACTTCTGTTATATTTGCTGGCAGTTCACTGTCATATGTAATAGGCTGATCAAGTGCAGTGTAAGTTTTTTCCAGTAAATCCTAACAGTTGTGCAATACTTCTTTCTCTTGGTTCAAGATTGATTGCTATATTTTTCAAAGTTATCCTAGTTCGCAATGTGTTATAATTTGCTGCTAATTTAAAATTATCAGCCACACCGTTAGCTTTTGTTATGAGCTCTTTGATTGTCTTGTTTAGATCTTCAATATTATAAGCTCCTTGCGGAATTTTTATTTTTTTTGTTGTAGATATTGGAGATGTTGTAATCATAGTAAAATACATTTCATCGTTAACATCATTTTTCACGTTAGGTATAGCATTCCAGCAAGTACAAGAAATTAATCCAATTTCATATTGTTTTGTAGGATCTAGTTGGATAGGTGGAATATAATTTACTGAAAAATTTGCGCTATCTTCTGTAGACTCGCTAGAGTTTAGTAATAATGTTGTTTGCATTCCTTTTATATTATATCATTTTATAAAATTAAGTCGCCGCGATTAAGTCGCGGTGTAAAGTTTCATATTCGTCAGATGTTAATAATTCACTCGATCTTAGATGATCAAGTATGTCAATGATTTCATTATCAAGTTCAACACTAACATTTCCAGCTTCCTTTGACGATATTAATAACATTAATCTACCTATCATTTCAGTAGTTGAAGTAAATACTTTTACACCAGTTCCTGTTTTTTCTTTTCTATATTTTTCTACACGAGATTTATCGAGTTTATCAAATTTTCTTTTAAAACTCCACCCTTTACCAAAAGGTTTTGCTCTACTATTTTCTGCTGTTTTTTTAAACGTGAGAGCAATGACACCCTTTCTCATTCTTTCATAAAGTGGAATCAAATTATCAATCTCTGTAACCGTGTTTAATTCATCTTTAGCAGCAGCTCCGTCATTAAATATTACATCTAATTTATCGATTAATGCTTGATATTCTGCATCAGTCCACTTGCTTATATCATCAATACCCCTTATATTTTCTTTGTTTAAAAAATCATCATATTCACTACCTTTTATCTCATCATTTGCTTTATTTATAAAATAAAATCTTTGATCTCCAACTTCCATAAACTTTACAGCAAGATCACCGACTCTTTGTTGCTCCTCTCTGATATCTTTTATATCTCCTGATAAACTTGTTATAATATTTGTTATTCCTTGCGTTGTTAACTCTGCTAATCTTCGCTCAAGTTCCAGTGGATTGTTTATCAATCGATCTGTTTCAGCTTGTCTAGCCGCAGGATCAGCCATATTTGCTGTAAGTGCCTCAATCAGTTTTCTTTTTTCTTCATCAGATCTAGTAACAAGTTTTGCAGCAGCTGCTTCCTGTTGTTCTTTAACAATTCCAACCAAGCCTTTTTCCTGTAGTTGTTTAAGTTCTTCTTCTGACAGTGGTTTAGTTTCAGGTTGTTTACCTAATAATGCTTCAGTAACCGGCTTGAAAATTGTAGCTGTTGTTTCTGTAGCAGTTACTTGCCCACGTCGTGCTTCTTGTACTTTTTGCTTAAGTGATGCCTGAGATTGAGCAAGTTTTTTTTAGGTCTTCTATGTGTTGTCTGTATCTTGCTCGTTTGTCCATTATTATAATTATAAATTTTATAAAATTGAAACGCTTTACTGTAAGTAAGTGTCAATACAACAGCGAAACATTTTAGTTGGATCATTTGTAAGTTTATCAAACAAGAAAAAGTTAAATTTATCTTTTGTAGCATTACGGTAAAGTTCAATAAACTTATCTTTTGTCACGCCACCGCATTGCTCGCTTGCAATATTTCTAACGTCAACATTATCCAGTCCTGGAAATAAAATAAAACAACCCGTATTTCGCCTAATAAACCTGTCAACATTATAAAATCCTTGAGCGAGATAAATAGAATTACACTGTTTGTTACTTGACAGTGAGGAATATGATCTTATTTTATTCATCTCCATGTTATTTAGCGGAATATCGTCAAAAACTACTATCTTATGTTCATCTGCATCAAGTTGATTAACTGGAATAAGATCTTCTGGCTGCCTAATTATAAAAAAATCTTCGCCAGCTTTAAGATCATCACGAAGTTTTTCATTATACTCACTTAATAACTCATTTATCTTGCTGTGGATTAATTGTGTAAATATAAACTCTATCGTAGTTAAAATTATCACCAAAAAGCAAGTTCATAAGTAAATTTGTTTTCCCCGATCCAGTTCGCCCAACAATAAGATAATGACAATCAGGAAGTTCATTGTTATGTTTATGCTTCACTAGTCTCTCTGTATCAAAGTTTAATATCGACGATTTTGCCATTTTATATAATATTAAACTAGTGTTGATAATTTTATCTAGGACAGTAAATAATGAGTTATTATACAAAATTTGGAACATTATTAGGAAATTTATCCACAGGTGACTTATCCAAATATGCAACTCTTGATCGACTCAAAAATGAAATCAATAATTTACTAAATCTTACCAGCGTAGATCCAGATGAAGTCGTCATTTTCCAGGACAAAGAAGGACGATTAAAGACGAGTAACGTAAAACTGTCAGATGTAGTTGTACGAAATCCAAGTGGGAATATTGTTATGACACAAAACAAGATTACAGATCTTGGAAACCCAACTGAGGATGGGGATGCTGTCACTAAAAAATACGTCAATGATTGGGACGCTTCAATTACTAATGAAATCACGGCGCTCAAAACTGATTTTACCAGTCACGTGAACACATTTGTAAGTTTTCGCAGAAACATAAACAAAATTAGAGATGAATTTTTTGGAAATCCATCAAATGTTAGCATTACACTCGCTAATATTAACACGAATCTCAATGATATTAACACAAAACTCAATGATATTATTAGTGGAATTCCTAATATTGTTGAAAAAACGAATATGATTAAAATGCCTCACAAACAGATTAAAAATATTGTGTATACTGTTGCATCTGGGTCTGGTAAATGGAGGAGGGATAATGATAGAGTCATATACACTCCAGAAGTTACCGGTGTGTATAGATTCTCAGTGTTTAGCAAAATAAAGTTTAATATATATACCTTAACTTCAATATATAATTCAATTGATAACATATCTGGAATATTAAATATAATATTAAACAAAAATTCTACGGAGCGATTTTTACTTGAACCAACTGATGTAAAATTTATAGGTCCTTATCATTGGTGTTTGGAGTTTGTAGTTGATTTATCATAACTATGTAAACAAATATTATAATGAAAAGAAGTATAGTTGATTTCAATCATATTTCAAAAGATATTCCAAAACAAGATGTAGACGCATTAATACAATACTATAAATATTATCATAAAAAACTTTGGTGTGTAAAAAAATGTTACAAATACTACAACAAGATCCTTCGAGTAATATCATATCTACCCTTGTTAATGACCAGTTCTGGTATAATTTCAAGTGGGGTATCATTAAATCCTTTTTTGTTAATCATATCCGCTATTGGTGTTTCACTTACAGCGGCGTGTAAAAAAGTAGAACCAAGACTTTTGATAAAGAAGCATGGTTGTTTAACATCAATTAAAACTTACAAGAAACTACTTGATCAGATCCGGTCTTACCTACGAGGAGTTAAATATAATATGGATGATTTATTACGTGAATTTCGTATTATTGACAATATGTTAACAGACATTCTACCAATGAGGGTTAGCAAGTATGAAAAAAATATCACAAAAAATATGAGTAACATAAAATTTTATCTAAACTTAAGATATAATATAACTAAAATAATATCATTTTCATTCTAATGCTAGTTTAATTTCCGCCTTGTTAACTGAAACGTTCTAATGCACAGTTTAATTTTCATCCTGTTATCTGATAAAAAAATTTGTGGTAAAATCTATTTGCTGTCTTTAGAATAATCATATTCCACACATACGTTGTTCTAACAAATTCGTCACTTCTGTTGACAGAGCTTATGGCATTCCAACACCTGTTGTTTTGTCTGGTTACAAAATATCTGTCTACATAGTAGTAGTAGAGGGAAATGAGGGGTTTGGCGGGGGTGGGGGAGGAGGTGGGGGAGGGGGTGGTGGGCCAAAACCCTCATTTCCCTCTACTACTATTCCTTAATAGCTGCTTAATATACTAATACATATATAATGTACTACCACTTCCATGTAGTCAAAGATCACACAGTGATTTAATATACTAATACATATATATAATGTACTAACACTTCCATGTAGTCAAAGATCACATAGCGATTTAATATACTAATACATATATAATGTACTAACACTTCCATGTAGTCAAAGATCACACAGTCATTTAATATACTAATACATATATAATGTACTAACACTTCCATGTAGTCAAAGATCACACAATCATTTAATATACTAATACATATATAATGTACTAACACTTCCATGTAGTCAAAGATCACACAGTGATTTAATATACTAATACATATATAATGTACTAACACTTCCATGTAGTCAAAGATCACAGTCATTTAATATACTAATACATATATAATGTAATAACACTTCCAAGTAATCAAAGATCACACAGTGATTTAATATACTGATACATATATAATGTAATAACACTTCCATGTAATCAAAGATCACACAGTTATTTAAAGTGTGAATTATACTTTGTGTCAGCAAATGATAAATAAAGTGCTTTAATTATAATGATCCAATTTGGAATAGGCCATTTTTCAATAACTTGTGTAGGATGACTTTGAACTCCAATGTATGTATGTATGTATGTATGTATGTATGTATGTATGTATGTATGTATGTATGTATGTATGTATGTATGTATGTATGTATGTATGTATGTATGTATGTATGTATGTATGTATGTATGTATGTATGTATGTATGTATGTATGTATGTATGTATGTATTTATGTATTTATGTATTTATGTGTGTGTGTGCATGCATGCATGCATGTGTATGTATGTATGTAGGTATGTGTGTGTATGTATGTATGTGTGTGTGTGTAGGTAGATAGGTAGGTATGTATATGTATGTATGTATTGTGTGTATGTGTATGTATGTATATAGGTATGTATGTATGTATGTATATATATATATATATATATATATATATATATATATATATATATATATATATATATATATATATATATATATATATATATATGCACACACACACAAAACACACTAAATGTATTACCACTGTTTTCTAAATTTTTTAAGTATTATTAATTTACAGAACATGAAAGGACACAAATTGAATTCAGATAACAAAAAAGAAAAAGCACAAAATACTTTTCAAACACAGTAGTAATGCATATGAGAGCTTGAAGAGTCAAATGGTACTGACACAGAGGAGTTTATGAATTGCAAAGAATTGATGGTTGAAAAAAAGGGAAATGTGGTGGACTCGCATGATTATTAGAAATTAGAGTATTGAAGACGTATTTTCAAAAGTCCGTGTTTAGAGAATAAATGAATAGAACATTGTATAGACTTGTAACAATTGTCAATATATAAAATGAGGCCAAGTGATTATAAGGGGATTAGGTGAAGTTGCATAGGCAAGACCTTAGTAGATGACAATTAAAGCCCTTGTTGATTGTTGGTGAGTTTTCATAGCTTTGATTAGTTGATTAACTATGCATTTTTTTAATTGTTGCTTCATGCTACAGTATACTTAAAATCCTTCTACAGTAGATGACAATTAAAGCCCTTGTTGATTGTTGGTGACTTTTCATAGCTTTGATTAGTTGATTAACTATGCATATTTTTGATTGTTGCTTCATGCTACAGTATACTTAAAATCCTTCTACAGTAGATGACAATTAAAGCCCTTGTTGATTGTTGGTGACTTTTCATAGCTTTGATTAGTTGATTAACTATGCATATTTTTAATTGTTGCTTCATACTACAGTGTACTTAAAATCCTTCTGCAGTGTTCGGAACTCTCATCATATACCCTTATTACAACTCTTTGGTCTTAGACTAAGTAATTGAAAAGAGCGAAAACCAACAAGTTTTGTTAGCTTCAACAAATAATTTATTTCTCTGTCTTACAAAGTGAAAATTTATAAAGAACTTATAGTATTGCAAATGAAATCCCAAAATGTCCAAAAAGTGAGTCCTAATGAATAAAGTTCTAATTAAATTCCTGTGGTGTTTGAAATAAGATCCAATGCTAAAGGCATTAATGTGCTTGTAGTCTTGAAAGTACTAATGTACCGGTGCCCTGAAGTGTGATAATGTGCTAACAGTTTCCCAATTAATCACAATAATATAATCCATGATGTCTTTGTTTGAATTCACTATAATTTCAGATTAATGTTTCTGTCCAAGAATATTAGAGCATTTCCAGTTAATAAATACATTGAATAAATAAATATCACCCAACTCAAATACTGAACACAACAATAAGATTTCTCCTTCAGCTGTTATGAATAATTTTTCCAAAAACATTATTATATAAATTAAGACACAAAAGAAGAGCCAGGACTTAGAACAAAAGTACGTTTCTAGAACCATCCAAGTTATAATTAGACTAGTTCTGTTACTACAGTTATAATGACAAACATGGTAAACACAATGGCCTTGACTGATTAAGATCAAACATTTAACCCACATTGTTATAAAAATATTGACTATATATGTTTACCAAAACATCCACAACATGAACTTGATGTTGGGCAAGGTCAAGTTCAAAATTCAGTGATACATAAATATGGAGAAAAATAACAAATACAAATTAAATACATGTATGCATAACACCATATTTAAAAAACATAGTACCAAAATATTGGGACTTCTCAGTGTTCTTCCTGTAATGTAATTAATTTCATTGGTCTGAGAAATAAGATCATCCATGGAATAGTTGTGAAATCAACTGTTACTTTGGTGCAATCAGCAAATATGCTTTCAGTTTTTTGGTATCAAAACAGCCAATTTTGTGGTATTATTGTTGGTTTTATTGCCCTGAGAATCAAACCAATCATTTATGTTTAGGGGAAGAATTACCAAGAGGTCCCAGAATGTTGGCACTATTGTTCTGAATATGGTACATGGTAAGATGCAGGTATTTCAGAAATCATGGATGGATGTATGTATTCAGGTGAGTGAGAAACGCTTATTGAAGTGAGGTGTCGGAACATATTCATTTAATTAGTCTATTGATCAAGACAAAGTTAATGTATTTACAGTTAATTAAAAAGTGTTTTAATTTCTTTATTTTCCAAAATCTTTTCTTTTTGACTTCACCTACGCCCTCTACAATCAAAAATGGATAAAAAAATGAGTTCATCAACATAAAAAAATGAATACTAAAGTTTAGACAGTTTGGATTTTTCATATGTCTGAAATTAAGGATAAGCAAAGAGAAGAGTGTTCATTATGCTAGACCATTTAATGCATCTACTGTTAGCATGTGGTAGAAAAAATTCCATGTTTTTAGTAAGGAATGTAATTTGATCCCACATCCCAAAATGACCATATAAATATCTATTGGGGGTGGGTGGGTAAAAGTTGAAAAAAACCCGATAAGATTTAGGGAGAATAGGATTTCTATCATAGCATGACAAATAACAAAATGCATTTTTATGACACATAAGCACTTATTTGACATGACTGAAGATGACCATGTAATCCACCCCACCCACACACTCAACATAAATGCTTGCCTAAGGGTTGCATTTAAGGATATATTTTAATCATTACTTGAAGTAATTAATACTGATGTTTGTTCCTAAAGGTCATTTTATACGGTACTCTTTACTGTAGCCATAAGAAGTAACATTCATATCAGTTCACAAGATGTTAGTATCCATAGTTACAATTAATACATAGCAAGAGCTGACCATTACACCTGCATCCCACGGGGCAACCATTACACCTGCATCCCACGGGGCATCATTTGCTCTATTTGCTTGCATGTATAAAGAAACAATTATTTGTTTTAATAAAATAAATAGTTTTTGAGAGAAAAGTGAAGCAAAGAAGAATAATATAAAACATGAAGCAACAGCAAATTCAGAACTGTAAAAGGCACATTTTCTTACACATATAATAATTATGTTGCTGTTATTTTTCTTTTTTAAAAATTTTTATACTCCAAACTTTGAATAGTTTTGTATTAAATTACACAAAAATCTGGCCACCAAACATTAAGTTTTGAGGAAAATATGTCCAGCAAGAGCTTTTAGAATTTGTGAATCCCTAATTATGTGTGTGTGTATGTGTGTGTGTGTGTGTGTGTATTCAGATGTAAAATTTTAAACATTAACTTCACCATAATTTGCTTTTTTCTATTTTAGCAAGATGATAGATCGTACATTGAATTGGATACCTTTGGGTTTCTGAAGGAAGGAACATGGGAGGTGAACATGACCAAGTTTTCTGTCACTGCCAAGCCATCTTCTGAAGTCTATAGGAATAATCATGTATGTTTATATATATATATATATATATATATATATATATATATATATATATATATATATATATATATATATATATATATATATATATATATATATATATATATATATATATATATATGAACAGTATCTGATAATTTCATCCAAATGAATGTCAGGTATTGTCCTTAAGAGTAAAAAATATGACCTGTCAAAAGAGTACATTTTTAAACAAAATGATATTAATAGATTTTTAAAACATGTCTTATCTACCTATATTGTAATGTTACAACTGTTGGATACTATGTGAAGAAAAAAATTCCATATCTTTTTTTATAAGAATTGGCTGAGTTTGTTATTGTGGGAAGATATATTGTAATTTGATACATTTAATTTTAGCTTTGTGTGTTAAGTGGTTCTTGTTGATGTGACATTGACTGAATTTAATTGTAATATGATTTTTAAAACAAAATAATTGAAATGTTAAAAGAAATTTTATTTTATTTTATTATTGTGTTAAATCTATTAGGAGTAAAATTAATCAAAATTAAAATTTACTCCAAAACTTGTTCTGTTTCAGATGTTCCTAAAGCAAAAGATTTAAGTTTTACTTTTGATGTAAATAATATAATTCATGTTAAACACTCTTAACAGAGTAAAATCTACAGTTGATCTCTCATAATACATTTTTTATATTATACAATATTGAAAAAGCAACAAACATTGAAGCATTGTTGTGGATGTGACTTGGTGAATAATGAAATCCTTTTGAAAAACTGAAAATCTACCAATGTGATGAAAGCACAGTTAGATAGTTTACTTCTTACTTATGTGAGCAAACACAACATGTTTATATAAATAATGTTCTGTCTGAACCTGGAACAATTAGATGTGGAGTACAACAAGGCTCAATTCTAGGTCCATTACTGTTTATTATATTTATTAATGACCTACTACTTGTATTAAGGGACTCAATATCATCTACAGATCGCTATGCAGATGACACAACATTGAACTCAAAATTTCTCTACAGAATGCCCTAAGCAAAACTGGACAACTGGTGCACATGCAATGGCATGGTGATTAAAACTGGTAAAACTAAAATATTACTTATCTCAACACAGAAAAAAGAACAAAACTTGATAGTGATGAACTATGTCTGGCATGGAAGGATAAAAATTTGCAAATGGTCTGTCATGATAGTCTACTTGGTGTTTTGGTAGACAATAACCTATCATGGACTGAACATATCAAACATATCATTAAAAAAGTCAATTCAAGTTTATGGCTTCTCAGTAGGATAAGACACTTTCTCCCAGAAAAGCACAGTAAACTATTTTATAACAGATACAACCTTACTTAGGCTACTGTAATACATTATGGGGTAATTAAAATAATAAAAACATAGCCAAGCTGTCACATCTTCAAAAAAAGCATTAGGTCTAATATCAGTCCAGAAAGAAAGCAAGGAAATTTTAGCAGGTAAGTTAAAATATTACCTATTATGACAGAATGTATTTGAGAAAAGTCAGATTAATGTACAGGATATCCAATAATATTGCTCCTGAATATTTACAATCACTATTCCAGTATAGGCTGCCAGACAATACTCCACACCTGTGATCCATGTCTAACAAACATTATAAAATACTGAAACCAAATAAGGAATTATTTAAAAACAAAGTTTCCAATACACTTTAACTTTGCTCTGGAATAGTATTCCAGTTGAGATTAGAAATGTCCACTCTATTTCCTTTTTCCAAAACCAGTATATCCAGTGGCTTCAGAGATGGAGGTAAAATAAATAAATTCCTTTGTATAAGGGCCTCAAGGTAGATTAGTTCTTAGCCAATTGTGTTACCCTCTTTAAATAAAGTCATAATAATTTATGATGTATTACCATAGATATATTATTTGGACTAATTAAAAAAGTATAGATGGGTTGATACAGGTGTCATGTATGTATGCATGGACTAGTTACTATAGAAGAGTTGATACAGATGTTCTCTGTGCATACACATCTTGGTATAAAAGGATTGATACAGGTATTTTCTTGTCATGCACATATTAGTATAGAAAGATTAATACAGATGTTCTCTGTGGATACACATGTTGGTATAAAATGATTGATACAGGTATTTTCTAGGCATGCACATATTAGTATAGAAAGGTTAATACAGATGTTCTCTGTGGATACGCATGTTGGTATAAAATGATTGATACAGGTATTTTCTAGGCATGCACATATTAGTATAGAAAGATTGATACAGGTGTTCTAAATTGCATATACATGTTGGTATAAAAGGGTTGATACAGGTGTTCTCTGTGCATACACATATCAGTATAGAAGGGTTGATACAGTTCTTTGTGCATGTAATTGTTGGTATAAAAGGGTTGATACAGGTGTTATTTGTACATGCACATGTTAGTATAGTGTAATATATAGCTGCATTATCATGTAACATCTTTATTTCCTCTGCTTTAAAACTGATATATTTCCTGATGCCATTCTATAGGTGCAAAAATGTTATTCATGGTGAGTGGTACCACACTTTCATTCCCTTTTGGGCTTTAAAAACTCTCCAAGAGTAGTTAAGTGCACAAGATCTGGGAGTTCTTGCAGGGCATGCATCAATCTACATGAGCTGTTCAGTGCACAAGATTTGGGAGTTTCTGATCGGCATGGATCAATCTACATGAGCTGTTCGGTGCATAAGATTTGGGAGTTCTTGCTGGGCATGCATCAGTCTACATGAGCAGTTGAGTACACAAGATCTGGGAGTTCTTGCTGGGCATGCATCAGTCTACATGAGCAGTTGAGTAAAAAGATCTGGGAGTTCTTGCTGGGCATGATCAGTCTACATGAGCAGTTCGGAGCACAAGATTTGGGAGTTCTTCCTGGGCATGCATCAATCTACATGAGCAGTTGAGTACACAAGATCTGGGAGTTCTTGCTGGGCATGCATCAATCTACATGAGTAGTTGAGTACACAAGATCTGGGAGTTCTTGCTGGGCATGCATCAATCTACAGAAGCAGTTCAGTGCACAAGATTTGGGAGTTCTTGCTGGGCATGCATCAATCTACATGAGTAGTTGAGTACACAAGATCTGGGAGTTCTTGCTGGGCATGCATCAGTCTACATGAGCAGTTCGGTGCACAAGATTTGGGAGTTCTTGCTGGACATGCATCAGTCTACATGAGCAGTTGAGTGCACAAGATCTGGGAGTTTCTGATCGGCATGCATCAATCTACATGAGCAGTTGAGTACACAAGATCTGGGAGTTCTTGCTGGGCATGCATCAGTCTACATGAGCAGTTTGGTGCACAAGATTTGGGAGATCTTGCTGGGCATGCATCAGTCTACATGTGCAGTTGAGTGCACAAGATCTGGGAGTTCTTGCTGGACATGCATCAGTCTACCTGAGCTGTTCAGTGCACAAGATCTGCGAGTTTGTGCTGGCCATGCATCAGTCTACATGAGCAGTTGAGTGCATGAGATTTGGGAGTTCTTGCTGGGCATGCATCAGTCTACAAGATCAGTTGAGTGCACAACATCTGGGAGTTTCTGATTGGCATGCATCAATCTACTTGAGAAGTTGAGTGCACAATATCTGGGAGTTTGTGCTGAGCATGCATCAGTCTACATGAGTAGTTGAGTGCACAAGATCTGGGAGTTTTTGATGGGTATGTATCAGTTTATATGAGCAGTTAAATGCACAAGATCTGGGAGTTCTTGCTGGGCATGCATCAGTCTACATGAGCAGTTGAGTGCACAAAATCTGGGAGTTTTTGATGGGTATGTATCAGTCTATATGAGCAGTTAAGTGCACAAGATCTGGGAGTTCTTGCTGGGCATGCATCATTCTACATGAGCAGTTGAGTACACAAGACTTGGGAGTTCTTGCTGGGCATGCCTCAGTCTATATGAGCAGTTGAGTACACAAGACTTGGGAGTTCTTGCTGGGCATGCATCAGTCTATATGAGCAGTTGAGTGCATGAAATTTGGGAGTTCTTGCTGGGCATGCATCAATCTACATGAGTAGTTGAGTGCACAAAATCAGGGAGTTTTTGATGGGTATGCATCAGTCTATATGAGCAGTTGAGTGCACAAGATCTGGGAGTTTCAGATCGGCATGCATCAATCTACTTGAGAAGTTGAGTGCACAAGATCTGGGAGTTCTTGCTGGGCATGCATCAGTCTACATGAGCAGTTGGGTGCATGAGATTTGGGAGCTTCAGCTAGGCATTTATATCGCTAATCTATAATCGGCTATCACAGCAATCATTATCTGGATGTTTGGAAAGGTATGATGAATTAAAAACATTATAACAGCAGCTTATATGAAACTATTAAAATGAAACATGTTTGTAGAAAATTCTGTTTTGACATTTATTAAGTTTTTCACATGCTTGTTTGTCAAGTTAGGAGCTTTAAATCAGAGTGATGAAGGACACAAATGCATTATCATTTGTCAAGGTTTATATTTTTCTTAGTCTTTTCTAGATACTGTCTGTAAATTCAGCATGCTACAATGCACAAATTCTAGGTATAACTCATTTCTGAAAATCTTTCATCAAATCAAGGCATGCAGGCTTGTTATCTTAACTGCTATAAGTCTTAGAAACTGCATACTACAAGTTCAGGAGAACTTGTTGTTAATGTTGCTGTACACTAATTATCAATCATTTCTTAATACTGAATAAGATGTTCCTCAGCTACAGTGAGTCAAGTCTAAATTGACACAAAACCAAAATACTGGACCAAAAAATTTAAATGTCATATATTAAATAAAAATTTTACAATTATGAAAGAAATATAAATATCCTTTGGTATGGCCATTTTTTTCTGGCATATCATCTCATTGTCGTCATTCAATATCTTTTTTGTAGTGGTAATAATCTTTGTGTTTGCAGGTACTTATATTATGCAATACACAAAGCTAAGTGTATTGTCCATTCTGACTTGGATTCAGAGAGGGGCACAGTGTCAAATCCTAACTTGGGTAACTGTGGGCTACTTCAGGGGCATTACTATATCTGGTAACAACCCTCAATGTGTGCCATTTACATCATCTAATTTTATCCCATTTTATATATTAATGTATCCATTATTTTTGGAAAATACAGTACATTTGTAAAATTATGAAATACAAATTGATAAATTTTATTCAGTATTAATATTCCATCATATAAAATTAAGAAATTTTTGGTAAAGATTCAAGAAGTTTTTTTAAAAATTCAGGGAATTTTCAAGTATAATATCAACTTTTTTAAAATTAGGCTGTTTCAGGACAATCTTTCAAATTCATAGATTTTTTTTGTGTATGAACCTTATAATAATTATAAATCTTAGGTCAAAAATGTCTGTACATTCAGTTTTGCTTACAGTACCTTGCTTTTAACACATAACATTTGATTCTGATGAACAACAGGAGTGGGCCTTCTGTGATTTGCCATAGGTCTGATGAACAACAGGAGTGGGCCATCTTTGATTTGCCATAGGTCTGATGAACAACAGTCTTGATGTATCACAATGATATAATCCAGATAATCTTTGAATGAATTCACAATAATCCTAAAATTGTGTTAATTGAACCAATGAGCACTTCAGTAATTATAATGAATAATTAAATAATTCATCTATATCTGAATGTAACAGTAAAGGACTCCACAGACTGATCTTATAATATAAATGAATAATTTTTGTTTTACGTCTTCCTTATATAAAATCCTAAGGCACAAAAAGATGACCAGGATGTGGGTTATAGGTTTTCTTTCAGAACAATCTAAGGTCAAAAAACAGTTAAACATATTTACAAATTACCATTATCTTAAAGTAGAAACCACAGCCTTGGACATAAGTTAGCTATCTAAACATTTGTTCACAAATGACCATTTGCTTAAGCTACAACCTACAATCATGGGTAAAAATTAAACACACAATTTTGATATAAATAACAATTATTTTAGCAGCTTTAATCCTGCATTCAATACATCTTCAAGATATTGCTCCCACTGCCTATGAATGAGGCACAGTTTTAAAGTCCATGATTATAGATTGAATTTACCTCTCTGCTGAAGTTTGCCAACTGTGTCGAAATGCACACCTTGCATATGGATTTGACAGGAGTAATCAGTGAAAGAAACAGCATAGACTTATATGTGATGGCACATTATGCAACAGCAGATTTGGGTCTGTGTTGTATGCATCATTTTGCATGTATGTCAGTGTTTTGTAATTCTGACCATTGTTATTATTGGTTGCTGGATAAGAGAGTTACTTAATTTTTTTTCCAGAAAATCCAAGCTCATTGTTTCAGGATGTGCTGTTACACTTTTATGGGTAATTTTACAAGAGCAAGCACTGCATTGATATCACAACATGCATTAATAGAAGGGGAGGAAAGTAGTGCAGCAATTAGAGGGATGCTTGATAACTTATATTGTAAAATCTGGTTTATTAGTAATGCTACAAAATGAGCATGTAACCTCAACCTTTTGAGCAAAACTACAGTACATTTGTTCATGGAATTTTAAAATAACTTTCAAAATACCTATCTCTTACTCTTATTTCCTGTGCATATATATATATATATATATATATATATATATATATATATATATATATATATATATATATATATATATATATATATATATATATATATTTATAGATGCAATAAACTGACAAGGAATAGTGCAAAACTAGTAACTAGTGTACATTTATGTAAAGCATATTATATCCCGGATATTGGATCCTATACCGGATAATTTATTCTTATAGTTGTAATTAAATGATGCTAAGAACATTTAGAAAAGTTTGAAAACAAACTGTGTCGGCTGCAAAGGATAATTCTACTTGTGTATAGCTTTCTAGTTTTCTCTATTTAGACCGCTTGGTTTCAATGTTCTTAGGTGGTGTATCCAGTATGATTCCTTTTTTCTTCCTGGTTTCGGAACTCCAGTTGTGGTTGTTATCAATTGCGATAAGTGTTATATAATAAATTGTGTTATAAATTATCCGGTATAGAATTAAATATCTAGGATATAATCTGTGTTACATAAATGTACACAACCTAATAGATGTCACTATAGTTTGTACATTTCTAGGGAAATAGAAACATCTCTCAGTATCTGCAACAAGTCTATACAGGTTGGTTGAGACATAGTGCTTCTATAGGTTTATTTCATGTAGAGACAGCCATATAGAGTTTTACAAACACAATGTTTTTTATGTCTATTTGTTTGTTTTGTCTATGTTTTGTATATGCCTTTGAAAAAGTCTCATTAAGAGTCAAAAGCACTCAGGCTAGTCAGTTACTAGTTTCGCACTGTTAGTGGTCAGTTTATTGCCTCTATCTCGATCAATCCCTGACACATGTGATCCCTTGTTGGATCGAGTGCACTTGAAAGGGCTGTTATTCACCATATGATTTGTATTATATATATATATATATATATATATATATATATATATATATATATATATATATATATATATATATATATATATTTCATTCATTCTTCAATTCTTCAAATCAGTGGTAATATTATCATCAACTAATTGTAGACGGGCACAAAAGTTGCATTGGTGAATAAATTAAATACCTGTGTGAATTTCAGTAATTCAATTAGATATGGTGAAATATGCAATCATAAGATCTCAAACTCATCTCTTGTCTCTGCCAAAAACATTTGTCACAAAACATCAACATTTTATCCTCAATATATGAATTTCATGAATTTAAACAATGACATGGAATTAAACATAATTTTAATCATATAAAAATGGATTAAGTTTGTAGTGAACTCTCTGTTGTCTATTAAACACAACTAATTTTATTTGTATACCATTGTAACTTTCATGTTGATTATGATATCTGACAAGGAGAAAACTGTCAAATGTAACATCCATACAAAATTCATGGAAGTACAGCATTTGTCAAATTTACATACCTTACAAACTTTTTAGCCATTTTCATTTTTGATTAGAAATATCTTCTACATTTATTACCAGTCTTTCACAAGAATAGAAATAGGGGCCCCGAGTGGCCAAGTGGTTTAAAGTGCTGTCTGTTACAGATCACTGCCATCTCACCTCTGTCTGCATTGGTTTGAGTCTAGGATTTGACAAATGCTGATATGTGAGAAAGCTTGCCAGTAGCTTCTTGTGGGTCGGTTGTTTTTTTAAGTGATTTCCCGGTTTCTTCCTCCACCATTACTACTGGCCACCATGTATAGCCTATCATGTGCTGAAAAATGGCGTTAAGCCCCACAACAACAAAATCAAGAATAGAAATAATAAATTATTTTCTCTTGACCAAGTGTTACTTGCTTGTTGTTGACCATTCATCTTTTCAAGCATAACACTGTTGCTGATGTATTTTGCGATGGATGATGTAGTTAGTACATATGGAAGGCAAGAGGTTTGGTTTTTGATAAGTTGCATATTCTTGTTATAAAAGACTGAATTCTGGACTTTATGGGTTTGACCAGCTGATTATTGATCCATTGAATGGTAAATTCTTTAAGCAGCATCACAGATTACAAAATTTAAAGCGCTATATATATATTTTTTGACAGCAGTATCAACCAGTTAAGAATGAAGTATCATAAAATGTGCAATAACTTAACAAATTTAACTAATTGACTTGAGCATGCAAGTCTCTTTTTGGCTGACATGATAACAGCCAAATATTTTATTGTGTGAGTCCCTTGTTAGTTAAGCCCATCTGTAGATTGTACAGAGCAAGATCATATATGCCCCATCAGATCATGGTTTATGTAATTTGCTAGGAGTAATCACTAGAACAAGTAATACAGATGTTGAGCTGTAGGTGGATTATGTAATGGCAGATCAGGGTCTGTGTCATTTGGAGTTGGATCCAACTCATAATTGAGGATATAAATTATTTTAAAACTAAATACTGTTTCTCAGCTTTTATTTCATCCATTAATTTTCTAATAAAATGGGAGGAAGAACAACTATTGTATTCTGATGTACCTTATATGTATGCATGCAGGTCTGCTCCAACAGTGAACTTCATAGACCTGGATCTGCAGTGCATAATGTGCAAATGGATCTGGATGTATGCAGTTTGTTAGGAGTAATTAGCAGAACAAGAAAAATAAAAACTAATCTAAGCTCATTTTACGAAGGCGCATCAATGTATTGCATGAAGTTGGATCTGACTTATATGCAAGTATGTATGGTAATCACTTTGGGGTCTTTTTTGTTCTAAAATGATGGTACGGAAATTTACATGCTTCTGTTGATTATGCCTAATAATTGAAAAGCAAAATGCTCTTTGCACATGATCTTACTATTTTCACTAGCTGTAACTAAGAAAATTATATTTAATTATAAAATGGTTTTTAAAATGGGTATGGGTATAAATTACAAAACACCCATTGGTACAAAAGGACCCTCAACATTGTCCAAAAATAGAGGTGGTGAAATGTTTAATCAAATACTTGAGGATTTACCTTAGTTAAGATTTTGTGTGCATGTGTGTGATTTGAATTTTTAATGTAGATGTAAAAAATTTCAGTCATCATGCAGACATGTAGCATGATGTCCCACCCAGTCACATTATCCTGACACCAGACTGACCACTCCTAACACTTACCTCAGCACCTAGTGAGGCAGCTGTTAGTAGCATTTTTATATCTTTGTTATGACTTGGTCAGGGTTCAAACCCACAACCTCCTGCACCCAAAGTGAATGCTCTAACCACTAGGTCACATGATTTTTCAGTTATGATTATAATATGGTCAGTAGTATTGTTAGATGTTTGAATGTTTTTCTTTTTCTTTTTTGCAGTTTGAATTTATATTGCTGAAAATTGCAGAGTCTGGTGCTATAGTTGACATGGTAACAGCATTATATACAAATATTTACAATACTAACCCAAGCTTGTAAATATGCACCCCTCTCCCCCACCCATAAACCTATATGTCCAAAGTAAAAACAAAGAAAAGAACAATTGACATTTTTTAAAAAGGCTTTTTCTGATGATATGACCATACTACACATTTAAAAAAAAAAAATTTCATGGTGGGCTTCTTGGAGTTGTGATAAGAGAAATACTGTATGAAAATACTCCAGAATTGACAAAAGTGAAATCAGTTGGAAGGTCTCTGAGTGAGCTTTAGCCATCATTTCATCATCTCAAAAATGCACTCTGACATGCAACATTTTGTTTTCATTCATTGTTTTCATTCATTTGAAATGCCAATTAGAAATGCCAACATATATACATTTATTTGTGCCCACGACTATTGAGCTTCAATCAGCAAGCTTTTAATTTTTATGGGGATATTTACTAAGTTATGATAAATATATTTGTTCTTTGTTAAAATTCTGCCAGACAAAATAAAAAATACAATTGAAACACATTCAGTTATTTCATTGATAGTGTGAAGACATGGGTGTTGATTCCAGTCGATCATTGAATGAATGATTAAACTATGTTTTCTACTCCCTAAATAAGTAGCTGTTTTTCTGGATATGAACAAATTATTAAGTATGTGTGAAACAAACAAGCCTCAGAGTCCATAATTGCAGGGTCTGCAGTTAAATGAGACTGTACACATTGGTAGTTGTTTTGACAGGTTTAGGATATTCTAAGATATTTGTATCACTTTAACTGTGGTAGTGTCCATCAAACTACTGAATCTGTCTTTTATGTTGAGGGACTGCTGCTTTTGCAGAATTAGTGCTTGATATTATTGTTATCTGATTACAGCATCAATATAATATTATCATTACATAATGACAGCATTGATATGATATTATCATTACATAATGATAGCATTGACATAATATGATCATTACATACTGATAACATTGATATGATATTGTAATTACAAAATGATAGCATTTATATGATATTGTAATTACATAATGATAGCATTGATATGATATTATCATTACATAATGACAGCATTGATATGATATTGTCATTACATAATGGTAGCAATGATATGATCTTGTAATTACATCATGATAGCATTGCTATGATATTGTAATTACATAAAGATAGCATTGATATGATATGATCAATACATAATGAGATCATAGATATGATATGATCATTATATAATGACAGCATTGATATATTGTAATTACATAATGATAGCATTGATATGATATTATAATTACATAATGATAAAATTGATATATGATCATTACTTAATGATATTATTGATAACTATATATATATATATATATATATATATATATATATATATATATATATATATATATATATATGTGTGATCATTACATAATGATAGCATTGATATTATAGTGTAATTACATAATGATAGCATTGATATCATCATTACATAATGATAGCATTGATCTGATAGTCATAGCATAATAATAGCATTGATATATGATCATTACATAATGATAGCATTGATATGATATTGTAATTACATAATGATAACATTGATATGATCATTACATAATGATATCATTCATATGATATGATCATTACATATTGACAACATTGATATAATATTGTAATTACATAATAATAGGATTGCTATGATATCATCATTACATAATAATAGCATTGAAATGATATTGTAATAACATAATGATAGCATTGCTGTATCACCATTACATAATAACAGCTTTGATATGATATTGTCATTACATAATGATAGCATTGATATGCTATTGTCATTACATAATGATAGCATTGATATGCTATTGTCATTACATAATGATAGCATTGACATGATACTATCCTTGCATATTGATAGCATTTATATGATATAATCATTACATGATGATAGCATTGATATGATATTGTAATTAAATAGTGATAGCATTGATATGATGTTATCATTACATAATGACATCATTGATATGATATGATCATTACATAATGATAGCATTGATATGATATTGTAATTACATAATGTTAGTATTGAATGATCATTACATAATGATAACATTGGTATGATATTGTAATTACATAATGATAACATTGATATGATCATTACATAATGATATCATAAATATGATATGATTATTACATAATGACAGAATTGATATGATATTGTAATTATGTAATGATAGCATTAATATAATATTGTCATTTTATGATGACAGCATTTTTATGGTATTGTAATTACATAATGATAGCATTGATATATGATCATCACATAATGACAGCATTGACACTATATTGTCATTACATGATGATAGCATTCATATAATATGATAATTACATAATGATGGCATTGATATGATGTTGTCATTATATAATTACAGCATTGATATGATATTGCCATTATATAATGACAGCATTGATATGGTATGATCATTGCATAATGATGGCATTGATATGATATTTTAATTACATAATGATAGCATAATGACAGCATTATGATATTGTAATTACATAATGATAGCATTGATATATGATCATCACATAAGGACAGCATTGATACTATATTGTCATTACATAATGATAGAATTCATATGATATGATCATTGAAAAATGACAGCATTGATATAATATGATCATTACTTATTGATATCATTGTTTATGATATTATCATTACATAATGATTGCATTCATATGATATGATCATTACAAAATGACAGCATTTATATGATATGATAATTTCTTAATGATATCATTGTTTATATTGTCATTACATGATGATAACATTCATATAATATGATAATTACATAATGATGGCATTGATATGATGTTGTCATTATATAATTACAGCATTGATATGATATTGCCATTATATAATGACAGCATTGATATGATATGATCATTGCATAATGATGGCATTGATATGATATTTTAATTACATAATGATAGCATAATGACAGCATTATGATATTGTAATTACATAATGATAGCATTGATATATGATCATCACATAAGGACAGCATTGATACTATATTGTCATTACATAATGATAACATTCATATGATATGATCATTGAAAAATGACAGCATTGATATAATATGATCATTACTTATTGATATCATTGTTTATGATATTATTACATAATGATAGCATTAATATGATATGATTATTACATAATGACAGCATTGATATGATATTGTCATTATATAATGACAGCATTGATATGATATGATCATTACATAATGATGGCATTGATATCATATTGTAATTACATAATGATAGCATTTCCATGATATGATCATTAAATAATGATATCAATGATATCATATGATCATTACATAATGACAGCATTGATATGATATTGTAATTACATAATGATAAGATTGATGATTACATAATGATATCAATGATATGATATGGTCATTACATAATGACATCATTGGTATGATATCCTAATTACATAATGATAACATTTATATGATATGATCATTACATAATTATAGCATTGATATATGATCATGACATAATGATAGCATTGATATATGATCATTACATAATGATAGCATTGATATGATATTGTCATTACATATGACAGCATTGATATATTATCATTACATAATGATGGCATTGATATGATATGATCATTACATAATGACAGCATTGGTATTATATTGTTCTTATATAATGACAGCATTTATATGATATGATCATTACATAATTATGGCATTGATTTGATATTGTAATTACATACTGATAGCATTTCTTTGATATGATCATTACATAATGATAGCATTGATATTGACATTACATGATAGCATTGATATGATATGATCATTAAATAATGACATCATTGATATGATATGATCATTACATAATGACATCATTGATATGATATTGTAATTACAAAATAATATCATTGATATGATATGATCATTAATGACATCATTGATATGATATAATTATTACATAATGACAACATTGATATGATATTGTCATTACATAATGATAGCATTAATATGATATGATCATTACATAATTATAGCATTGATATAATATAATTATTGCATGATGATAGCATTGATATGATATGATCATTACATAATGACAACATTGATATGATATTGCCATTACATAATGATAGCATTAATATGATATGATCATTACATAATTATAACATTGATATATTGTCATTACATAATGATAGCATTGATATGATATTGTAATTACATAATGATAGCATTGATATGATGTTGTCATTATATAATGATAGCATTGATATGATATGATATTTAAGTGTATCGTGGCACTGTGAATGCTGGTAGAGATTAAAATAAATATTGCGGTTGAAAGTTTTGTCTTAATAAATAAAGAATAAGATAAATGTGTATAATATTTTGATGACATTTTAATTTTAGCAATATCAGTCATGTGAATGAAAATGATAAAATGTATGAAAGTATATGAGACCTTGGAAAATCCTGAGCAATTTATGACATAACATAAATTGGCAGCACTGGCTTTCTGTTTTTGAAAAACCATTGTGATTTTTGTTACCTGTGTAATACTGACAAACTTACCTTTATGTTTGTTTGAGAGGAACTTTTGATTATTAATTGCATATTTGATGAATTTTTGAATACTAAAGTTATTTATATTATGGACAATTAGTGACAGGGTACTTTTTCAAGTGGTCTCACCTCTGAGACGCTGTGTACAATTTATCCAATACTGCCTATGGGAAGAAGGAGCGCAAAAATACCAACTGGTATGAGGCCGCTGGGAAGCTATGGAGCCCATGACTGAGACAAAGAGGCATGTATGAGGGCATCAAGAAGGTGACAGGTTCCCCATCCTTCAAGACCGCCCCCCTCAAGTCCAAGATGGGTGTAGTCATCACATACCAGTAGAAACAGCTTCAGCGCAGGGTTGAGCACTATCATGAGCTGTATGCAACCCAAACCGTTGTCACCGATCCTGTCATGAAAGCCATCCCAGACCTGCCAATCATGGATAAACTAGACACTCCACTTTCCCTGGAAGAGCTAAGAAAAGCCATTGACTGCCTCACTTGTGGGAAGGCCCCTGGGAGCAACAGCATCCCACCTGAAGTCCTCAAGAATGGGAAACCATCACTACTCCAGCCCTTGTACAAACTCTTCTGCCTCTGATGGGAACAGGGACACATCCCCCAGGACAGGCGAGATGCCAACATCATCACTTTGTACAAGAACAAAGGAGACCACAGTGACTGCAACAACTACCAGGGCATCTCCCTCCTTAGTATCGTTGGAAAGGCTTTCACACGTGTCTCTCTGGTGCGCTTGCAGACCCTAGATTCCTGCATCTACCCAAAATCTCAATGTAGCTTGCTGGCCAGTCAACTGTAAACATGATCTTCTCACTACACCAGCTGCAAGAGAAGTGTCATGAGCAGCAGATGCCCCTCTACATTGCCTTCATAGACCTGACAAAGGCGTTTGACCTGGTTAGCTGGAGCAGACACTTCAGACTCCTGGAAAAGACTCCTGGAAAAGATCAGCTGCCCCTTATGACTGCGCTGTCATCAAATCTTTTTACCAGAACATGCAATATAGTATGAATGCCTACTGTATGCTGTATATTTATTTATATATATATATATATATATATATATATATATATATATATATATATATATATATATATATATATATATACAAAGTTCATGGATATATATACAATATAGTATGGATGCCTATTGTATGCTATATATACTGAGTTCGTGGATATATATATATATATATATATATATATATATATATATATATATATATATATATATATATATATATATATATATATATATATATATATATATATATATATGTATATACACAATATAGTATAGATGCCTACTGTATGCTATATATACAGAGTTTGTGGATATATTCGTTTTTCTTTAATGCTCATGAAGAAAAAGATAAATGATAACAATAGAAGGTTAGGTTTCTTTCATTTTATTATTAAATAAGCATTTTGTTTATCTATTTTATTGTAACATGTGGAAAGGGGGTCACAAATTCAACACCAATTTATTGTGCTTCTTAATTTTCGGACATGTGACATAGGTGTAGAAGAGTTTCATCATAAGTTCTAGGACAGAAAAAAAAATATTATTTTATTTTTTCCCAATAGATACAGTAATAAAATAGTGATGCAGCAAGCTTGAGCAAGATTTTGCTCATTATTATTCACTGTGGAACGAGTGTGTGTTTAGTATAGATAACCACTGATAAATGGAGAACATAAATAATACTGTTTTCCATTCCTTGGTGATATGCTTTCTTTGTACACAAAGTTTATGGCTTTTGATACAATTAGGCAGATGATCTTCATAAGGTTAAGGGACTTGCAACATTTATCTATTATCATTTTGGGCAAAGTTCATGTATGAATTTGAACATAATACGATCGTGGTGTGGCTTCTGAAATTTAACGATTTCACCAGGTTCTTGAAGTTTTAATGTCAAAATAAACATTATTAGAAATGTTACTTATTACTGATCTATGAGTAAAGCCAGTAAGTCGTCTTTGTGATTCTCTTCAATTTATTTTGCATGCATTCATTGCTCAGACAATATCTGACATGTTCTTTCTTTAACTGCATACACAACAAAGCAGCAGACAATGTGGTGGTTGATAAAAGATTTTCATAATTTAATAAACATAAAAAAACAAATTCCGCCAACATGTTTGCTGGGCTTGGTGGTGTTATTAAATGCAATCAGTTGACCAGTAAATAATGACCACTTTATTAGCTTGAAAATGAACAAGTATATAATTGCAATGAGACTGGTTTATGCTTTAAAATGTTACCTGATTGCACCCTCGCAACCACGACAGATAGTCTCAAATGACAAGGCTTGATAAGAGGAAGTCACTGTCTTGTTTTGTGTCAACAAGTCTGGCATCCACACAATCAGACCTCTTATGATTGGAAAATCGAAGTTACTCAGATGTTTTCATCATGTTAATATAAAGGCCCTTCCCTTTGAACCTGTCTTGAAAGACCACCCCTATTGCCAAAACATAATGGTCTCTCATGACAGGTGGTCTCTCATAACAGGTCATAATACTATATAATCAATAAATCTGTTTATGAAAAACCTGGTCTCTCTGAAAAACTCCATATTTGAAGACTGGTTTCATAAAATTTTGCTCATTTGCAAAAACTCCACAGAAGGAAAAAGCTCTCATCCTGCTGGATAATAGCCCTGCCCTTCCCTATCCCCAGAAAATCTTGTCAGTCGTGACAACAAGATTAAGTCTTTTAACACCTGAAGAACACTGCATCAGAAATTCAGCCACTGAACAAAGGCCTCATATTGATATTTAAGCAAAATTATCGTCGCAAAATGATCAATTGGATAGTAGAAAATAACAACTCCTTCGACACATCACTGGCATCAGTCAACTTGAAAGAAATCTGTCACCTTGGTGGGATGCTATCTCTGCATGTTGCATTGAACAATGCTGGATGAAGTGTCTTGGTCCAGCTTTTCCGTCATCAACACACCATGATAGTGATGATGACAAGCCTGAATTTACAGGATTCACTGAAGACGATGTACGTTTAGCCAAAGAAGCACTCAAAGAGTATGAACACAGTCCTCATGATATCCTCAAATGGTATTCAGCAGATGACATCTGCCCAATTTATGAGCACATCTCAGATGACGAAATTGTTGCAGATGTCAGCAGGAAGAATGAAACTGCATAACCAGAGCCTAAAACCAGTGACGCTAATGAAGACGATGATGATGATGGCACCCCAACTTCCCTACCAAAAGTGTCAGAGGCTGAAGAAGCGTTTGAGGTGGCTTAAATCTCAAGATGTGGACAGCGTCAAAATCTTCCAACTCAGAAATATTCTTGACTTTGATAGAAGCCAAGAGTTTGCAGCAAAGAAGTCGATTCTACTAGACATATTTTGTAAGAAATGATGAAATTTAAAATTATGGTGTCTTGCAACTAGATTGACTTTGCACTTTGCGCATTGATTAGTACAGTAGTTTTCACGTTTCTTTCAATAGTTACAAAATCTGAAGTAAAAGTTATATGCATGCTGAAAGCATGTGTTGTTTGTTAATTATTCTTCCTGTAGTTGTTCAAATGAATAAGCATACAAGTATTAATTATTGGGAATTTACAATGGATAAAGGTACACATAAATGCATATGAGAACATTTTTGCAGTATGAAATTTGTAATGACATCGTTCATAGACCCTGCAATGTAATGAACCGTACATGTGCTTCATTTTATTAACCTAATATTGCTGTTAATTTTTCCCATTGAATTCAGACAGATAATGATCTGCGACAAAGTGATATTAAATTGTTTAAATATGTATGCAACATTTGCAAAGGAATTATATGTATTATCGGTTAAGTGCATACCATGATGGTATGATATCAGACAGTAAGTAAAGGGTATAATGCTCTGTTTATGCTATATATTAGACACTGAATTTAGACACAATGATCTGTGACAAAATTATTGAATATTTAAAATCTGTGTGCAATTTTTCAATGGCATTACATGTATTATGGATGAATTACATGCCACGCTAGCACAATGTTGATCCTATTCATGATATATGTCAGACATGAATATGCAATGTTCTCAGAAAAAAGTAAAATACATGTTTTGTAAAACACTGCATTAATGCGACCCCGCTATTAATACGATTCAATTTTTTGGGTCCCAGTTATTGTGTTATAGTGGGGTTTCACTGTAATATGTGAGCTGTGAGAGGGGATTCTCATTACAGAACAATATTCATACACAGATAAGAAACAGATTAAGCTGAGAAACAATGAGCAGATTAATGTTTACACAACTAGAGGCTATACCTATTAAAGATTTTGATTTAAATAGGGGTCTTACAGAGTGGATCAACAAGAAAGGGAGATGGATATTGAAGTGTTATGTAAATATTGAAGTATGGCCATTTCCTTATCCTCCTTCTTTTGTTCTACTTCCCCCTAATTTTCTTGACAAGGGGGAAAATATCCCAGCATTATAAAATCCTGAGAACATTTCTGTGGGTAACCACCTAATGAGGCAAGGGAAGTGGTCTGTAAGAGTTAATTCCCTTTATCTTTAATGTTTTATAGACAGAAGGATGTTAATACAGTCTTGAAGGAATTATAAAAATTTAAACACTAGTGTAAGTAAATAATGGTCAAAGATGAAGGTGATTGCAACATTTAGCAAATTTTGCACATTAACATTTGTTTTAGAGTAAGTTCCATAAACAGAGTTTGTGAATTTCATTGGTTTGTAAAGGTAAAAGGTTTTGATGTTTATAATTCTTAACAAAGAAAATGGTATCTCTGAAGTAAGTTTAGTTCAACATTGCATAACTTGACCAAACCCTGATCTATTAAACAAATTGGGGTGAATGTATAATAGTCTGTTTATAGTACCCTTGTTTTTCATTACCCCCACCCCTTCTGATGCCTATATTCAATCAACAGTAAAGAAAAGATTGTGAATAGATCATGACTTAACATTAATATATCACATAAACAGAGATGTATTATTTTAGATGAAAGTCGTATATTCTACTCGACAACATCATGTGGGGTTGGGATGGGGACTTGCTGAACAATTTTATGTAGAAAAGACTCAAATAAAAAACATCTTAACCAATAAGGAGGTTATTCAGCAGCAGTGTAAAAATGGAGCAAATGGAAATAGAATTATATATGTTCCAAGATTTAAATGACATTTTTAAATGGTTTTGCAATGTGCATGACAACAATACCCACTCACATATCAAGCTTACATCAAGAATAAGAACTATTAATGTATATTCAATTGAAATAAGTCTATCATTATAACGAGAAGAACCATTTAATAATTATTGTTACTTTTAAATGAATGAAGATATTAAGTGCTTTGAACTATGTATCTTTTTACTACGTACATTACATATACTTCTCACTCAAAATTTAGTCCCCCTCTGGAAAGGCCACCCATTTTATAAGGACACTCTCCTAGAATTGATGAGGTGGCCATATAAGAGGGGGACCTGTGACTATATATATATATATATATATATATATATATATATATATATGTATGTATGTATGGTTCTTAAATTGAGATATTGATTTCAACAGTGAATGAAATATTGATCGCAATTATCTTTTATTTTCACAGGAAAGATGTAATGAAGATTCACTACCTGATGTTATCAGTGGTGGTATTTACATTCTTGGCATGCTTTATTCCAGCTGTGAGTTTTATGTAAAATTATTTGGTCTCAGTATCATTTCTTTATAACTAAATGCATCATTTTTATGCATACAGACTTGGGACTATAGCGAACTTTGCTATGAATTTTCTGAAGTCTTAGCTACAGAAACTGACCTTTGACATCATCAGATATATACATGTATGCTAAATAAGAAATTCTTTACCTTAATGAATAATAATACCATGGAGCTAAAATTTTATTTTTAGCCACTCCTATACATATATGATTTGCTAATAAAAACAAATTTTCTTTTAGTTTAATCACAGTGACAGGTAAACTCAGTTAACTGAAAAACTTGCTGGCAGTGGGACCAGTAACATGTAAATAAAGCTGGTCTGATTGTTGAGCCTGGATTATCATTTCTCTTCATCAAATGCATAACTCTATCATGATATGTTAGGAAAGCATTTATTGCCTGCAGTACCCAATGCCGTCAATCAGAAAAGGATATTCATTGTCTCTTTAACTTGTCTGAGTGTGGTAGTGGATCTATTCCTAAGTATTATGGAAGAAATATTTTACTGCAAAAATTTGTTTCCATGGTTTCAGAATGCTAGAAATAATCCATTCACAAAGCTGTGTAATTTAACTGCTGGGTTTGAAACACAAAAAAAATATTGCCCATAAATCACCACATCATGAAAAATCTTTTTTTTGGGGGGTCACATGATTGCTTTAAATTGTCAGAAGTAAATAAGAATCTAAACATACAATGACTTGTAAAGAAAGTAAAATGCAATATGAGTAGTTCTTCATAAATTAATTAAATATATATGTATGTTTGTTCTAGAGTAACAGCTTTTCAGGTGCTCTGAATATGTTGGATGAAACAATTTAAGACCAATATTCAAGAAATAATAAACAAGATGGCTGCAAAGTGAAAACTTTAGTGGTCCATAGGACCTAAAATGTTTCGTTTTAATTGCCACTGGCACTCAAGAGAATCACTGCAAGAATCTTACTTACATAGAACAGATATCCTGGACCTCATAGCTCATATAGCATACATGTCAATTCTCCTGAATTGTCCAGGAGTCTTTTGATTTTTGACCCCATCTTTTAATCTACCAATTTGCTAACAAGATTTCACGGAAATTAAAAAAACCTGCCAAACATAGGTATTTCCAGCTAAAACAACAATTGGAGAATAAACCTCGGATGTAATTCGTCCCAATTGAGAATTATAGTTTGAATTACATTTGTTCAGATGGAGCAATATGGCAGTGGAAGGAGGCACAGTCATCACAATCGGAAAATCATTGGTCTTTGCTGTTGCACAGTACATAGTGCGCTCCACCTGAGGCGAATCATCAAACACAAAAGAATTGATGCATATTCCTACAACTACTTTCAGGGTTATTTAAAAAGTTCTTGTTCCATGTTGAAAGGTCCATTAATGGATTCGATGGAAATTATGCCTTGGAAAAAAAAGAGAGGTTTGTTTGCAATTTCAACAGTGCTTGGATTGGTTAATTTAAATATGTGAAGCACAGTGAAAAAGGAGAAAGCTTTGTGTACTGTACTGTACAACTTGCAACACACATTTGAACATTTCTAGTGGTGGGAAAAATGATCTCACAAGGCACTTGAAAAGTATGCAGCACATTACAAATGAAAAATCATCACATAATGTGCCTAAAGTAACGCAAATGTTTGCACCAATATCAGTAGACGGTGTTACTAAAGCAGAGGTTCTGTTTGCAAACTTTGTGGCAGAGCATAATTTACCATTCTTGGTTGCTGATCATTTAGTGAGCTTTGTATTGTTATGTTTCCTGACTCGCAAATTGCTCAGAAAGTTCACTGCAAAGAACTAAGGTAGCAAACATTGTTAACAATGCACTGGGTCCAATGTATGAAATTCAAGTAACTTTACTATGCAAAGAAAACTCTTTCTCAGTGATGATGGATGAGTCTAACGACAGTGGTGTTGAAAAGTGTGTAGCAATTCTTGTAATGTTGTTGGACAGTGACAGTCACAGAGTGACAACCAAATTCCTGCCTATGCCCTTTTGCAATATTGGAACTGGTTTTCTTTCCTAACATGCCTACAGCTACATTCACTTGCATTTGCATAGATTTTAGTGTTAGATCGATCCGTCTAGTCACCAGGTCTGTGGCTTAATATCTCTACAATTATGGAAATCTTGAAGATTGATATTTCTTTCCCAAGTTGACTAAGACTGCACACAATTACAGTTATGGAGATCTTGGTGACAAATCCATCAATCTCACCTGGCGAGCACATTATGATGAGGATTTTAGTGTTAGCCATTCCCACAGTATGGCCAGTACCAGCACCAACCAGACTGCCATACTCCCTGTGAACCATCCATCAATACCAGTACAACAAAATCGATTTTCTAACTCGAGGCCGGCCAACATGCCTGGGTGACTACAGCCTCAAATGCTTGGGTCATTTAACAGAGCAGCTTACCATTCAGTGGCAAATGTATTAATTGCCTCTACCAATCTTTACTTAATTGTTTGTGTGTTTGGTGATGTGTGTTTGTGCTCCATGATACTTTAAAAAAGGTATCATGCTCTGGCTAAAAATATGACTCCATTTGTCACTCTTTTGCTGTTTGAGGGCATATTTGAAGAAGTCCATAGACAGGCAGCTCAAGAACTTGCTTCTCCACCTTAAACCATTGACACAATAGATAGAAGATAGGCAAGCCAATTAAAGGGATCTTTTATGTCCAAAGTGCCACTCAGATCTAAACCTGATGCCAACAGATGACAGCTGAACAAGTCTAGGTGGCACCTTTATAAGGGAGGTAAGAAACCAAGTTTCTCCAGCCCCAAGCCTCCTTCACCCATCCCAGTGCTTTGTCCATCTGGGTACGAAGCTTATAACCAATCTCAGTCTTGTACATCACTCTCTTGTGTGTATCATAAATATTGATAAACTTGTATAATCATTTCCAGCAGGATAGGGATTTCAGTGAGAGAGCTTTTGCAACACCTTGGGTTATTCAAATCAGCATCAGATTGGACCCCAAAAAGCTGCCTTTAAATGAGCTGCCAGTTTCCAGTACTCCCAATCAAAGGATCAGTATTATGAACAAAGTATGATCATTCCTATATCAGTGGTGCAACCACATTTATCTCACAACAGGAATTCCTCTGAAAGTGAAAGTATGTAAGGATACCAGTACATATTGTTGGGGAGCCCACTTTTTGCTGGATTTTAAATACGGTCAGCAGCAAATAGAGATTAGGCAGCCTCAATATAAATGCCTTTCAGTTCTTCATGGACTAATTGTATAAAAAGTCAGTCTTGATTATGACAGACAACTCCATAGTGGTGACTTATCTCCACAAACAGAAGAGCACCAGATCATCTGACCTATGCATGCTGGTTTGGTAGTGACTTTATCAGTGTTGCCAACTTCAGATCAACATGCAAATCAGAAACATTCCAAGCAGACTCAATGTCTAGGCTGACATTTACATCAGAAAGGGTCATATTGCCCATACTGAATTGGATTTGTGCTCTTTGGGGGTGTCCCATGACTGACCTTTTGCAAAAAGGTTAAACCACAAAATTGGACAAACAAACAATAATGGACCAGACCTACACAGTGATTCAGATCATCTCTCTTAGATGAGAGAGAAATCCTGGGTGAGCAGTCCATTCGACCTAGGGTTATATGTCCTTAGGAAAATCCCACTAAGGCCTAGGGACATATCTTCAGGAAAATCCCAAAAAGGCCTAGAGATATATGTTCTCAGGAAAATCCCACTGAGATCTTGCCTGCTTACCCCTACAGAATCATCATGAACAATTCATGAACATGCATGAACCGTTCTTGAACGCTTCATGAACCTGTTCATGAACCATCCCAGAAAGTTCATCAAAAGGTTCATGAACCATCCCTGAAAGTTCATCAAAAGGTTCATGAACCATTCATCAATGTGCATGAACTGAATATGGTCAATTCTGTCAATGATGAAATTAAATGAATTCATGAACGTTCATGAACCATAACTTTACAAACTGTTCTTGAACGTTCATGAACTATTCATGAACTGAATTCATGAACAGTTCATAAAAGTTCACTAACTGGTTCATCATCATCCATCACAGTTAATAAACATATTCATGAACTATGATGAACAATGTTCCTCATTTTTCATGACTTCATGAACAGTTCCTAAAAAAATTTGATTGTGTGACAAACTTACAAATACCTATTTCATCCTGAATCATAAAATAACCTTAGATGTGGGGAGGTTTAAAAGAGTATAAAATGCAATATACTATCTTAAAAAACTATTTAATTTCAGATAAATTTTTTAATAGGCAACAAAGAACACGTAAACAGACAGTAAGTGATATTCATTTTTTATTCTTAGCAACACTTTCTGTATGTTTTGTAATTTTTTTTGAAAATTGTTCAAGAGATAATGGGACAGTTGTGTTCAATCAACTGCTGAAGCATATTCATCTGTCATTGTCATGGAGCTAATTCCACTGATGTTTCTCCTGAAGACATGGATCCCCACCCCAAAACTGACCTGTCAGATAACTCTTTTTTGTAAAGACAGACAGGGACTAATTTTAATTTAATGAAATTCCACCTATTGTCACTACTGAATGTCTCCATCTGCAACTTAAGCTGTTCATTTGATTACTGTATGAATCTTTAACATTGCTGCAGCAGTCACTTTTTAATGTCTATTCCATCTTGGCTGTAAGATCCTCCAGTTGTTAAATTTTCCTCCTTATCTTATAAACTTCATCCTCTAATAATTTTCCTTTTCTGCTATCTGATCTGAAAGAAAGATAAAGTTAATTACAGACAATCTATAATCAACATTGTTTTCAGCTTTTAGCACATTATTTCTGTACCCAACTTTACCAATCCAACTCAAAATTATTTAATCTCTTACACTTAATACACAACTTACTGCGCATTTACATTATTGGAGAAATTTGTTCACTAGTTGTATTTTAACTTAAGCTGACTTGCCATATGTATTATAAGTCACAGGAGTCAAATGTTTTTATAAAAATGTATCTCTCTGACGCCGGATGTTGCATATAGCAGCTTCAAGTTTGATCGCGATAGTAGCACATGTATTATGTACAGTTTGACACATTAATTAGTTTTTTGTTTTTGTTTTAATTTACCAAATTACATCAGATCATATAAATAGTGATGTCATGAAACTTAAAACGATACTGAACATATAAATTCATATTGCCGATACAGTACCGCGTATAGTATCAAGATCGAAAAAGGGGGTTGGGGTATAATGTTGCGTGATTTTCAAAAATTCAAAGAGAAAGTTTAAATTGGGTCTGACAAAAACCAGATATATTAGTTTGGTTAAAACTATATGATGACATAAAAACCAATAAATTATACATATAATTCCATTTAAAAATAATGAATGACGAAGAAAAAGAAACACTCACCATAATTTTGATGATCCCGCTGTGTACGCTTTTCCGCCTAATTTTGCTCTTATCAAGTCAATTCCTTCATATTCTTCATAATTCCTTCTCAGCACTTCTACGTACTTAAAAGAAATGGTATTGAAAATATTCTCATCTGTTAATTCCACGGGAATCCACGATTTTTGTTCGCGAGTGTTGCTTGTTCCAAACCCTTTGTGCTCAGCCGCTGAAATCACGCGCATATTTTACCTAATCCTATCATGTCTTTTTTCACAGTCTTCCAATCAAGATAATCATTGTTTACATATTTCGGTTTTTACTGCAACTTGGCAACCAGTTACAAAGTCAATAAAATATGCAGTTTATGACAGTACTGGACAAAATCGTTAGAACAAAGTCATTGAAAGCTTTTATAGCAAGTCAATTTTGTTCATGAGGGCCAGAAAAATATTTTTCCATATTAATCTAGAACTACTCAAGTACACAAGTATTGAATAAAAGATCTCTGAACATTTATACAGTATCATATAATTAAAAAAAATATTCACCTTTATTTATATTTCACTAATATTGTGAGAAGTTTGTATGATTAATTTTCATAAACATTTTATGAATATAATGATATAGAAATTTCATAAACAGTTTTAAGAAATATCTTAATGGTGCATCAAAGTACTTGAATTTTTCATGAAGCTAATTCATGACATTTCAAAAACTTTAAAGATATCATAATAGTTCATAAAAGTTCATCATTGTGTTCATGAACAAAAGTACATGATTCATCAAATTTCTTGAAGTGTTCATGAACTTAGGTGATGAACGTTCATGGCTATTAGTTTATGAACTCAAATGAACATTTCAAGTATGTTCATGAAGATTCATGATTGTTCATGAAGTCTGGAATTTGTTTTTGTAGGGGTAAACAAACCCAGTCATATATAGTAATTCATCCAAGCTTTGCTCTTGTTAGGAGGAACTTGTGTGGAACAAAATTCGGACAATCTGTTATGGAGAGATTCTCATGAGCTATAAGGGTACTGCTTTAAATGCTTATGAGGGAGACTCACTGGTTTTCAGGGTTGGTGTTTGCTTATGAGAGAGACTGGTTTTCAGAGATTGGTGTTTGCTTATGATGGAGACTTTTTAGGGACTGGTGTTTGCTTACGAGGGAGACTCACTGGTTTTCAGGGAATGGTGTTTGCTTATGAGGAAGACTCACTGGTTTTTAGGGATTGGTGTTTGCTTACAAGGGAGACTGGTTTTCAGGGAATGGTGTTTGCTTACAAGGGAAACTGGTTTTAAGGATTGGTGCTGATGCAACATTTTCCTTGAATGACTTGATCTGGCTAACTTTTTTTGTTTTGTTTCAGGAGAAAAAGTTTGTTACTGTTACTGTCAAGAGCTACAGGTTCATGATTTCTGACACATTCAGGTATCATGGTGGAGGAGATATAGGCCTCTACAAAGAGTTTCAAACTTGCTAGCCAACTTTTGTCTTAAATAGGCTCAGATCACACACAAGGTTTCTCAGGTGGAATCTATCATGGTGTATGACATTGTTTTCTCAGACAAGTTTGAGCCTTAATTACCACGAACACTTCTGAAGCTACAATCTAGCAAAATACACTTTTTGATATCCTTATCTTCAGTATACAGGGTGAGTTGCTTACACTTTTGATGGACCCAAAATTATTGTCAGATCAGATTGTTGCTTGGCCCTCATTAAAGAACCAGGTTTCATATCTAAGGACTTAGTGGAAGAGCAGAAGGTGATTATCAGCTCTCTATCAGTTTGGAGTAATCTGTGTGAGCCTTATGTTCAAACACGTACTGAAGTTTGATATGAGAGAACATTAAAGCCATCAGCAATGTGGCAGTCAACCTTTTTGAGTTTCTATCAGATTTAGCATCACAGAGATCTGAATTTAATTCAGTGGGTCCAGTTTTAGCAAATAAGATGAGCAACTGTCCCAAGTGCAAATGGGCTCCTCACAGGTTTGAGTTTAGTGCTTTTCTTGATTCACCTAGATCTTTTCTTGTTAAGAAACTGTAATTTGTTTCTCGTTATCTGTTATTGAAGTCCTCAGATAAACATGAATCACCAGTGTTGAGGCCACGATCATGAAGATACAGCTATGCTGGGCAGGGCTCCATCCAGGATGGAGGATCATCACCTGCCAAAGTCTGCACTGTATGGTGAGCTGTCCACTGGCCAAAGTGATAGAGGGGCACCTTGAAGGAGATATAAAGACTCCTTGAAAAAGACCCTCACTACCTGTGGCATCGACAACCACCAACTGGCATCACAAGCTGCTGACCCTGAAAGCTGTCGACATACAGTTCACTGGGCCACTGCCACTTTTGAACAAAACAGATGGGCCAGCTTGGAGGAAAAAAAAAGATGGTGAAGAAAGAACTGGGAACCATCGGTAGCACCTACCACAACTTAGACCTACCCCTGCAGCCTCTGTGGACAAATGTACCTGTCATGTATTGGGCTCATCACCCACCAGCACACCTGCAGTAGACGTGGACATCCCTCTTCCTAAATCTTTGCAAGCAAGGTCAAGCCAGCAATCTGTTATTGTATTGACATCACATGTTACATGACCATTGGGACCACAATGGTGGCCTAGTGTTTAGAGCCTCTGCCTCAGATGCAGGAGGTCATGGTTTGATCCCCAGCCATGTCATACCAAAGACTTATAAAAATGGTACTAGCTGCTACCTTGCGTGGTGCTCAGCATTAGGAGGTTAGCATTAGAACTGGTCAGAATGATGTCAGGATAAGTGCTAGATATCACTATAAACTGCCACACTGCTGGCATTGTTGTAATGTGACTAAGATTACTAAAGCTATGCTTAAGGTCTGAAAAAAATCACACAAAAACACACATGC
This sequence comes from Potamilus streckersoni, assembly GCA_016746295.1. Taxonomy (NCBI): domain Eukaryota; kingdom Metazoa; phylum Mollusca; class Bivalvia; order Unionida; family Unionidae; genus Potamilus; species Potamilus streckersoni. The sequence continues at coordinate 815,875 of JAEAOA010001086.1, forward strand.
AACCATTGATGATGTTAAGAGAGTGGTTATCCTTCAAGTAGGGACTCTCATAGGCAAATTTCATTTGATGGATGTCCATGTTAGTGGTTGGATGTTGGAGCATTCCCTTCTCAAATTACCAGTTGTAAAGTTAATGTCATTGGGAAATGGATTAAGCAGAGAAATATGGTTCTCCAAGAATACTTTATGTTAAGTCTTTTCACACCACTCTGCAATGTGTGCATCATCATTGATGTTTCACTCAAGTGTGAATTGGCAAACATTTAGGATACTGGTAGCGACTAGTATTGGAAAGTTAATTTTTGGAAGAGTATCTTCCCTTTGACTTTCTGGGAGAGCTGGATTCAAGAGGTAGTGGAGATTATATCATAATGATAATATGATTAGGTAAGTATTTTTGGAGAAACAGTTTGCAAAACAATTTACTTTTTAACAAATGCCTTCATCAATAGAAGAGGTTGTTTTTTTCATCAAGCATAGGGGAATGTGTATTTTCTTATTACTTGTGTATGTATAAAATTTCTTTTTCCAGTAGTCTTTCTATACTTTTTTCAACAGGTGAACATGTATTATATTGGAAAAGAGGGCCTAGATGAGGAAGCTTGGGCTGCCCTGTACTATACTGCAACCTTGTAAGTGCTTCTGTTCTTTCCTAATTTTAACCAATTTTGTCTAGAAAAAAACACTGAGGAGACATCTATTCTGATATTTTTCCCAATAAACACAGTTTTAATAGTAGGTTCTAAACCCGAGACCAGTCCTGGGACTTATGGACAGACAGTGTACCCAGGTCTCCTCCACTTTTCTGATGTCTACTATTGTCATCATCACCAAATATGTTAATGCTTTGTTGTCAAAGACTTTAAATACATCTAAACCTATCTGGCAACCACCTGCATATAGTGACATCAGCTTGTAAAGGTCACCAGTTCAATGCAACATGTGACCACTATTTCATGGCCAGTAGACCTACACATACTGCATATAGTGACTGATGGTTATTAGGGGTGAATGTCTACTTTATTTCATATCATAAAGTAACTTTTTAATTCTTTTTTTTGGTTTTTACAATAAAAAATGTGCCATTTCTTCCTTATAGTCTGTGTATCCATAGATCTAACTCTGTCTCTCCACTGGTATCTGTCTTTTTGCTGCATCACTGTCCATTAGGCCAAGCCATGTCATGGTCCTTTGTTCAACCTGTATTGTCTGATGACCATCAACATTTGCCATTTTCATCTTTTCAAAAGTAACTGCACAAGTTTCAACCAAATTTTACTGCCATGAAGTTTCAAGTTTACACATATATGCTGCCCATTAACTAACAAATTTTGTTAATTGTTTTCTTGTGTTTGCCTTATAGGTGTCAAAGAACCCTCTTTTTCATCACCATGCTGCTGTTAGGAACTGGCATTGGATTCAATAAGCATGTTCTTTCCTGCTGGAAGAAGATATTGTTTGCCATTGTAATACCTATTCATGTAAGTGGTTCATAGTACTTCTTGTACATGTAAAAGAGTTTCACATGATTAGCCAAGGAATCAATTTGTAATACTAGAGATGTGGATACATTTTCCCACAGTATCTTCATCATTATTAGCAAAGGTCTAAATGTCCTATGGCTTGTCTTGTTGAAAGCCAGTCTCATGCAGAAAAACTTTGTATCATTTGGGTCTGAGATTAAGTTCAAGGTCACAGTTCTTCTGAACAGCTGTCCCAAGAGAATTAGCTCTGTGGAAACACCTGATTAGAAATTTTTTATGGAAAATTATCCATTCATAGTCCACTCTTATGTGAGTTTTTTACATAATTATTTAAATTTTGCTTCTTAAATCTTTGCTGATGTCATTTTTGCAATTTTTATTCATTTTTAACAAGATTGAAAAAAAAATGTAGTTTTGCTCAATTTCCACTCAGTGTTGGAGGATGGGTGGGTGTGAAAAGAAATGGAAGAAGATAATGCAAGATCTAAAGAACTGTTTTTAATGCAAATAATTTATGTACACAGTTTCTCCTTCCTCTCCTAAACAGAAAGACATGTTGAGGAATGTATTATAATGGCTGACAGTGGGTGGATTTTCAGCTGTCATAGTACAAGCAGGTGTTTGGACCAATATTGTTTATTGGTACTTAAGCATGGAGATCCTTGCCAAATGGTGAAGTTGGGCTAGTTGTGGAATAAATCTTTCTAGAAAAGAGATTTGCCAAAAAAGTATGTAAAAGTCTTGGATGGGGGTCATCAAGCAAGATCATATTTTAAGTTACAGGAGACCTACTGTGTGTGTGTCTGTGTGCATGCATGTGTGTTAAGAAAGCAAAGTCAAGCAACCTGTAGGAATTCTTGGAGACACAATTGGACCTTGCAATGTCAGAGCTGAGAGTAACAAGGAAATTAGCAAAGACATTGAATAATACATTCTGCAATTGAAAGCAAATTACATAGGTTACAAGCAAATGCTTTACCATAGGTTTTTACTTCATCAGTTGTTCATTAATATGGATTCTTTTACAATTTATTCTAATTTTGTGAGAAATTTTATTATTGTAACTTTCATTAAAATATGTGGGGCACCACATTTTGTGAGAAATTGTAATAGTTTAACATACTTTATTTTGTTAGGGTACCAAATTTTTGGAGGTACCAAATAGTGTAACTTGCTACATTTTGTGAGGTACCAAATGTTTTGGGGTACCAAATTTAGTGAGAAAATCCAAAAGTTTAACTTCTTTTGATTTGTATCATACCAAATTTTGTGAATTTCAATGGCAGATGCAGGCAGTAAATTTAATTATTATATGCTCATTTGTATATCCATTAACTTTACATTGTCAGAAACGTTCAGTATTTAATGATATTGCACTCAGGTGTACTTCATATTGCATTCATGTACACAACACATATGACCTATATTAGAAACTACTTTGTAAACAAATCACTTATTTAGTAGACTCTTTATGTTTTGGTTGATGAACTAAAGTAGATGTTTCGTGGACTGCCACAATTACTAGCTGCTTTGCCATATTCTGCATTAACTTTTTTGATACAAAATAATGTTTTGGACTTAGTGACAGATGCCAGATTTCATAAAATTGCTGGGTCCATACAGATAATATGCAAGTGACAAGGCATAAACTGTCTTCTTTAGCTAATAAGATATACTTACAGTTTTACATCCTGAATTTCCTCAAATGTACTTTTTTAATTCTTCAAATCTGAATTACATGAGTGATCATGGGTTCTAAAGCTTGATTATGCATTTCAAAATTGTAATGTAATTTTGACTACATTCCAAGTGCAAATACATCCTTCTTACTGCACTCAAAATGAAATGATCATTATATCCCATAGCATCCTTTGATAAGTACAATTGAAAGAATTCATACATTATGATTTCAAACATTTAGTAAACACAACAGAAACACATTTGCAGTTGTCAACATGCTGTACCACTGCTAAAATCCAATGTCTTTCATATAAAATTAGCACAGATACAGCCAGTCCATGATCATGAAATTTCCTAGGATTGACAAAAATATCAAAATCTATTCATTCCAGACCAAATGAAATAGTTGTTGCACATTCATTCATAATATAATTCTAAATTTCAATTGTAAGTAGACCCAAATGCCATTTTCTTTCCAAAGTTCTGTCAAGCATACAACAAAGTTCAAATTTATCTGGGTGGAATTATGTGCACATAAATAAGGCTGTTCTTGTATACAGATGAATCTGCTCTTGTGTATTTAGTTGAAATAATATTCAGTTACTTTGTTTATTGTAGTGTATTTTTGTTTATATAATTAAACCTTAGGTATAATAAGAAAATGAGCATATAATTAAAAGGTTACTACATTTGTTTGGAAAAAATGAGCTCATTTTGTTGGATGAATAAACTGCATTCCCAAGGTCATGCAGTATATCATCCGAAAAACTCGTTGATATTTTCCCATACAAATGCAGTAACCTACAAATACCCAATGTAAAATATCTTTGCAATATATGTCTGTCATACACATTTTTAGTATGGAAATCAGCAGCAGTTTGCTAAACTTAGAATATTGATGCCCTCATATTTTATAGCTTATATCAAACAAAATTCCTTGCTAAAATGATTGGTTGAGTTCCTACAGTTTACAAAGCTTTTGTATCTTATAAACATTTCATAACTAACTGTGAATATGTTACTAGACTGATACTCTTAGTATGTTCAGTGACTTCAGTCAACATAAGATAGGTCAAAATTACTTGTTTATTTTTGACAGTAGCCATGATCTTTGGTGTTGGGTTGGTATCATGATCACAGTAGAGATAGAGTACATTCTCATGGGAGATACATGATAGAGAGTGGGCATAGACCACATGACAAGTTGGAATAAATTAGATAATCCCTATGCTGTGTTATTTGTGAGAGAAAATTTCAAGCTACATCTCATTTTCTTTATGTCAAACTTAACAGGCCATAGAAGCTCATTATGTCCCACACTGTTACATGGACCCACTTACTGCGAAGATATCTTTGCATACATTTTGTGTTCATCATAAGATGTCAAAAATAGACATTGTGTATTGAGAAGAAACTAGGAACTTGAAAGGAGATTTCACCTGGAAAATTTTGGGTTTTTGTTACTTTGGCCAAGTTGATTAAGTGGTTACTAAAGCACAGAATATTGGAACAGAACAGTCTCAACAGGAATGAAGAAACCTGTACTAAAAAGGAAATGGACACATGTAGGCAGTTGTTGACCTTGAATCTTTGTAATTTTCATTCTAATGGGCTTTATGTTAATAATTATATTGGTGAAAACTTGATGTTAATTGTGTTGGATGTAACTTGTATGGATTTTTATGGAAATTTTCTTTTTTACTGGTTTTTTGTAAGTACATAAGCTATTTTTAACAATAATTTGGCTACATGCAGGATGATTCAGTGTAAATACATTGTCCTATTCCTGTTATAATACGGGGTGGCATATTTTGATTGGTTGTCTTAGTATTTTCTAAACCACAGATTGTGGTTTTCAGATGGACTCATAAGTTTCTAGAAAATGATCTTAAATGAAAAGATATCAAACCCATTGTATTTTCTCAAATTTTGTCTTTAATTATTTAATGGATTTTTTCCCACTGCCTGTCTGAATTTATTCCATGTGATAATTTATTGCAATAATTATGCTAGAGGTAGGGTTAAAATATGCTGATAGTTTATCTTCTGGTTGAATTACTCCTTTACATTTAATCTTAGCTTGCATCCATCTTTCTTTAGTGCTGCTAATCTTGTGGGGGTGAAAGTGTACTTGTAGTATTTTTGACAACTGGCATGGAGCTTAACTGTATTCCTTCAAACTCTGGAAATTGTTTGATTATTAGACACCACATTTTGAGTTAGTCTGAATGACATCATTTAGCAAATTTCAGTGGTTCAAAATACAGATGTGAATAAAGAGAAAAAAAACCTGTTTTCAATTCTTCTCTGATCAGGTGCTGGATTTCATAGCCTTGGTTTTAGTGGAGAAAAGTGAAGAAGGACAATTGTATTATGATATCTGGAGTGGGATTGCTGTTTCTGTGGACTTACTTTGTTGGATATCCATTCTCTGTCCTCTAGGGTGGTGAGTTCTTCATTCCATGGGAATAATTCTTGAAAATTCAGTTTGTTATCTCTGAAACAAGGGTGCTGCATTCATTAGTTAAATATATTGTCCCATTAAAAATCATTCAGTTACTTCTTGCTATATTTTTCATCAGTGTGTGGACCAAGCATCATGTTAAAGAAGACAGAGTTTTCATGTGCTTTAATTTTGTGAAATTAGTCAAAGTTCCAGACTTCTTTAACCCAGGTTCCTAACATGGTTTGTTTTCATTCCACCTAAACTGTTTTGTATTAATTAAAATTATAAATCCAACCATTACTAAAATTTGTGAATTAACCACATTGTTTCCATTTTATTTCATGAAATGTTTTTACAGTTGTTCGTTATATATATATATATATATATATATATATATATATATATATATATATATATATATATATATATATATATATATTCACCCAGGTCAGTACGAATCTGTAAACAGGATTCCAGCACAACGAAGCTATTTAGACAGTTTTACTTGATGGTAAGTTAAATAACTTAAGTCTCGTCATATGTATACATCTGGATTAGTAAGCAATTGTGTTAAGTCATTATTCAGAGCAAAGAAAGAATTTATGTTTAGGAGCTCTTGACCTTTTCAGACTAATATTCTATACAACATTCATGATACATCTTGCTAGCTATGTAGGCATGTCTGAGTTCCCTCTGTCTCCTGCTATTCATGTATATTTGAGTCCCATTTTTTACATGGTCCATCCTGGATATCCATTTCTGGATACCCTTTTTGCATGGTCAGTCTCCGTAGATATGCATTCATGTCTGAATACCCATTGTATATGTTCCATCCCTCTAGCTCTGATTACCATTTCTTTAATGGTCCACCCTCTAACTATGTGTGCAGATCTACCATTTTTAATGGTCCACGCCTCTAACTATGTATGCAGATCTACCATTTTTAATGGTCCATGCCTCTAGCTATGTATGTAGATCTACAATTTTTAATGGTCCATCCCTCTAGCTATGTATGCAAATCTACCCTTTTTAATGGTCCATGCCTCTAGCTATGTATGCAGATCTACCATTTTTAATGGTCCATCCCTCTAGCTATGTATGCAGATCTACCCTTTTTTAATGGTCCATCCCTCTAGCTATGTATGCAGATCTACCCTTTTTTAATGGTCCATGCCTCTAGCTATGTATGCAGATCTACCCTTTTTTAATGGTCCATCCCTCTCTCTATGTATGCAAATCTACCCTTTTTAATGGTCCATGCCTCTAGCTATGTATGCAGATCTACCATTTTTAATGGTCCATCCCTCTAGCTATGTATGCAGATCTACCCTTTTTTAATGGTCCATCCCTCTAGCTATGTATGCAGATCTACCCTTTTTTAATGGTCCATCCCTCTAGCTATGTATGCAGATCTACCCTTTTTTAATGGTCCATCCCTCTAGCTATTTATGCAGATCTACCCTTTTTTAATGGTCCATCCCTCTAGCTATGTATGCAGATCTACCATTTTTAATGGTCCATGCCTCTAGCTATGTATGCAGATCTACCATTTTTAATGGTCCATCACTCTAGCTATGTATGTAGATCTACCCTTTTTTAATGGTCCATCCCTCTAGCTATGTATGCAGATCTAACTACCATTTTTTAATGGTCCATCCTTCTAGCTATGTATGCAGATCTGATTACCATTTTTTAATGATCCATCTCTCTAGCTATTTATCTACATTTGTCTATAATTTTTCTGGCTCTATATGAATATATATGAGTAACCTTTACAGAGCTGGTCATGCCACATTATGGATTGCATGTTTTAAAACTAAATTTTGAAGGCCATTTGATATCTTCATTACAAAGAAAATAAACTATCCAAGAGTATATGGCACAGTGAAGGCCAGAAACCATTGATGAGATGGTCTTATTGCTTCATTATAGTATACAAATAAAAATGCTAAAAACGTGGCATTTCCTGTCATAAATGTGGGTTTTATTCACTGATGGTACATTGTCTAGTACATTTCCATATTCAGTTTTCCAAACCACAGTCAAAGACAGACTGAGTAGTTTGGAGCAAGAGCAATAATATCTTGTGCTAAAGAATTGTTATAAAATCCTCTGAGTAGTTTTCGAGCAGTAGCAATAATATACTGTGCTACAGTATTGACAGAAAATCCTCTGAGTAGTTTTGGAGCAGTAGCAATAATATACTGTGCTACAGTATTGACAGAAAATCCTCTGAGTAGTTTTGGAGCAGTAGCAATAATATCCTGTGCTAAAGTATTGACAGAAAATCCTGAGTAGTTTTGGAGCAGTAGCAATAATATACTGTGCTAAAATATTGACAGAAAATCCTGAGTAGTTTTGGAGCAGTAGCAATAATATCCTGTGCTAAAGGATTGACAGGCAATGGTTAGTAGGCTATATGGGACCAGAACTCAGAGCTAAATATAAAAGAACTTCAAAAAGGCTTTTTTTAATTTATATGTGAATGTGTATGAGTGTATGTGAGGGAGAGAGATGGATGATGTGTGTGAGAGGCCAGATTGATGAATGATACTGTTAGATGTATAAGATCAGTATGGGTTTTTTTGTAGCTATGGTGCTTTGTTGGCGTTGGAGAGAGGGAGTTTACATGGCAATGGTATTATTGATCAGTTCCATCAAGATTGTCACATCTATATGCCAAGATACACATGACCATGCAGAGTTTTATTACATGTCAAATTTACAGTCTGGGTAAACTGAGGTCAAAGTTGAATGAGTAAATATTAATACAGAGTTATAGTTAGTGAAGATATCAATAATAAAATTAGGCTGCCAATAGAAAACTTGAGAAAGTAATTAATTTCTAACACTTGAATCATTTAACTACTAGTTAATTATCAGCAAAGTATGAGAAAGGAAAAGCAAAAAATATAGTAGTGTTTCATGTCCATATACATGTGAAGTCATGTGACTTGCCTCCTTAGGTTACAGTGTTATGTACAGTACAGTAGTGTTTACACAGCTATCTAATTTGTAGGTTTTGGTATTACAAAATAGTGAAGGCTGTTACAAGGAAGCTTTATCATAAGAATGTTCAGTTTTATAAAGTACAATATTGACATGTTCCATGCACAGTGAGAAAACATAATCACTTTATTTCATTTCAAGGTCAGTGGGTAACTACTGGGCAATAAAAATTTGCATTATGAATAACAAATTATTATGCAATATAAACTTAAAATCCTGCAGAAATCATTAATATGTGGAGATAGTTAATGTTGATCCTCTTGGATGAGAATATTGGAAGACACAGGTAATACATGTCTCTCTGCTATATCACCCATTTTACGATGCAATCATTGACCTAGGGATGGTAACTTAGCTTCTGTCCACCTTTTCCCTTTCTACTCTGTCTTTAAGGGTGATAATTCTATTCTTAGCCATCTGTAATGATTCTACCTTGCCACATCCAATTTTTTGGCTACTGCCATTGATTTCTGTATAATAATTATCTACTGCTTTTGAGTATCATCGTGTAGCAACAGCATATCTCAAATTTGTTTCCAGTTTCATTGGCATTGTTGTCATGTGGGACTGATGGATGTATGGAAATTTTAGCTTCGGTTTTTAACTTGAACAGTAAAAATACCTTTGGGGAATCTGGTGGTGGAGCATTAATAGACAAGTGAAGATGAACCAGGACTAGCAAATTGCAGGAATTAGAATGCTATTTTCTGCATTTTGGAAGCAGATGATCACCCATACACTAGTGATCACCCCCACAAAGACTGATGATCAGTTATATGCTGATCACTCCTACACTAGTGATCACCCCCACAAAGACTGATGATCAGTTATATGCTGATCACTCCTACACTAGTGATCACCCCCACAAAGACTGATAATCAGTTATATGCTGATCACTCCTACACTAGAGATCACCCCCACAAAGACTGATGATCAGTTATATGCTGATCACCCATACACTAGTGATCACCCCCACAAAGACCGATGATCAGTTATATGCTGATCACTCCTACACTAGTGATCACCCCCACAAAGACTGATAATCAGTTATATGCTGATCATGCCTACACTAGTGATCACCCCCACAAAGACTGATAATCAGTTATATGCTGATCACTCCTACACTAGTGATCACCCCCACAAAGACCGATGATCAGTTATATGCTGATCACTCCTACACTAGTGATTACCCCCACAAAGACTGATAATCAGTTATATGCTGATCACCCATACACTAGAGATCACCCCCACAAAGACTGATGATCAGTTATATGCAGATCACTCCTACACTAGTGATTACCCCCACAAAGACTGATAATCAGTTATATGCTGATCACCCATACACTAGAGATCACCCCCACAAAGACTGATGATCAGTTATATGCTGATCACTCCTACACTAGTGATCACCCCCACAAAGACTGATGATCAGTTGTTATATGCTGATCACTCCTACACTAGTGATCACCCCCACAAAGACTGATAATCAGTTATATGCTGATCATGCCTACACTAGTGATCACCCCCACAAAGACTGATGATCAGTTATATGCTGATCACTCCTACACTAGTGATCACCCCCACAAAGACTGATGATCAGTTATATGCTGATCACTCCTACACTAGTGATCACCCCCACAAAGACCGATGATCAGTTATATGCTGATCACTCCTACACTAGTGATTACCCCCACAAAGACTGATAATCAGTTATATGCTGATCACTCCTTCACTAGTGATCACCCCCACAAAGACTGATGATGAGTTATATGCTGATCACCCATACACTAGAGATCACCCCCACAAAGACTGATGATCAGTTATATGCTGATCACTCCTACACTAGTGATCACCCCCACAAAGACTGATAATCAGTTGTTATATGCTGATCACTCCTACACTAGTGATTACCCCCACACTAGTGATTGCTCCCAATAGGAGATCAGTCCCATGCTAATGTTCACTCCTACACTAGCAGTCATAATTTGTATCACTATCACATAGTCTGAAAGTCATGTATCAAGTTTAGTGTCTGACTGCCAAATTTCTTTGCGTTATTTAATAGCATTAATTTAATACATATCTGCACTGCTCAAACTTAGGATTTTGTTTCACTAACCAAAAGGATCATCAAAATAAAATGTCTGATGATTCTGCCTAAATTTCACTAGCAAAATCAAATGGAAACCACTTCAGCTTCTTATTTAATATTTATTAACTCTAAACAATGCCTCTGTATTTCACCAACACGACTCACAAATGATACACCCCAGGTATTTTGCATTTCTTCAAATACACCTCTCTCCTGGTACACACATTCATATTATTTTTCAAAGTATTTCTAGTACTTATATTTGTATTCATTTTCACAGTATTTCTAGTACTTACATTTGTATTTATTTTCACAGTATTTCTAGTACATGTACTTACATTTGTATTCATTTTCACAGCATTTCTAGTACTTACATTTGTATTCATTTTCACAGTATTTCTAGTACTTACATTTGTATTCATTTTCACAGTATTTCTAGTACTTACATTTGTATTCATTTTCACAGTATTTCTATTACTTACAATTTGTATTCATTTTCACAGTATTTCTAGTACTTACATTTGTATTCATTTTCACAGCATTTCTAGAACTTACATTTGTATTCATTTTCACAGTATTTCTAGTACTTACATTTGTATTCATTTTCACAGTATTTCTAGTACTCACATTTGTATTCATTTTCACAGTATTTCTAGTACTTACATTTGTATTCATTTTCACAGTATTTCTAGTTCTTACATTTGTATTCATTTTCACAGTATTTCTAGTACTTACATTTGTATTCATTTTCACAGTATTTCTAGTACTTACATTTGTATTCATTTTCACAGTATTTCTAGTACTTACATTTGTATTCATTTTCACAGTATTTCTAGTACTTACATTTGTATTCATTTTCAAAGTATTTCTAGTACTTACATTTGTATTCGTTTTCACAGTATTTCTAGAACTTACATTTGTATTCGTTTTCACAGTATTTCTAGTACTTACATTTGTATTCATTTTCACAGTATTTCTAGTACTCACATTTGTATTCATTTTCACAGTATTTCTAGTATTTACATTTGTATTCATTTTCACAGTATTTCTAGTACTTGCATTTGTATTCATTTTCACAGTATTTCTAATACTTACATTTGTATTCATTTTCACAGTATTTCTAGTACATGTACTTACAATTTGTATTCATTTTCACAGCATTTCTAGTACTTACATTTGTATTCATTTTCACAGCATTTCTAGTACTTACATTTGTATTCATTTTCAAAGTATTTCTAGTACTTACATTTGTATTCATTTTCACAGTATTTCTAGTACTTACATTTGTATTCATTTTCACAGTATTTCTAGTACTTACATTTGTATTCATTTTCACAGTATTTCTAGTACTTACATTTGTATTCGTTTTCACAGTATTTCTAGTACATACATTTGTATTCATTTTCACAGCATTTCTAGTAGTTACATTTGTATTCATTTTCACAGTATTTCTAGTACTTACATTTGTATTCATTTTCACAGTATTTCTAGTACTTACATTTGTATTCATTTTCACAGTATTTCTAGTACTTACATTTGTATTCATTTTCACAGTATTTCTAGTACTTACATTTGTATTCATTTTCACAGTATTTCTAGTACTTACATTTGTATTCGTTTTCTTAGTATTTCTAGAACTTACATTTGTATTCGTTTTCACAGTATTTCTAGTACTTACATTTGTATTCATTTTCACAGTATTTCTAGTACTCACATTTGTATTCATTTTCACAGTATTTCTAGTATTTACATTTGTATTCATTTTCACAGTATTTCTAGTACTTGCATTTGTATTCATTTTCACAGTATTTCTAATACTTACATTTGTATTCATTTTCACAGTATTTCTAGTACATGTACTTACAATTTGTATTCATTTTCGCAGCATTTCTAGTACTTACATTTGTATTCATTTTCACAGCATTTCTAGTACTTACATTTGTATTCATTTTCAAAGTATTTCTAGTACTTACATTTGTATTCGTTTTCACAGTATTTCTAGAACTTACATTTGTATTCGTTTTCACAGTATTTCTAGTACTTACATTTGTATTCATTTTCACAGTATTTCTAGTACTCACATTTGTATTCATTTTCACAGTATTTCTAGTACTTACATTTGTATTCATTTTCACAGTATTTCTAGTACTTACATTTGTATTCATTTTCACAGTATTTCTAGTACATACATTTGTATTCATTTTCACAGCATTTCTAGTAGTTACATTTGTATTCATTTTCACAGTATTTCTAGTACTTACATTTGTATTCATTTTCACAGCATTTCTAGTACTTACATTTGTATTCATTTTCACAGCATTTCTAGTACTTACATTTGTATTCATTTTCAAAGTATTTCTAGTACTTACATTTGTATTCATTTTCACAGTATTTCTAGTACTTACATTTGTATTCATTTTCACAGTATTTCTAGTACTTATATTACATTAAAGATCATTGCCATCTCAGCTTTGTCTGAGTGGATTAGATTCTCAGGTTCAGCCAATGATGTGGATATGTGGGAAAGCTTGCCAGAAGCTTCTCGTGGGTCAGTGGTTCTTTCCAAGGTTTTCCCTTGTTCTTCCTCCACCATTAATAGTACAGCCATGTAATGCCTATCTTGTACTGAAAAATGGCATTACAACCCTACAACAACAACTTACATTTGTATTCATTTTCTCAGCATTGATGGTTTTTTCTTAGTCTCTTCTATTAATCCTATTTGCAATCATGTTCTTTCTTGTCATCATCTAATTTCTTACATTTTGGTGGCAACTGCTCACCTTGAAAATACTTTGATATGTTTACTATTGTCACTGCACAATGCATCAAATGTTTATTATTAAGAATTTTAAATATTAAAAACATGTTTAGTATAATTCCTGATTATTTGTTGAGTAGGCAATCATGGCCTTGTCCGGTTGGTCAATACTAGCTTGATTAGAAATGTCGAAGTTTGGGAAATTTATACCTGGTATCCAGGATCTCCCTCGAAAATATTTTTCTTTTGCACCATGAAATTTGCCAAATTTAAACATTTGGAGCTACTTTTCAGCCATAGGAGTCATTTTATGCCATCATACAGGGACTTAAATATATGTGCATTATTATATTGACCCACATTTTAATCTATATTAACATGACAATAAAACAGTTTTTGCATGTTTTTATTACATTTCAAAGCACAAGAATAATTATTAATGAATAAATTATTAACAACACCATTATATACATGTGAAGTTCAGTATATAGCATATGAAAAACAAGAATGAATAAGAATTCTTTTTTTATAACTGATAATACAACATACTGCTATTTTATGAGCAATGTCACTGACACTTCATCAATATCAGTCTCATTTTTTTTCAAAACCATTTCTTAAATGCATTCCTGAAATCAGTATTGTCAACAATGGGCACACCAACAGAAATTCTCACCTACCTGAAATCAGTATTGTCAACAGTGGGCACACCAACAGAAATTCTCACCTACCTGAAATCAGTATTGTCAACAGTGGGCACACCAACAGAAATTCTCACCTACCTGAAATCAGTATTGTCAACAATGGGCACACCAACAGAAATTCTCACCTACCTGAAATCAGTATTGTCAACAATGGGCACACCAACAGAAATTCTCACCTACCTGAAATCAGTATTGTCAACAATGGGCACACCAACAGAAATTCTCACCTACCTGAAATCAGTATTGTCAACAGTGGGCACACCAACAGAAATTCTCACCTACCTGAAATTAGTATTGTCAACAATGGGCACACCAACAGAAATTCTCACCTACCTGAAATCAGTATTGTCAACAGTGTGCACACCAACAGAAATTCTCACCTACCTGAAATCAGTATTGTCAACAATGGGCACACCAACAGAAATTCTCACCTACCTGAAATCAGTATTGTCAACAGTGGACACACCAACAGAAATTCTCACCTACCTGAAATCAGTATTGTCAACAATGGGCACACCAACAGAAATTCTCACCTACCTGAAATCAGTATTGTCAACAATGGGCACACCAACAGAAATTCTCACCTACCTGAAATCAGTATTGTCAACAATGGGCCCACCAACAGAAATTCTCACCTACCTGAAATCAGTATTGTCAACAATGGGCACACCAACAGAAATTCTCACCTACCTGAAATCAGTATTGTCAACAATGGGCACACCAACAGAAATTCTCACCTACCTGAAATCAGTATTGTCAACAATGGGCACACCAACAGAAATTCTCACCTACCTGAAATTAGTATTGTCAACAATGGGCACACCGACAGAAATTCTCACCTACCTGAAATCAGTATTGTCAACAATGGGCACACCAACAGAAATTCTCACCTACCTGAAATCAGTATTGTCAACAATGGGCACACCAACAGAAATTCTCACCTACCTGAAATCAGTATTGTCAACAATGGGCACACCAACAGAAATTCTCACCTACCTGAAATCAGTATTGTCAACAATGGGCACACCAACAGAAATTCTCACCTACCTGAAATCAGTATTGTCAACAATGGGCACACCAACAGAAATTCTCATCAAATTTTTCACAGTAGATATAGAATATCTTAAGCTTGTTTTGATCAGACTCTGGTGACTGAACCCTACCCCCTCTCACAGTCTGCAGCAGAAATAGGGTAACAAGTAAAATTATCTGGCAGCTGCCTCAGACACAACTGGATATAAACTTTTGTTTTTCAGAGCTAGATTAGCCATATTATTTGTGCTTAATACAAACTTATTTTATAAAGTCAACATTTAATTTTTCATTGATATAAGTCACTTAGGCCCTTTACAGTCAATGACTGGCATTTGTATCAGCATCCTGTATTACTCAGTTAAGTTCAGACTGCAATTTGTCCAAATAAATAATTCATAAAACACTAAGCAGTCCCAAGTGCATCTCACACTCACAGTTTGCAATAAAGATAAATTAACAACACATGCAAATGTCACCGAATATCTTGCCCACCTGTTCAACAATAGAGTAAATGCCCTTGTTATTCCTTATCTCCTACTAATCATAATTAATTGATTTTCAAAACTGATTGGCAGCTTGAAGTTAGTTGCAATTATGTTTGAGTAACCTCTTATTCATCATTTACTGACATCCACTGACTACCACAAATAGTGAAAATAGGTATTAAATGGAATAAAAAATAAAAAAATGTACTTTATAAAAATTGATCACAGCAACTTTCGCTAGTCAGTAGAAAATAGCGCCACTTTCAAAGGCAAATTGTATTAGTTGTGAACCTGAACTACTTTGTAGTAGGTTGACACATGCCAACCCGCAAGAGAGCTATAAGTGTAATTATTACTAATATAAGTGGCAAAAAGTGTAATAATTATTTTCAATTTAGACTCGTACACTGCACATGTAGTATAAAAATAGAATTAATCTAATGACAAGTGGTTTCATTTTCCTGAATCCTGTCAGTTTTCTTGGAACTATTTCATGTAAAATTAATGCCAAAATTACCATATTTTTACATGTGGTCAGCTTTTTTAGTTTTTTTTTCAGTGTTTTTAAATAATAAAGATTTCACTTATATTTAAATATTTCAATGAAAAATTTATTCTTTATAGTTGTCCAAATCGTTCATATTTTCCTAAGATGTATATGAAGTGCATGTTATGGTAACCAAGTTTTTGTTGCCTTTGCCGTGAAAAAGATAACTGTCTTCGGTTTCTTGCTAATAAGAAGAAAAAAAAGAGTCCAGTAAAGAAACATGTGAACATCAGTCCTGACCTGAACAATTTATATACTCACTCCAGTCCACATACTTGAGACAGAAAAGGCATTAGTTAAACTGGACATTTACATTGTACTTTCTTTTATTTGAATTTTAGTACATATTTAAATTTTATTTATTTAATTAGTACTTAATATCGCTGTCGACGAAAAGCATTGACCTAGTTAATGTCCTTAGGATCTCAAAACAAGCATGTTTAAGTTGCGAGGAAAATGGCACACAAAATTTGGACAGGCATAAAGTTAGGATAATGTCTAGCGTTCAATATCAGAGTTGATTCTTAAATAGGTTGTGCAAGAAAGAATAGAAGTGGCCTTTCTTGTATTATTGTATGGTACATATATGACAAGTAAGTTGTAGGCAACTTTATGAGCCACTGTGATGATGAATAATGACCTTGAACTGTAATCATTATTCTGCATCTCAATCAGAACTTTTTCATCAGGGTTGGCACCAATTAGCTTGATAATCATTATACATTGTTATTGTTTATAATGAAATAAGTGGGCAGTACACCAGCCTATTGCCACATGCACACTAACTGTTTTGACAATAATGAGTAATTAAAAACTTTCCCATTTGTGTTGAGAGCATTTGTTGTAACTCAAAAAGTGCACAATATCTCAGTTAACACAATACATGGATGAATTAGCAATTATAATTTAAATGAAAATGCTGACTTATGACCAGTTCTTAACTGTTATGATAGTGATCAACAGTAATTTTCAATGAACAAGTGCTGCCATGGCTTTCTGTGGTCCATCAGTAAAATCAATAGCCAATTAAAGTTAATTTTGAGCTGTGCTATTGATTTGGTTCCTATTTCTGGAGCACTAAGTCCCCAGTTCAAGCAAAATATTCTCTCCTCCAGTTAGTAATTGAATGTTCAGAATATAAAGAACATGATCCCAGTCCAATTCCTGAGTCCTATTCAACATACAGAATATTTTTCTCATTTTCCTTGAACTATTGAGTACACATATGACAGGATGCCCAATGAACTTGGCCTTCATTGGTGACTTTAACTGTTTTTTTGGCAAAACATATCCTTTTTGTGCTGTTTGAGTAATTTTGTACCCAGCACTTGCATTATTTCTTTCGTTTGTGTCTCATTTTGCTAAAATTTAAAGGGTTTTGTGGATTAGGTGTCGAGCAATTTTCTGGTGATGGGAATTGGATCAATACTATCTCCTTTTTCTATGTTATCATTAAATTCCTGTGTGAATAAGGAGTATAGCTTTGCTCACCAGCCTAGGGACATATAGACATATCCCTATCCCTCAAGCATTTGGTTATATAACTGGTAACAAGTCTTCTTTTTTCTCCATGGCAACATGGATGACTCTGTCTTGGTTTCAAGATGTGTTGGACTTGCTCCATCTGTTCCAGCTGTGTCCAACATAAAGGAAGAATGTCACCACTCTCTTCAAAGATCACTGAGAAGAGATCATTGATCCCTTTTACCAAGGAAGAAAGTTAGTAGGGTTATTCTCATTACCTTTAATGCATGGTTAGACAACAGGAAGCACACTCTGGATGACAATGTTCTTTCTATTCTGGTGGACTCAACCAATATGAACCAGCTGTGACAGGCCATTCCATTCCATTAGCATCCCTTCCTACCATTTGTGTCAGGTGATTGAGGAAGTATAGACCTTTGACCCTGTACATGAAGCCAGCTTTGTGTCCAAATGTATTAAGGTTTTGGGTACCAGGATTTGCTCCAGTACGGAGAGGCTTTCTGGGGCCTGCTCTTGTTCAGATCTTCAGCTGCTCATGCACTTAACTTTGGTCCTGAAGCTTGCACAGAAGTTTTACTGGGGCAAAGAGATTCTCAGATAGTGGAAGGGGTAGTCTGTCCCTTTTCTGCTTTTTGCCTTTAGTTATCAGGTTCATGTTTTTGCTTGGCCACTTAAGCATCAGCCAACTTGGACTTGGGTGTTTCTGTAGTGGGAATATATGCTGGGACCTGAGTTTGTCTTCTTGTTAAATCCTTGGGTGCCTTCTAAATAAAGGTATGTACCCTGGTAGCACTAGCCTCTCATATCCATATCTTTTAGGTTGCCTTGGTAGGTAAGAGACACTCTTGAGATGTATCATACAATCTGTAGCTTGGCATGATTATAATATCCAGACTGTAACCATGACTATAGTCCTATCAAAACCAGCAAAAAGTTGTGTAAACCCTGATACACCAGTTGGACCTTCTTCCAAGTTTTTTAAGCAGGGTTAACATCAACATTAACACAAACAGCCCTGGTTCATTAGAACCCTCCTGCTTGTTCTTTGCTAGTTGAGATGGTTGTAAAGGCCAAGAGAAGAAGTCCTCCTCTTCTCTAAAGAGGGAGGCAGTTGTCCCTAGAGATTCACACCATCTCCTGCAATCATCTTTAAGGTCCCAGTGCATGTCTCAGTACACACTTGTCTGGCTCTGTTTTAAGAGGTTTGGTCTGGCACTTCAATGAATGGTTATAGACTTTGTTTTTGAAAACCTCTCTTTCGTTAGACCCACATTTTGTTTTGCCAGTCTAAACTATTTCAACCTTAGGGAAAAGATGAACACCCATCTATGGAAGGGCACAGTCAAGAGAGTGGCAAATAACCAAGGTCTGGGTTTCTATTCTCAGATCTATTTGTCAATGAATGTTTTACTCCTTGATCTTAAAACATAAACAAATCTTCTAATGATGAGCACTCAAAAAAACAACTCAATCAGGAATGACCAAAGGTCTAAAGACTCGGCCAACTCCATCAGTATTAAAAGAACACATCTTAACATCCCCATTTTCCATCTCTGCATGAAATACCTTCCAGTTTTGTCTTGGTCTGTTCTGTTTGGCCTCACCTTTGTTCCCAAAACATTTAACAGAGAGATGGGGAAAATAGATCACTAGAGTTCTTTAGGATCCCCATCCTCCTGTATTTTGATGGCTGTTTGAAGCATAGCATCCTCAGATATACTCTTCTGAAGGACATTGTTTGCTCATCTGGACATCATTCTCAGCATGGACAAGTTAGGATAATCATATCATGACTGTGGCACAGGCAGTCATGGTTCAATGATTTACCAGTATTCAGCCTGTTGGTTGACAAGACCAAAAGAATACCTAGGTTGAGAAACCTTCTGTTGTGTCACATGGGGTCTCTTGTACACAGCTATCCAAAGATTTTCCACCTTCATATTTTGCTCATCTCAATGATTGATCTGCTAAGACCGATTTTTGAGCAAGGTTGCCAACTGCATCACCCAGGTTAGGAAGCAATCGGTTTCTAATGTTTATGATGCCAAGAGCTCAGAGTATTCTGTAACCAGTACAGAAGAAGATGAGTTGATCCTAGCAGTTGTAACTTTTTTCTTCATCCTTTCAACGAAAGAGACTTTTGTTCTGTATCTACCATTAATGCTTATAGCAGAGCCAGTTCTAACAAGTTCTCCAGAGATTCCACCATTCCACCATTCTACCTTTCCACCATTCCAATCTCATTGGGGGTTTTGAGCTTGAGAAACCAGTATCTATCTGATTAATGCTTGTATGAAACCTTTGACATGTTTCAAGGGAGTTTCCTAAACCCCATTAAAAACCTTAGAGTTAAAAGTTTTTGAGAATTATCTTAGAATGTGGGATTCAGGCCCTGGGAAATGGCTGCTTATGATTCATTGGTTATTATAATTGTTTCTCTTCTTTGTCAACCTTGGCTTCTAGCAATTCTAGTTAAGAATCAGTTACTAAGAATAGCTCCCGATCCTACTGAGATTCCCAGTCTCAAACAAATCTCTAGATCCAGATAAGCTCCCTAGCCCAGTTAGGGCTTTAAGCTTTTGTTTGACTTTCTCTAAAGAATCAGAATTGGCTCATGTTTCCTTTCAGAAGTACCTATAATATTTTGGCTGCCACTATTTCCAGGTAGATTGTTCTTACTATCAGTAGAGCTTATCAGTCCCTCACTGAAATGGATCTTCCATTCATGAGAATTAATGCCTATGACCTTAGGGCTCTTGCTGCATCTTGGACCCCTTTGGATGATATTCTGGTGATCCCACTCTTCCTTTTCATCATATTTTTTTCTAAACAGTTTTACCCCTAAATACACAACCTATTCAACAAAGAAAGAAGTCAGTAATTTAATTGTTCTATGATGTGCAGTGAATGAGAGTTCAATTTGAGCTCCGATTTCATTTAGCATAACGAAACAGCTAGTTTACAACACCCACTATTAGTCAACTGTACATAACATCAGTTGTCATTCAGAATGGTTGGCTTCAAGGTTTATTATTATCTTAATGGTCTTACTTTTGAGGTAATACCTCATTTTTATTGCAAAGAATAAAACTACTAAATTTCATATGCAAAAAGAGTTGTTTAGTCTCAATATTTAGTCAAAAATGTTAAATTGTTAGCCCAAAATGATTAAATTTTATGCTCAGAAAATTCATTCATGGGATTGCCTATATAAGATACAAATGAAATATGAATCTGAATGGGTTCTGAGTTTAGAGCAGCGCCTAAATTAGAATAATTAAGGTATCAATTCATTTGTTAACTTTATCATCCAGTGCCTTCTTAAAAGCATGGTCATTAGCACATTCATTCTTGTTTGTTGTTGTTGTTGTTGTTGTTATAGGGTTTAACTCCATTTTTCAGCACAAGATAGGCTATACATGGCGGCCAGTATTAATGGTGAAGGAAGAACTTTGGAAAACCTTGGGAAGAACTACTAACCCATGTGAAGCTACTGGCAGGCTTTCTCACTTACCCACATTAGCCAAGTCTGGACTCGAACTCATGCAGACAGAGGTGAGATGGCAGTGATTCGTAACAGTCAGTGCTTTAGACCACTCAGCCACTCAGGGCCCCTCATTCTTGCTTATGTAAGCCTTGCATATAATTTGCCTTTTGTTCATACTTTAGAACCCCTACAGGTCAAGAGGAAGCACTTTTATTAATGTTCCTTAACTATTACATTGACATTAGGATGACAGATGTTTGGCAAATACATGGTACAGTATTTAATCCTATAAAATTCATGTAACAAAGTTTTCAAAATATTTGATAGTTTTTATATGTTGTCTATGTTATGTCATCTTAAATGCCAGACATGGGGCAATTGATTTCAATATCAATGGAGATTTTCTTCTAATAAGTATTGTGTAAAACAAAACACTTTTTGGTTAGGCAAGAAATGTAACACAAGTCACCAGTGTGATCTTTGTCCTACAATTTTAGCAATATCCTTGAAATAGACAACTGATGCTGTGATTTTTGTTTTACTTACTGTATTGAACATTAGGCTTATGCAATCTATTGGCATCAATTAGCTTGAGAAGTAAAGCACAATAGAGGATTCACCAAATGAATAATCATGAACTTGACATGTAAGTCAACAGTAAAATTTGTTATATCCTTGTTCAACAGTTGGGTTGATATTCATGATTTGGTTAATTTAAATTTCATGTCATTTGTTACATCCATGGTAAAGATTTTTTCCCATTTGGTCAGTGGAAGATTTATGATGCAATTTAATGTTGTTCTTGGTGTTTTTTAAAATGGCACTTTGAATACTTGGTAGACTATATAGTGTCAAGGAAATGAGACCTAAGTTACTTTTTCAATGGCACTCACAGGGTGTGTATTGAACCAGTGATTCTCGGATAGCAGTTAATTGCAGATTTGTCATTACCATTATAAATTATTCTCAGTCCTAGATAATAAGTATTATGCTGGACTTGTTTGTGATGACATGAAAATACGAAGCTTCTGACCTTCTATTCTCCTATACCAAGTCTGACTGCCAACTAGTTCATATTACACCCCTCAAGTGGGAAAAATTATTCATTTTAACTTTCTGGGTCAAGCTATAGGGATTTTTATGCAAATCCTGCCCTCACTTGCAGGCCCAATAATCCATAATACAGGTTTTTCGTCTGAGTTAGGAGACACTAAACCTGTTTGCATGGCTCATTTTGGGCAAACTCTTGGAAACAAGATCTTCTCAAAGCAAGTGGACAGTTTCACCTGGTCAAGAAGGTGACCACTCTGTAAATATGCAAGGGTACTGTTGTATAGTTTTTGCAGCTGAGGAAATTAAATCAAATTACCATATTACAAGCCTCAGTAATACAAATAGCTACTATAATAGCTACTCAGTAATTCCAATAGCTACTATAATTTGTAGCTATTCCAAGAGAGGAAGCTAGCCGCTAATAGTATCACTGGCCACCATGCCATGGATATGCTTTGACATTGCAGAAGGGTCTGAACATGGTCAAATTATAACCTCTCTGACCTTTTGATCTTTATTTCCTCCAGACCATAAGTTTGGGCCCTTGGTTTGATGGGATTGATTGTAGATGCTTATTTGGTTGAGCAAAGCATCACTTAAACCCTTCTCAAGAAGTTCAGTGACTTCTCATTTGAGACTCGCTTTTTAGTTGTCCTGTCTCCAGCATGTAGAATTCTGAGTGACTGATGACAGTTGGGTTTTTGTGCCAATCCATATACCCATGGGAAGACCACTCTCATCTCACTTCCTTTTTAAACAAGCAGACAACCTTTCAGCACTGTTGTTGTTAAACCTAATCACATATGTTATGAAATCTGTTTTTCTGGCTTGGGATGGCTGGGTTTGCAAGGTAGTAGATGTACTTCTTATAACTGCACAAGTGCTATTGAAGAAATATATTTTAGCTTATAAAGAAAATAGTTTTTTGCACTACAGTGATTATGTACACTATTTACTTTTTTCTACATTACCATGTATAGTGTAGATCACTGTGGCCTTTTCCAATTCCATTGATCATGTCACTTAAGCATTTTGTTCTGACACTTGCTTTTATAGTCTTGAATGCTTGATCAGTCTTGAAACTTTTTATGAGAATGGATATTAAGAAGTACTGCATCAAAATTCAATCACTTTTCAGGCTTCAGTGGCTATATACATCTTTTAGATGAGTTTTTGAAAACTGTTGCTTGTTCTTGTATGAAACTTGATATGTGCATGCATTTTGTAGAGTACTGAGCTATGATATAAAATATAGGTCTCTGTGATCTTTATTTTACATTCTAGAATGAATACTGTTACAGGATACAATCATTTGCAGTTAGTTAAACTGGGAATAGAATAGCATAATAGGTTAGGACTCCATAGCTTCTGACCTCAAAAGGCCTTCATCAGAGGAATGACTTCTGGATTGGAGTCACATGATCAGCTAAATCACATGACTAAATCACGTGACTTCTGGAGTCATGTGATCAGCTAAATGTTAGTCCTGACTATGATCCAGCAATCCTGTAAACTATCAAAACTTATTTTTTTGAGACAGCACTGTTGGCTTCTACATTTTCACCATTTTTACTGTGAAAAATTTAATTAAAATATGATCAGCCCTTTTTTGCAATGATGTAGCATGGCTGAGTTTTACCCAACCATTAGATTATCACTGAGGTACTTTACATTGAACTAAATTCATGTCTCTAGGTGATCATAGGTAATGACCATTACTGTTAATAACCTGAAGCCCAGTCTTATGAACATGAAAAATCCAGCATTGGGTGTCATGAGTTTCTTGGAGAAAAATTGTATAGTCTTCAAAAATAAGCAAATTTGTAACCACATATTGTTACATTATCAGAACTGAGCAGATGTTTGTCGAAGTGGACAAGCTATGCTGACACTAGTCACAGAGGTACTCTTGGAGGCATTACAAAAGTGTTGAATTTTTGTCATTATGACTACAAATTGCAAAAATTATGGTCAGGACATTGACAAATGTTTGGTAAATTTCTGTCTGGCTTAAGAGGTTTTTTTGTGGGGAAAGGGCTGTATCAGATAAATACAACTAATATGGTATGATATTCTACCTTTTTATGTGTACATTATATGCCAAAAAAATAAATATTTTATTTTTCAGATAACCTGTTATATATACTTTACAAAGGTCATAGTTTACCTCCTGAAGGTAAGCATTTTTTACTGATGAACAGAACTAACCTTTGCATGGTTTTCTTACAAACTTTAATATCCTAATATTATATTAGTAACAAGTAAGGTATAGATCCACCGTCTTTTAAGGTCAATATATCAAGAAAGACAATTCAGATTTAGGTAAATGATTTGACTTAATAGTAGTTATCTCCACTGGATGTCGCTCCACTGGCATTACAAGGAAACAAATACAGTGGGAGCCATAGAACCTGACCCTGTGATAAACCAAGTCCTTTTAGCTGAAGAAAATGATGCATGTACCAAAAGAAATTGGCCGGGGTTGGTGGGGGTAGTGATAATATATGCGGGTGCACAAATGTGTTTCATTGGCACAGTTACCATCTTAAATTGATGTATATGAAACGAGAAATACACCCATAGTGAAAACAGAGAAGGTATATATAATATTTACTTTATTCAGAGAACAACACATTGGTACATATATGTGTATACTGTTTATATATACATGTCTAACGTATTGCATGAATAGAGTATCAACACCATGTACGCAGTGAGATTCTATTAGTGATTTCTTTTTATCAATTATCACTTAACCTGCTATAATAGTAAAACAAGAAATCAAAACAATATTTACATTGTCTCGTGTCTCTAATGATGTAGACTGTGCTGACTTCAAACATAATACCGTGTAAATATTCTCTTGTAAGTCAATTAAGGCTGCAAACAACAAAGATCCTGATCTGTTGATACAGTAGCATAATCATCAAGGTCATGTTGTTATTGTACTGATTACTCCATATAAGAGGTTGCAGGTTCAAACCCCAGCCAAGTCATGCTAGATTATACTAGGGACTTATAAAAATGGTGCTAGCAGCTGCCTCACTTGGTGCTCGGCATTTAGAGATTAACTTTTAGGACTGGTCGGCCTGGTGTCAGGACTATATGACTGGGTGGGACATGAGGCTACATGTTTATGATATGATGCTCCATTGCTAGACATCACTATATACTGCCACGATGCAGACATTGTAGCAATATGACTGAAAAATTGTTAAAGCTAGATTAAAAATCTAAATCACACACACAAACACACTCCTATCTAAATTACATAGACCTGGATTTGCATCTGTGCATCTTGCGATTTGACTCATATTACAAGCTAGTAAATGCAGTACATTCATACAAAGACTGGAGTTTTAAGAATGCTCAGAATATAATTGACTGAAATTGAAACTGAGATTTCTTAATCAGAATCTGTCTTACTATATTTGGATGGGTTTTTTTCTTTTGAATATATACTGATACTGACCTTTTCATTGCAGATGTTAGTACCATTCCGTTATGAGTGGTTAACTGACCTATCTAAAGAGATCATGACAGCAGTGTTTTTTGTTCAGATGGGATACAAGTTCCATCCTGCTCCATATAACCTCTATCTTCAGGTACCCCAGGAAAGTGATGATATCAAAATGGATGAAGTGTAAGTTATTTATCTTCCATAAATGCACACATGTAATTCTCCTTTTTGCCCACAACAGATTTCTAGAACTGCAAGATTTGGAGATAAGCAATCCCATTGTGTGGAGATATTCTCATTGGGTGGCCATCCTTTCAGTGGTATTATTTACGAATGAAATATTTTTATTACCATATCACCATCAGATTAGCTAATCACCATTGAAATGGATTTATGTAGAGTAAAACCTGTCTTGAAAGACAACTGCTATGTGAGAATGAACACATTTCTTGAGAGAT
This sequence comes from Potamilus streckersoni, assembly GCA_016746295.1. Lineage (NCBI taxonomy): Eukaryota > Metazoa > Mollusca > Bivalvia > Unionida > Unionidae > Potamilus > Potamilus streckersoni. Next base: position 842,061 of record JAEAOA010001086.1, read on the forward strand.
CATATTCTCACTGCATAGATATGATTATATAACAATGTAACTAGTTATGAGAGACCACCTATCTTGTGAGACCATACTTTTTTGGCAGAAGTGTCAAGCTTCAAGATTGTTTCTACTGTGTTTTGTCTCACTAATGGCAAATGTTCTAACAAAAAAGACATTATGTCTACTTTTGATCTGTCTATCCATCTTTATGTCTTTCCCTGTTGCTGAACTAATTGGTAGAAAAGTTCTTAGTCAATACACTGTTGACATTACTCGATTTCAATGGACACATCACAGAGATTATGCAAGAAAGAAGTTAACTGATCGGTTTCTATTGATGTCTCTTACAGGATAACTAAACAGGAGTCACAGGTGTTATCAATGGAGTGAATTGGCTTCTATTTATGTCTCTTACAGGATAACTATACAGGAGTCACAGGTGTTATCAATGGAGTGAATTGGTTTCTATTTATGTCTCTTACAGGATAACTAAACAGGTGTCACAGGTGTTATCAATGGAGTGAATTGGCTTCTATTTATGTCTCTTACAAGATAACTATACAGGAGTCACAGGTGTTATCAATGGAGTGAATTGGTTTCTATTTATGTCTCTTACAGGATAACTAAACAGGAGTCATCACAAGTGCTATCGATGGAGTGAATAGGCAGAAAGGAAATTCAGACTAGATGTCTGCAAAACCGTGAAAATTCTCATGAGCATAACTAAAAGATCTGACTTTTTTATTATGTTGTTTGTCAAAGTTATTGATTTATATTTCATGTTTTTAGGTACCTTGAACTCATCTAAAGTTATATTCATAAAAAAAGCAATGAAGTAGATCTTAAAGTATGATTTTGATTTGATAAAAAGTAATTTAACGGTTGTGTATTATTGATTTAAAATATGCAGGCTTCTGTTTTAGGAATTTTTTGGGGTGCATGTTTATCTATTTGGAGTCATAGTGTTAGAAAATATCTAAGTAGGGTATTTTGTCAGGAACAAACATTTGTTTACCACTTTTTTTAAAGTACAATAGTTATATTTTCAATAATTCATTGTTTAAAATGAGTACAAGAAATAATTCAGACTGAAGAATTTCAGCAGTTGTAAAATTTAAAAAAGCATGACGTTATGTTAAGCAGTTGTCTGGGAAAATTCCATTATTCAAGTGTCATAGACTGAACATTCCATTATTCATGTGCCATACATGGAACATTCCATTATCAAAGTGATTTACATGGGGCATTTGATTACTCAAGTGCCATACATGGAACCTTCCATTATTCAGGTGTGATACAGAGACATACAATTAGTAATTTCTGATTAACAAATTATTTCAAAATGACATGTGTTCAGACAAAATTAAGATTCAGACAAAATTAAGCCACAGTAGTTTTTGAACGTTGTCTACTTTTTATCTTTAAAATGTTCAGCAGTCACATAAATCTACTAAAATCATTGAAAGCAACCAATATTTTGTCAAATAAATAATGAGCACCTGAAAAAGTTAAGGTCCTTATACCTCTTTGATTTTTCAGTGTATGGTTTTTATGAATGATTCATTTACCATACCTAAAACTGAAAAACATTCCAGCACAAACAGGAAATTTGCACAATACATTCTGAAAATATTTACATTTGGATTTATATCCTTTTCAGTGTTGAACTATTTTTAGATGTATAATGCCAGCCATGATTCACTCTCCACTGTTGGATGATATTTGAAAAAGAAACTTACTTTTAAAGTTGTGTCTAAGCTATTACAAACAAAACTAGTCAGTAATACATATCAAAATTAAAAATATAGGTCAAGATTTGTTCTTTTTCAGATGTTTAACTCAAACAAAAGACTTGACTTTTTATTGAAGTAATACTTACATTTAATGTTTAAACATAGTTTTAACATTGTAGAGTGTGCATTTTATCTCTCCCAAAAAAAATATTTATGGCATTATGAAATATTAAAAAGTCATCTGCACTGAACATTAAAATAAATGGATGAGGATATTATGTATGAATTTGACAAAAATATAATTTTATGTGAACATTAGGTTTGACTTCTGGAAAAATTTCAAAATGAATATTATAAAGAAAAACAACCATAAAATGATTTTAAAATTGTGGTTTGATAAAATTAAATAACATTTAAACAAAATTCAGAAAATGAGGAAAATTACTACATCATCATCTTCCCTGTTCTCTCCCTCAGGAACACAGCATTAACTGCAGATTTATATTTGTCATTTTTTGATTGGTTAATTCATTTGTGTGGAATTTGAAACATCAATGAATGTAATTGTGTTGTATCTTACATAAAGATTTATATTTGTCATTTTCCAATTGGTTAATTCATTTGTGTGGAATTTGAATCAATGAATGTAATAGTGTTGTATATTACATAAAGATTTGTTTTAAGTTTGCCAAAAAACTGCTTACTTTTGTGAATTTATTTGTTTATGTTTTTTTATAGCAAGAAAAGTTTTTGTAAACTGAAGAAAAAATCCATTTTGTATGTTAGACAAAGAATAATGGCTAATTTAGATGCAGAGAATACACATGCAACATTAGACAAATTAATGTGGAAGTTTGTGAATTTTTGTTTCATGCACGTACCTGTACAAATACCTTGCTTAGGAACAATATATGTAACAAATACTGCACATATTTGCTTACAAGCTGAGTCCAAATACAGAGAACGTAGAACCAGATCTGCCATTGCACAGTGCAGAATCCGGGTGTGTGTTATTCTGAGTACTACTAACAAACTGCAATTTGCAGTTGGACTCAACTTACAAGCAAATATACATAAATTTGCATTTTGTCAGAATGTTAAGCTTGAATGTTTTATGCACTTGTATATTCTTTGCCATCCACTTTTGCATGCATTCTAGCTGTAACATAGTAGTATTGTGGCAGTAACTGCACTAATAACCTTTGAATATTTGACCACCCTGCTTGAGTATAGAAAGACCAGTGGGTTGCAGCAAGAAACATTAAGACTTGACCTGAATTCTCAAAACAGGTACTGTATTTACTATACATATTATAACATAACAAACCAGTTTTAAACCAATTTTTGTGCACTTATGTGCACAAAGCACTATATTGTGTCATTCTAAAAAATGTTTCAATTTATTTTCAAAACTCCCGTTTATGTCAGTAAAAAGGAACCAAGGTTGGCTTACCTATGTCAGCTGACTTTATACATAAAAGAAAACATCAGCACACTTGAAAGAATCCAAAGTTGGCTTGATTTGTATGAAAATTACCTTTGTATTTCATATCCTGTCATTAAGTTCCAACAGTGAGTTTATTGCTCGCTGTCAGTTGTGTTTATTCACCAATCGCTGTTGTATTTGCTTGGCATCTGTAGCCATAATTAACACAAACAGGGATTGATGAATGCGGGTAATTAGAGTACCCTACACAGCAATAATTTGCTTTCATAATACATTTTGTAATCCTTGCTAGCAAAAAGATTATTTGCACTCAAAGTGAATGTATTTTCAAACAATGATTTTCGTTTGTAAGATGCTGTCATATAGTTGACCTGGATATAATACATTCTTGTTTATTTTGCACCTTATATTGTGCAATGCTTGAATGGCAGATAATTTCAAGCAGTATGTTCATATTTCCCTCTCTCGTTTGCGATTTTGTTGGATCCAGTTTTCAGTCAGATAACATATTCAAACCAATGAGTACAATCAAAATATGGTTCGTTTCTCATGTTCATGTTAGTGAAAATGTGTTGTGTGTTATTTAACATAAGCAATACACCAATACACGCTACAGTATGTATCCCTATCTATATATATAGTTCATGTATATATATTTTTATAATAAATATTCATGATGAGAAAAGAGGAATTAATGATAACAATACAAGGTTAGTCTCTTTTATTTTATTATGAAATAGGTGTTTTGTTCATCTAGTAAATGGTAACTTGCACTGGGTGGAGGTGGCACAAATTCATCACAATTTTCTTTTTAAGTCATGGGATTTTTGACCTAGATGAAAAAATTTTCACCATAAGTTCAGGGACATGAAATTTTTTTTAATTATTCTGTCATGTTCCAATATATATGGTAAATACAATATAAGTTGTTGTTGTTGTTGTTGTTGTGATAGGGTTTAACACCATTTTTCAGCACAAGATAGGCTATACATGGCGGCCAGTATATGTTGTGTGGGAAGAACCCAGGAAAACCCCGGAAAGAACAACCAACCCATGAGAAGCTAAATACAATAAAAGGGATATAACTGAAAATATATATACATGTATTGAATTTGGAAGGCTATTTTTATTTTAGTTTTTTTTGTTGGTAGAATTGATGGCTTCAGATTTTTGTGTTTTTGAGTGTTTTGTGTAGACGATTTTGCAAATATTTAACATTATTGAAATGTGATTTTAACTTTTCACCTTGTACATTTTTGAGAACAAATGGTTGACTTAGTTTTGAAATTCAGTATTGTAACATGAATAAAAAAGAATAAAAGCTTTCAGTAACAAAGAATTGATTTCCTGTCTCAAGTTTACATATATGAATCCATGATCACACAGCTTTGGATACGAGCACTTCGCTCATCAGAACATGGCTGACTATAACATGGCTGCTCATTTAGAAGCACATGTTGTTCTTATAGACTGGGATCTGAGATTCCAACAAGTGTCATATTTACTGCATTTAACTGAGAAATGAGGTCAAATGACTGTTTACCAGTCTAACTTTTTGGCCATTGAGCAATATATCATTCAGTCATTTTTTTATTGTTACACAATTGTTTAAATACTTTTCAGTCACACAGCACCAGACAAACTATGTCCAGTACATATCCAAGCTTAGTAATTGAATGATTGATCATATACTTCAAATAACATTAGCCCCTCACACACACTTTGTGCTTTTTTTAAGTATGTATCATGTGGCTGTGTGGCAGTTTGTCAGCATATATAAGACTTAGAACAAAATGTTGTAGCCAAGGCCATAAAGTTAAAGGGAGATAAGACACTTCGAACCAAATTGTTTAGCCAGAGCCATAAAGTTAAAGGGAGATAAGACACTACAGTAGCAGCAACAGCTAATGTTTAGTGTCTTACTCCAAAGTGTTTGAAGACATGATGAAATAAAATTTTACCATTGGACTTGATCAGAACTCCCTGTCACTTAATTAATGCATTTTTGAGGCAGTAAGTCAGCATTTTATCAATAATTTTTAAATTTGTAGAAACGGTAGAGCAGCACAAAATAATGTTTTGGGTTAAATTGTATAGTTTTCAGAAGGACAAAAATTACTTTTGTAAATAAATATTTTTAGTTTGTTTGTTTGTTTGTTGTTGGGCTTAACGCCATTTTTCAGCACACGATAGGCTATTCATGGCGGCCAGTATTAATGGTGGAGCAAGAAACCGGGAAATCACCGGAAAGAACCACCGACCCACGAGAAGCTACTGACAAGCTTTCTCACATATCTACATTAGCCGAATCCTAGACTCGAACACACGCAGACAGAGGTGAGATGGCAGTGATCCGTAACGGACAGCGCTTTAGACCACTCGGGGCCCCTTATTTTTTTTAGAAAAAATATTTTTAGAAAAAGGGTGATGAAGCATGGTAGGATTAAACTAAAGGACAGCAAATTTAGAACCAAAAATGACACAATATCCTGTACATGTAATAATTAAATATATCAATATTTATAGAGTCCTTATAACTTTGTATACATCCTTTTAATGTGTTTTACTTAAATTAAAAAAATTTCTAACCTCCATGTTGATTTTCAAGAAAAGAATGTTCTGCAAGAGCCATTAGAAATTTGGGATTCCTGATTAGATATCATTGTTTGAAATTTAAAAGTCCAGTTTAGGATTAATTATTGATATCACTGTACAGTTTTGGATTTTGGTGTTTCATTAGATTCAGTTAATTTGATGATCAGTTAGCACTGTTGATATTCATTTTTATCTGCTATTTCCTCTTTGTACTACTGCATATATTTTAGAATGAAAGACAGAAGAATGAGTTGTAAAAGATTTTGATGTTTACGAAAAAAATAATAGCACAGCTTTTAGATTGTATGCTATGCTTATGTCATTTTTTTCCTTCAACTTGCTTGTGATTGGGGTACTTTATTGCATATAAAATTATTTTATTTGAAAATTTAGTTATTTTGTATAGTGGTCATATTTAGTAATCTGTCATTTTTTATGCTTATATTGTTTTCATACTTAATAAAAATATGTCAGTATGTATTTTGTGATACATAAGTATATTTTGATTTTTACTGGCAAAATAATAGCACAGCTTTTAGCTTGTATAATATGCTTATGTCAGTTCTTTTTCTTTCAGCTTGCTTGTGACTGGGGTATTTTGTATTGCTTATAAACTTGTTTTATTTTAAAATTTGTTATTTTTATATAGTGTTCATATTTAATAATCTGTTATTTTTATGCTTAAATTGTTTTCATGCTTAATAAAAATTAAAGTCAATCAGTATGTATTTTGTTATATTTAAATATATCATCCAGGTGAAAGTGTACTTTTTATTTATAGCAAGTTTCTATCTGACAGTAGACAGTTAAGATTTTATTTACATTAAGTTTCTAGATGATAGTAGACATGTTTTTTAGTCAGTAAATAAAAGGTGAGCACAGACATTTAATTGCTCTGTAGGTAAGAGTAGACAGTAAACATTTTATTTACAGTAAGTTTTTAGGCGATGATAGTAGACATCTTATTTAGTCAGTAAATAAAAGGTGAGTGCAGACATTTTGATTGTAAGAGTAGACAGTAAACATTTTATTTACAGTAAGTTTTTGGGTGATAAGAGACATTATTTAGTCAGTTAAATGGTGAGAGCAGACATTTAATTGGTCTGTAGGTAACAGTGGGCAGTAAACATTTTATTTACAGTAAGTTTATAGGTGATAGTAGACGTTATTTAGTTAGTAAATAAAAGGTGAGTGCAGACATTGTTTTGGTCTGTTGGCAAGAGTAGACAGTACACATTTTATTTACAGTAAGTTTTTGGATGATAAGAGACATTATTTAGTCAGTTAAATGGTGAGAGCAGACATTTAATTAGTCTGTAGGTAACAGTAGACAGTAAACATTTTATTTGCAATAAATTTATAGGTGATAGTAGACATGTTATTTAGTCAGTAAATAAAAGGTGAGTGCAGACATTTTGATTGTAAGAGTAGACAGTAAACATTTGATTTACAGTAAGATTTTGGGTGATAAGAGACATTATTTAGTCAGTTAAATGGTGAGAGCAGACATTTAATTAGTCCGTAGGTAACAGTGGGCAGTAAACATTGTATTTACAGTAAGTTTCTAGGTGATGCTAGACATGCTATTTAGTCAGTAAATTAAAGGTGGGAGCAGATATTGTTTTGATCTATAGCTGACAGGTGACAGTAAACATTTTATTTACAATAAGTTTCTGAGTGATAGTACACATATTATTTAGTCAGTTAAATGGTGAGAGCAGACATTTTATTGGTCTGTAGGTAACAGTAGACAGTAAACATTTTATTTGCAATAAGTTTATAGGTGATAGTAGACATGTTATTTAGTCAGTAAATAAATGGTGAGAGTAGACATTGTTTGGTCTGTAGTTAACAGTAGACATTTAGTTGGATTGTAGATTTTTGGGAAAATGGATAGTTTTAAGTTCTGTGTCCAGGTTTCTTTGCAAAGTTTTGCTTCCACTTTATATATTTCCTGCCATGTTTTACCTATTATGTGCTGAAAATGATGTTAAATGACATAACACACACAGAAATCAGAGATTACTGGCCACCAAAATTTTACTAATCAAAGTAATGTCATCAAAATGTTACTAAAAAAGTGAGGTCACTGCTCGCCATATGTTTACTAAAAAACCAAATCTAACATTGTGTGATGCTAGAGATCTGCAAGGCCACTGACCATTTTTTTCATAACCCCATAAAGTGTAAGACATGCAATCAATGCCTATCACAATATTTTATACAGATGAATCATGGAACTTAGATTTAAGAATGAACAAGTTTTTGTATCTTACACATATCCTGCACCTTCTTAATGAACCAGATGATAAAGGAACAGCAATTGCATTTAACGAGATACAACTGTTTAATTTACAAAAAAAATGGCAATATTGCATATAAAGAACAAAATTTTAAACAAAACCAACTTCACGATTTTTGACTCTGACATAATTTACATGACTACTTTGACGTACTTTACTTGACTACTTTGACGTACTTTACATGACCACTTTGACATACTTTACACGACAACGTTGACATAATTTTAAATGACAACTTTGACATACTTTACATGACTACTTTGACATAATTTACATGACTACTTTGACATACTTTACCTGACAACTTTGACATAATTTACATGACTACTTTGACATAATTTACATGACAACTTTGACATACTTTACAGGAGAATTTAACGTACTTTACATGACAACTTTGACATACTTTACATGACAACTTTGACATACTTTACATTGACGACTTTGACATAATTTACATGACTACTTTGACATAATTTAAATGACGACTTTGTCATAATTTACATGACGACTTTGACATACTTTACATGACAACTTAACGTACTTTACATGACAACTTTGACATACTTTACATGACAATTTAACGTACTTTACATGATTACTTTGACATACTTTATATGACAACTTTGACATAATTTACATGACAACTTTGACATAATTTACATGACTACTTTGACATAATTTACATGACAACTTTGACATAATTTACATGATGACTTTGACGTACTTTACATGACTACATTGACATACTTTACATGACTACTTTGACATAATTTACATGACTACTTTGACATACATTACCTGACGTATTTGACGTACATTACATGACCACTTTGACATAATTTACATGACGACTTTGACATACTTTACCTGACCTCTTTGACGTACTTTACATTGACGACTTTGACATAATTTACATGACAACTTTGACATACTTTACATGACAACTTTGACATAATTTACATGACTACTTTGACGTACTTTACAAGACAACTTTGACATAATTTACATGACAACTTTGACATAATTTACATGACGACTTTGACATACTTTACATGAACACATTGCCATACTTTACCTGACCTCTTTGACGTACTTTACATGACTACTTTGACATACTTTACATGACAACTTTGACATACTTTACATGACAATTTAACGTACTTTACATGACAACTTTGACATACTTTACATGACAATTTAACGTACTTTACACGACAACTTTGACATAATTTACATGACGACTTTGCCATAATTTACATGACTACTTTGACATACTTTACATGACCTCATTGACGCATTTTACTTGACTACTTCGACGTACTTTACATGACTACTTTGACGTACTTTACATGACCACTTTGACATAATTTACATGACGACTTTCACATAATTTACCTGACCTCTTTAACGTACTTTACATTGACGACTTTGACATAATTTACATGACTACTTTGACATAATTTACATGACTACTTTGACATAATTTACATGATTACTTTGACATAATTTACATGACAACTTTGACATACTTTACATGACAATTTAACGTACTTTACATGACATCTTTGACGTACTTTACATGACAACTTTGACATAATTTACATGACAACTTTGACATAATTTACATGACGACTTTGACATACTTTACATGACTACTTTGACATACTTTACATGACCTCTTTGACGTATTTTACTTGACTACTTTGACGTACTTTACATGACTACTTTGACGTACTTTACATGACTACTTTGACGTACTTTACATGACCACTTTGACATAATTTACATGACGACTTTGACATACTTTACCTGACCTCTTTGACGTACTTTACATTGACGACTCTGACATAATTTACATGACTACTTTGACGTAATTTACATAACTACTTTGACGTACTTTACTTGACTACTTTGACGTACTTTACATGACCACTTAGACATAATTTACACGACGACTTTGACATACTTTACTTGACAACTTTGACATAATTTACATGACGACTTTGATATACTTTACCTGACCTCTTTGACGTACTTTACATTGACGACTTTGATATAATTTACATGACCACTTTGACATAATTTACATGACGACTTTGACATACTTTACATGACTACTTTGACATACTTTACATGACCTCTTTGACGTATTTTACTTGACATCTTTGACGTACTTTACATGACTACTTTGACGTACTTTACATGACCACTTTGGTATAATTTACATGACGATTTTGACATACTTTACCTGACCTCTTTGACGTATTTTACATGACCACTTTGACATAATTTACATGACGACTTTGACATACTTTACATGACAACTTTGATATAAATTTACATGACAACTTTGATATACTTTACCTGACCTCTTTGACGTACTTTACATTGACGACTTTGACATAATTTACATGACTACTTTGACATAATTTACATGACTACTTTGACGTACTTTACATGACGACTTTGACATAATTTACATGATGACTTTGACGTACTTTACATGACACCTTTGACATACTTTACATGACCACTTTGACATAATTTACATGACTACTTTGACATACTTTACCTGACCTCTTTTACGTACTTTACATTGACGACTTTGACATAATTTACATGACCACTTTGACATACTTTACATGACTACTTTGACATACTTTACATGACTACTTTGACGTACTTTACATGACTACTTTGACGTACTTTACATGACTACTTTGACGTACTTTACATGACTACTTTGACATACTTTACATGAACACCTGGATATACATTACATGACAACGTTGACGTACTTTATTTGACCACATTTGCATAGTTTACATGACCACTTTATTTACTTTACATGACCACTCTGGCATAATTTACAAGACCACTTTAACATAATTTACTTGACTACTTTGACATACTTTACATGAATACCTCTGAATTAATCTTTAGCTCGTGATGTATTACCTCCATGGAAGAAAAACCCCAAATATCCTCCGTTTAATAATTTATTTGGAATCGATTGTGATTATAAACGATTAGATAAAGAAAAATTTTAATGTAAGAAAAAGCTGTTGCCCTGCTAAAATGCTTTATAAAAAATCAATATGCTTACTAATAACAAGACAAGCTTTTACCAAACTGTCCATATGTACCATCTTTAGAGCAAGTCTTTTCTGCATGGCTATTGTGACGGTCACGTGAAAAATCTTGCTTTTGCATGCACAAAATTGCAACCAGCTTGAGCGCCAAAATAGAATGTTAATGGCGGGTGTATTACCTGTGAAACAATGTGTGACGATCTGTCCGGCTAATGGAATTTTTTAAATGTTTACTATTTCAAGTAAAACTTTCCATTTCACGGTAATGTGAATCACATGAATGTCCCAAATCCTGGGATTCTGCTGGCAAAAACACCATCAAAATCTGCAATTTATAGTGGTACGTTTCGGCTCGTTTAACGTAACATAAAGAAAAGAGCGAAGATAACAAACTTTGTAAATTTTAACAAATATAATTTATTTCCTTAAAAGCACGGTGAAAAGGTAAAAAAATATGAAATAAGACTTATTTACGAAGAAGGTCCAAAAAATGTGTCCTAAAACTGTGAAAAACATAAGTCCTGTGAATGAACAGTTCTAATTTAAATAGTCTGAAGCACAGCTATCGTCAATAACAAAACACATGTTGTTCTTCGTGCGTACGAACATACAGCTCTTTCCAGCACAAAAGAATACCTTCTTCTTAAGGTATTAGAAACTCTATAAGTTGTTACAATGTGACTCTCTAAGACGTAAAAATATAACTCTCGCATCTACCTGAGTATTTTAAAGCAAACTCATAGGTCTTTTCAAGAACAAGCATGAAAAGATCATGTGATTTAGAAATCTTGCCACCGCTGTATAGAATGTCGACAAGTATTATTAGAAATGACCGTGGCCATAGCCAATCATTTACAAAGCTATTTCCGACTGTTTACTTTATATGACAAAACAATCATGCAAAAATCGTACTTAAGTGAGTCACATTTACGTTTGAAATAAACACTATGTTTCTAACGAAATATCAGACCCAGCGAATATAATCATAATCATAATTAATAACTATATTTAATGATATAAAAATGAAATGAAAATGAAATAGAAAGAATTCAAATTTCAACAGGCATGTGATTCAACTACAGGGTCGTAACAATAGAATATTGGCACCATCAACCATGTAGATTAAGAAAGACCACAAACAAGCAACAAGCCACGCGTATATACACGACACATACAACTTCTCAATGTGTATACAGAATTTAAATGGACCTAACCATAGTTAATTTTGCAAAGTAGTCATCGACAGAGTGAAGTCTAGGATTTTCAGTCAATTCAGACAAAATGACCAACACAAAGCAGACCGTCCACAAGAGCACAGACTAACTTTTTATGTACTACTTACAAATCATGAACTAAAACACCAGGATATAAATGAAATAATATATATAATTTGTGAAAGAAAATAACAAAACAACAAGAAACAACAAAGGTGATTATTACTCACAGGAATTGCACGTGGAAAGATGGAAGCAAATAACATTTTGAAGAAATTTTAGATAGATAAGTACTTTAAAGTTAAAAGGATAAATAGAGAAGAAAGCTCGTTCTTTGAATGCTACTACCCAGAGGGAGCCCATTTTTGGATATGCCAAACATCCCAAAAGAAAATTTTCCAACAATAACGGACGTAATGGTAGCAATGAAAGTACAATACGCCGACTATATTGAGAAGACCTATGCCATAAATCGAGCTGGAAACAAAGGATATATATCACAAGACCTAAAGGGAAAACACCAATATTACCTAATGGGGAAATGAGGATTAAAACCTTCCGGTTATAGTGAAGAAACCCAATCCAATCTTGAGAAAGATTAAAACACAAACAGGGAATTTGTACCTCAGTGACATTCCACTTATAATACCTATGAATGTTGTCAAAACAAGATTTGAGGAAAAATTTCAAATCCAGTAATAACTGCAACATTTGACAAAATCCAAGGTACATCTATATACAACGGGAACATTGTGCTTGAAATTGAAAAATCAAGAATGAAAGAAGTGAAGAAAGCTGTCTATTTATTTGGGTTTCTAATTAAAACTTGGTACAGAGGCTGTATTTTTCACAGGAAATGCAGTAAATGTGGACAAACTGGACACACACTGCAGAAATGTCAAGAGAACGAAAGAACTGTATAACAACAACAACAGTCTAAGCAACAAGAACAGGGGCAGATTAAATCAAACCAATTACAGCAAGTCCTAGCAAAAAGCGCCAAAGACCCCCAAACAAAACAAATGAGAGAACCACAGCAACAACAACAACATACAAAACAGCAATAACAACGAAAGCCAAAACAACAAAAACAGATCCAACAACAACTACAGCCAACCAAATTAAAAGAACAACAATTGCAAAAGTCTAATCCGAATCAACAACAGCCACCTAAACAACAACAGAACTCATCCAACCAGTCTAAAGCCTATACAATACCAACAGAATCGCCATTGCAGGCAGAGACAATGATAGATGAGACCAACATGGAGAGAGAAAAAGAGAAAAAGAGGGAAAAACGAAAACCAAAAAAAAGGAAGAACAAACGAGAACCAAGAAGAACAATAAAGAGACTTACCATACAATGATGAAAGAATCGAACCTTAGTATCCAAATGAGGAAGAACATTACATAGACTATAACAATGACGAAACTTTGTCATTTAAAAATATGCCTGATTTTAAAACAAGAAAAAAATTGCCTATTAAAAAAAGAAAGAAAGAAATATGAACATAGCACAAACATTACATAAGGCAGGAGTGCCTCCCTAAATAGTCTGCTAAGATCAACCAGGTAGAGCACTCTCCAAACATTTTTAGAAAAAATAACCATAGTTAACCAGTTGTCGATGCGATTTTCTAAAGCGACAACGGGTGAAGATTATTAAGATACGTCTGTCTGTACTACTTCTTTATCTTAAGCTTTTGTTTCTTCGTGTGTAGATGATGTCGTCAGACTCCTCTTATTCCTTCGTATGTAGCATGTTTATTCAGTGCATTGTGACTGTAGTGTACGTGTTTGGTGTTATGTCACTTGTGTTGAGCTACTTTTGTAATAAGGCCATATAACGTTAAAAAGTGTGCACATAATGTGGTCAAAAGTGCTTCAATCAACCTGTGTTCTCTCTGGAACACACACATATAGATGGATTACATCACGGTAAACGTTTACAAAGACAGTCTAGCTTAGGTCAGTAATGATGGTGGAATTCAAATCGTTGAGATGAAGTCACCAAACTTTTAATAATGCAAATAAATTTCATGTCATGCGGTCCAATTGATTTTAATCCGGACAAATGAAATCCCAATAAGAAAATGTCCCATATATATATATATATATATATATATATATATATATATATATATATATATATATATATATATATATATATATATATATATATATGTGTGTGTGTGTGTGTGTGTGTGTGTGTGTGTGTGTGTGTTTTCAAACATGTTTTGTTTTCTTAAGACGTTACCCATTACAGTTTACATCCATAAAGGCTAAATTTGCATGTACCTTATGTACGCGCTCATTAATCTTGTAGTGAGTACAACTCCAAACTTCATGTACCCAAATTCGCAGTCAACTAATGTGTGACAAATCTTGGTTTATGGATTTGTTTAGAAGTAAGCAGTAAAATTGACAAATAAATCCTGAACTTAATGGGCCGACATGTCGGGTTTGATTTTGTTTGTAGATGGAACAGACTTGTAAGCCACTATAGAAGGCAAATTTGTTAAAAAGGATTTGTCGGAATAATCATTCTCTTTTTAGTTCCTTAATATTAAGGTCCATCGTGTTGCCATTTATGCAACGTGTGCAACGTAACACTCACATTCACATTTTTTGCTATTTTCTAAAGTTGAGGTCCATCGTGCTACGAGTGCAGAGTATGACTGACATTCACAAAGTGATCACAGCATGGACCGGTGTACTTTATGGGACTGAATATGTATTTTTTATTTACTTTTATTAAACAGAAGGTACGCATATTATTACATAGTTAATTGTAATCAAAGGATGTAAGATCAATAAAATATAAAACAGTGCTTGTTAAAAGAAGAAAAATTGCCTTAAAATGTATGAAGAAACAAAAATAAGCCTAAAAACCCAGTAGTAGGAGCAGTGTTAGTAAAAGTAGCAGTAGTAGTTATATCAGTAGTGGTATCAGTCGAAGTATTAATAGTTCTGCAAGCGCTGGTCTTAAAATGTCCAAGTGAACTTACATATCTGTTATGGAGACGAGTATACGATGTTTGTTTTGCAGTCCTCTGTCAATCGTTTGTTAATTGTTTTTTTAAATTTGATTTTTTTTATTTCTCTTTTTTACATTGTTTAACATATAAACTAAGGTTTCTTCAGCCCCTACTTTTTGTACATCATTATGACACTTCATTTTTTATTTCAATAAACTGACCGTCGACATTATCGTTGAGAACCATGAACTAAATTGTCATAAGTAGACAATCGATTGATTATTAACATCCAATTTATAGTCAGAACTATTAACAAACACGCACATATCTCCATACACCCGTTCACCAATCCTGGTTATTAAAAAACACGCATATACCTCCACACACCCGTCCCACCGGTTCTGGTTATTAACAAACATTGACATACCTCCATACACCGTCCCACTTGTCTGGGTTCTTTCAACAAGCGTTCCATGCTTAAGAATATCAGCTGTGAGACGAATGGGGCTTATAACTATAGTTATCTCCATTTAATTAATTGATTAATCATAGTAGCATTTCTTAATTTACCGTCTCTTAATTTGTGCTTGGTTGTATATATGTTTTGTTTTTAACACGGGTAGGTAACTCTTATGTATCGCTTGACTTATCCCTGGTAGTTGTCGGTTCTTATTACAGGTCGGGTCATGATTACGCTATTCAGGAAGTTAAGTAACAGCATTAGAGCTCTCTTGAAAACATTCTATGTAGACAGACATGGATTTCAGAGGACTGTTCTCCTAACCGTAGATACAGTGTGTTCATTTGAAGAGAATGAAAGGAACATTTACACCACCTTCTCAACGTTATATACCATTCCTTATTTATACTCGACATGCGACCACATACATTCTTGGATTGCATACCTATTTACCTGATCTTATCCCTTCCCTGTTATATGGGTGAACGTGAACTGGCATGTAGCACAGAAGACAAGTTCGTCGATGAGTACCTGTTGGAAGTAGATGGTATATATGTACAAGATGTGATAGACATATTAGAAGGGTTTGGACTTCAGTATGTGGAACATGTAAGTTAACAATGGTTTACATTTTTAAAATATTTTCCTTCTATCGGTTGTGACGAGACATGATTGATAGATTAATAGTACATAAATCAGAATACAAATAGAGCGTATTATGTAAAAATACATAGATTTATATGACGAATACTTCAAGCTGCTTTTAAATGTATCTAATCCGAACAAAGGTTTTTCACACACACACACACGCGCGCGCAAGAATAGGTTTTAACATCACATTTGTTTTGTAGTTATTTCTTCTGCCGTTAAGAAAATTGTAAGAAATAAACTTAACAAACTTTGACATAAAAGTGTATGCAAAATAATTTGAATAGTTATTCTGTTCAAAACAAATTCACCCAAGAATAATTACACAACTTTTATGATCCTCCGATGTGAATGATATCAGCATCTTTATATTGGATATAAAGCATTATGATACACTGTGTTAAGGCATGTTAGGCCTCGAATAACTAACTGCACAGGATATCCATTTTAGTTACTCCATTTTCAGGTATTATTTCGATCAATTCGGCGAAAGAGCACTGCTTCTTTCTCAGCCTTTCCAACATGTTTAAGATGTGGTAATAAATAACACATTAGTTCTAATTCGCAATACGATTTTCTCCGCAACAGCGACTCTTTCTGATGAAATTTCCAACTATCCATTTGCTGAAATTATTTTTTTTTCTCAATGAACATGACGTCAGATTCATGTATGCTGACTTCATCATGGTTGCATTCTTTGTCATTGGAATTTATATTTTCCACTTTATAAGGAAATCGTCGTGTCATTTGCTCTATCGTATTATATGATTATATGAGTCAACAACATCGTCAGATGCTAAGTGGATGCAAGAACCCTACCATTGTGTGTGTGTGTGTGTGTGTGTGTGTGCGTGTGTGTGTGAATTTGGATTTTTAACGTGGTTTTAACAAGTTGCCAGTCATATCGCTACGAAGCTGTCTGCAGTGTGGCAGTTTATAGTCATGTCTG
Source organism: Potamilus streckersoni (assembly GCA_016746295.1). NCBI lineage: Eukaryota > Metazoa > Mollusca > Bivalvia > Unionida > Unionidae > Potamilus > Potamilus streckersoni. The sequence continues at coordinate 859,468 of JAEAOA010001086.1, forward strand.
GCAGTGTGGCATCATGCCGCAGATACGTATGATGTCCCACACAGTCACACTATATTATTCCGGCTCCAAGGCAACCAGTCCTAACACTAACCTCCTGATGCTAAAGCCCAAGTGAGGCAGGTGCTAGTTCCATTTTTATAAGTCTTTGGTATGACTTGGTTTGGGATCGAACCCGCGACCTCCAGCATTCGAGGCGGACCCTCTAACCACTTAGGCCCTGAAAGCAGTCCCATACCAAAGTGCTCCGTAAATATATTTTCAAAACGTACTAAAATACTAATCACAATTATACTTAATACACATAAGGTTTCAATAAATAGTTTTACCTAACAAATCACCATAAAATGAATGATTCTTTTATTTTATTCAAATATGAAATTATGGACATTTCCCTAAATGTCCACAAAATTTTGTAAAAATAAATAGCCATATAACATTTTGGACGACTTCTCATTAGATAAAAACAAATAATAGGGACTGACATACTAGAATTTACTTTCACATGCTCGCAAGTAATACCCGTTGAAACAAACTCGCAAAGAGTTCATAATTAAAGCTCTTGAAATGTCTTCAGTTACACTACACAGTTAATTAAGCTTCCAATAGTAAAATATATCATGAAATTACGTCTTTCTGTTTCTTCTTATTTTCCACATTTTTTTAGGATTCATTGAAATTTCCTTGCATAAAAGCCTGATTATAAAATCGAAGTTAAGCGTATTCATTTTCTCTTAGTCTTTTAAAACTCAAATTTTCTGAGCATAAAATTTGGTGTGGTGAAAAAAAAGGAAAATGTGGGTGAAAAGGAAACAATGGAAATTGAACCCGGTTGGCACAACTATATAACGAAACCTTACAAATGTAAAACAACTCTACCGTTTTGGGTCACCGAACCTACAGTTGCATAGTTACCTGTTTAGACCTACTCTCTTGTACCCACTTTACAATATTTTGCGGAACTATACATTTCGTGTAATTGTTATCTTCCGAAGATAATAGAGAATAAGTGATTATATATATATATATATATATATATATATATATATATATATATATATATATATATATATATATATATATATATATATATATATATATATATATATATATATATTCTTGATTGCTTCTGTTGAAATGTGGTTAGAGCGTTTTCATTTTCTAGTCTATGCACTAGTAGAATTTAACATTTTCTAAATCTTCTTATTATCCTTCAATTTTTACTATAAGAATAACCGGTATAGAATCAAATATCCGGGATATAATCTGCGTTACATATGTACACAAAGTAAAAATAGATGTCGCTTTGGCTTGTAGACTTTTAGGGAATTATACAACGTTTTCAGTTTCCGCAACTAGTCTATACAAGCTGGTTGTATTTATAGTTTTAGCACATGTGAAGATAGAAATGTAGAGGTTTACAAACACAACGTTTTTGTGTTTATTTGTTTGTCGTAACTATGTGTTGTATTTGCCTTTGAAAAAGACTCATTAAGAGTCGAAAGCGCTTAGGCTAGTTAGTTACTAGTTTCGTACTGTTCGTAGTCAGTTTATTGCATATATTTTAATTAATCCCTGACACACGTGATCCCTTGGTGGATCCAGTACGCTTGAGAGGGTTGTTATTCGCCATATGATTTGATATATATATATATATATATATATATATATATATATATATATATATATATATATATATATATATATTCTCGATTGCTTCGGTTGAAATGTGGTTAGAGCGTTAGAGACTTCTAAAAATGGTTGGCCTACTAACAGTTGCCTCGCTTGATGTTAGTGTTAAGGCTGGTCGGCCTGGTGTCAGGATAATGTGACCGCTTGTCTGCAGCTGATGTCCCAGTGCTGGACATCACTAGATATGACTGAAAATTATTAAAGCTACGTTAAAAATCCAAATCACACATACACACACACACACGCGTATTTCTTCATTTTATCATTACTTTGAAATATGTATATAATATAATGGATCAACTTACCATAAATACATTGTCATCTTCAAAAGTCCATGAAACATTTGCAAATTGATAGTTTATCTTTGAGTTCAGTATCCGGTCTTTCCTAGAAATGGCAAATCACTTGCACGTAATCATGACGTATGAAAATTTGACGTCATACTTTGAGCCGGGTTTTCCAGAATTTCCCGTTAATTGCAATAAGGCCAGTTTTTGCATGAATTGCGTTAAAAGTGCCGTTAAAAATTAAGTCATTTGAAATCCCAGATTTGGCTTAGTTTTGGGCAGCAAGCCTCTCTGCAGTTATAGAATATGAGAAGTAAGAATGGCAGATGGTTACTTATAATCTGTGTGTATGACAGTGCAAGGGCAAACAACAGACTATGCTTGTGTTAAATTGGTCGAGGGCTTCTACTACATTAATGTTCAGACTTCTGCAATTGTTAGTGGAGTAGTGTCTATTATTATTATTATTATTATTATTATTATTATTCAGATCATCGCCGATTTGCATCTATTTAGAAACAAAGAAAATAAGAAGGAGAGGGTCAGTGAAGAATTTGTACAGATGATAAAGTCTCGAACTGGGGGACGGGTAAGTGTGAGATGAACAAGAGAGTGGTGAAAGTATTTGAAATTAAATGTAGTCTTTCTTTTCGCTAAATTTGTTTCCAAAAATTTTAAGAATGTTAACTAAGGAACACAGCAAATAAGAAGTGGATTAAAATAGTTATTCAATTTAAATTCCTTTTGTTTTTCTTCTTAGGTAAAACATGTTGAACAACAGTGTCTTAAAAAGCTCATGCCTCCAATTACAGAGCGTCAGAGGCTTGGTCACAGCAGTAGGATACGACGATCTTCGGTTTGTATTCACGAACAACTTACTAAGTCGGTTATATAGTACAGCAGGATACGACGATCTTCGGTTTGTATTCACAAACAACTTACTAAGTCGGTTCTATAACGTAGTAGGATACGACGTTTTTCGGTTTGTATTCACGAACAACTTACTAAGTCGATTCTATAACGTAGTAGGATACGACGTTTTTCGGTTTGTATTCACGAATAACTTATTAAGGGTTATATAGTACAGTAGGATACGACGATCTTCGGTTTGTATTCATGAATAACTTACTAAGTCGGTTCTATAACGTAGTAGGGTACGACGATCTTCGGTTTGTATTCACGAACAACTTACTAAGTCGGTTATATAACGTAGTAGGATACGACGTTTTTCGGTTTGTATTCACGAATAACTTACTAAGGGTTATATAGTACAGCAGGATACGACGATCCTCGGTCTGCATTCACGAATAATTTATTAAGTCTGTTACATATTACAGTAGGATACGACGCTTTTCCTTTTACATAGACAAATAATTTACTACGTCTTTTGTATAGCACAGAAAGATACAGTGTTTTTCTGTTTACATTCACGAATAATTTACCAAGTCTGTTATATAGTGCAATAGAATACGACAATTTTCGGTTTGAATTCAAGGATAATTTATTAAGTATGTTACATAGCCCAGTAGGATTCGACATATTTCTTTTACATACACGAATAATTTACTAAGTCTGTTATATAGCTCAGTAGAATACACAGATTTTCAGTTTGTACCAGTTACTAAGTTAATTTATACAGTATTGAGTTTTATTGCCAATTTAAGTATAACGAGTTTCCAATTATATATTTCATTCCCAGTGTTACTCCTATTAAAAATGATCATAGTGCATGTCTTTGCAACTCTCATCAACCATTAAGGATGTCTGCTTTTGTAAAATCAATTTTTGTTTGCTGCGTAACTCAAAATGAAGCTATGATTGGCTATTAGTACTATTACTGCTTCTCTCTGTATATAGATCATAAGGTTTGCACTCTGGTAATAAAATATGAATAATATATCTATGAAAATATAATATATCTATAAAAATATTAATAATATATCTATAAAAATATGAATAATATATCTAAGTAAAACCTGGCTATATATGCTGCTCTAAGAAAAGAAACAAAACAAGCAAAAATACTTCTACAAGTTATAATTGTTACGTGTTTTAAGTCTTGCATCCTCAAAGTCTTGATCCACAGTCTTTTATTTATGTAAACGCGCATTAATACGGTTATGCTAATGAGGGCAATTGGTACCCAGTGGACACTAAGTACACAAGTTCAAAGCATGAGAAAATAGTAACATAAAATCGTTTTAAATTATCATTGTATTATAACATTCAGTCGATGGATATCATGTGAGAATAACAGCAAGTTATTAATATCTTTTATATGGATCATTTTAACTTTCTTCAGGTCTAATTTAGAAAACGTTGTATGGTAGGCAACGATATTATAAAGTACACAACTCAGTCTAACTTTGTATGGTAGGCAACGATAATATAAAGTATACAATGCAGTCTAACGAAGTGCGTAACTATGAGAAGATTTCAGATTCATTATATTCTTGGACAATTATATTTCTGTCCTGGAAATATGAAGAGTTTTGCTATTACTGGTACGCTTCATGAAATCTTGTTGAAGAGCATGCTGACTGATTACTGTATTACTCCGACTGGTAAGTGCAGGTAATTTACTCCGACTGGTAAGTGCAGGTAATTTACTCCGACTGGTAAGTGCAGGTAATTTTTTTTACGCTGTTTGATTAAACGGGGATTGGTTGGAAGTGTTTATTGAAGTTTGCAGAAGTTAAGTATTTCAAGTTGTTGCCGACTTTGAGGATGCTATTAAGAAAGCATGAATCTTTATAGTCAATGATGTGTTTTTTGTTATAATTCATTCCACACAGCATCAATAATTTTATCCTATCTGTCATTAAATCTAGTTAAAATTACTTAATACGTTCACACGAAGTATTTATAACTAATTAGCTAATTTTTAGCTATATTTATTGAAGATAATCTGAAAAATAACTAAGTTACAGATAGGATAAAATTTTCCACACTGTGTGTTTGTAGCAAAATACCAAATAATTCATCTTCCGGTGCGTGTGTGTCTATCAAAATGTTTTGTATGGTGCGTTATCCATGTTGGAGAGACCTTACGATGCTTTATGAGTGAATGTATTGTTGTTATATATAAGTTTTTGTTGTTTGATTTATAACAACTTCATTGAGTACAGCATAAAACAACGCGAGTTTCTTCTTTATAAAGTAGTTCATACCGCGTGAACACCATGTCTGAGATGACCTAACCGATACAACCAGACTGATATAAGAAAAGTGAACTTAACAAAACAACTAGATTTCTCTGCCGCATAGGAAAGAAATATGATTCTAAAACGCCTCGTCACAAAAAAACGGCTAAAATATAATGACTATTAGTACTAGAAGCGGTTTAGTAGGAATGCAATGATGTACCTTACGCATACAACTGCTTTTGTTGCACATTGAATCGTTTCATCAGAACTACTGTATAAGATTATTATCTAATAACCACCTTCTTACATTAATCTGTGTGCGAGAATAATAATTTAACTGATCCATACAGCTCGAACATTACCTATCATTCAGTTCGTCTGTCTAGTTATAAAAATGGCTAATGTGAAACAGACTATAGTTTTTATCATTGCATGACGTTATATGACATGGTTATGACTATCTGTAAAAATTTACAATAAAGTTTAAAACATCTAACAATTATATCACATAAAACTGATAGAAATAATGCAATTTTATATTTCACATACAGCTACAGCTGAAAATTACTCATGTAATGATTTTTGTTGTATGTCAGACACACACAATATCTTGTTTTCCCACTGTAGTATATCGTGCCTTACAGATTTTTTATTGTGTTCGGGAAGTCATCCTAAAGTTTATGCGTGTATTTATATTTCGACACACCATAAAAACCTGGTTTAGTTGAGCCCTCTGTAAGATCTTTTACATTCCTGACAAGAAGACAGTTTACTCTTTAAGTGCATTGGTTATGGAGAAATCCTACAGACTCTTGCTAGACAGTTTACTCTTTAAGTGCCCTGGTTATGGAGAAATGCTACAGACTCTTGCTAGACAGTTTACTCTTTAAGTGCCCTGGTTATGGAGAAATCCTACAGTCTCTTGCTAGACAGTTTACTCTTTAAGTGCCCTGGCTATAGAGAAATCCTACAGACTCTTGCTAGACAGTTTACTCTTTAAGTGCATTGGTTATGGAGAAATCCTACAGACTCTTGCTAGACAGTTTACTCTTTAAGTGGCCTGGTTATGGAGAAATCCTACAGACTCTTGCTAGACAGTTTACTCTTTAAGTGCATTGGTTATGGAGAAATCCTACAGACTTTTGCTAGACAGTTTACTCTTTAAAAGCCCTGGTTATGGAGAAATCTTACAGACTTTTGCTAGACAGTTTACTCTTTAAGTGTCCTGGTTATGGAGAAATCCTACAGACTCTTGCTAGACAGTTTACTCTTTAAGTGCCCTGGTTATGGAGAAATCCTACGGACTCTTGCTAGACAGTTTACTCTTTAAGTGCCCTGGTTATGGAGAAATCCTACAGACTCTTGCTAGACAGTTTACTCTTTAAGTGCTCTGGTTATGGGGAAATCCTACAGACTCTTGCTAGACAGTTTACTCTTTAAGTGCCCTGGTTATGGAGAAATTCTACAGACTCTTGCTAGACAGTTTACTCTTTAAGTGCCCTGGTTATGGAGAAATCCTACAGACTCTTGCTAGACAGTTTACTCTTTAAGTACCCTGGTTATGGAGAAATCCTAGAGACTCTTGCTAGACAGTTTACTCTTTAAGTGCCCTGGTTATGGAGAAATCCTACAGACTTTTGCTAGACAGTTTACTCTTTAAGTGCCCTGGTTATGGAGAAATCCTACAGACTCTTGCTAGACAGTTTACTCTTTAAGTGCCCTGGTTATGGGGAAATCCTACAGACTCTTGCTAGACAGTATACTCTTTAAGTGCCCTGGTTATGGAGAAATCCTACAGACTCTTGCTAGACAGTTTACTCTTTAAGTGTCCTGGTTATGGGGAAATCCTACAGACTCTTGCTAGACAGTTTACTCTTTAAGTGCCCTGGTTATGGAGAAATCCTACAGACTCTTGCTAGACAGTTTACTCTTTAAGTGCCCTGGTTATGGGGAAATCCTACAGACGCTTGCTAGACATTTTACTCTTTAAGTGCCCTGGTTATGGAGAAATCCTACAGTCTCTTGCTAGACAGTTTACTCTTTAAGTGCCCTGGTTATGGAGAAATCCTACAGACTCTTGCTAGACAGTTTACTCTTTAAGTGCCCTGGTTATGGAGAAATTCTACAGACTCTTTCTAGACAGTTTACTCTTTAAGTGCCCTGGTTATGGGGAAATCCTACAGACTCTTGCTAGACAGTTTACTCTTTAAGTGCCCTGGTTATGGAGAAATCCTACAGACTTGCTAGACAGTTTACTCTTTAAGTGCCCTGGTTATGGGGAAATCCTACAGACTCTTGCTAGACAGTTTACTCTTTAAGTGCCCTGGTTATGGAGAAATCCTACAGTCTCTTGCTAGACAGTTTACTCTTTAAGTGCCCTGGTTATGGAGAAATCCTACAGACTCTTGCTAGACAGTTTACTCTTTAAGTGGCCTGGTTATGGAGAAATCCTACAGATTCTTGCTAGACAGTTTACTCTTTAAGTGCCCTGGTTATGGAGAAATCCTACACTCTTGCTAGACAGTTTACTCTTTAAGGGCCCTGGTTATGGAGAAATCCTACATACTCTTGCTAGACAGTTTACTCTTTAAGAGCATTGGTTATGGAGAAATCCTACAGACTCTTGCTAGACAGTTTACTCTTTAAGTGCCCTGGTTATGGAGAAATCCTACAGACTCTTGCTAGACAGTTTACTCTTTAAATGTGCATTGGTTGTGGAGAAATCCTACAGACTCTTGCTAGACAGTTTACTCTTTAAAAGCCCTGGTTATGGAAAAATCCTACAGACTTTTGCTAGACAGTTTACTCTTTAAGTGCCCTGGTTATGGAGAAATCCTACAGACTCTTGCTAGACAGTTTACTCTTTAAGTGCCCTGGTTATGGAGAAATCCTACGGACTCTTGCTAGACAGTTTACTCTTTAAGTGGCCTGGTTATGGAGAAATCCTACAGACTCTTGCTAGACAGTTTACTCTTTAAGTGCTCTGGTTATGGGGAAATCCTACAGACTCTTGCTAGACAGTTTACTCTTTAAGTGCCCTGGTTATGGAGAAATCATACAGACTCTTGCTAGACAGTTTACTCTTTAAGTACCCTGGTTATGGAGAAATCCTACAGACTCTTGCTAGACAGTTTACTCTTTAAGTGCCCTAGTTATGGAGAAATCCTACAGACTTTTGCTAGACAGTTTACTCTTTAAGTGCCCTGGTTATGGAGAAATCCTACAGACTCTTGCTAGACAGTTTACTCTTTAAGTGCCCTGGTTACGGGGAAATCCTACAAACTCTTGCTAGACAGTATACTCTTTAAGTGCCCTGGTTATGGAGAAATCCTACAGACTCTTGCTAGACAGTTTACTCTTTAAGTGTCCTGGTTATGGGGAAATCCTACAGACTCTTGCTAGACAGTTTACTCTTTAAGTGCCCTGGTTATGGGGAAATCCTACAGACTCTTGCTAGACATTTTACTCTTTAAGTGCCCTGGTTATGGAGAAATCCTACAGTCTCTTGCTAGACAGTTTACTCTTTAAGTGCCCTGGTTATGGAGAAATCCTACAGACTCTTGCTAGACAGTTTACTCTTTAAGTGCCCTGGTTATGGAGAAATCCTACAGACTCTTGCTAGACAGTTTACTCTTTAAGTGCCCTGGTTATGGGGAAATCCTACAGACTCTTGCTAGACAGTTTACTCTTTAAGTGCCCTGGTTATGGAGAAATCCTACAGACTCTTGCTAGAGAAGCAGCAGGTAAACCGAGCTAAGTCTTATGAAACAGTTAAAGAAAAAATTACACCACCATCGGGTAAAACTACTCGGTATTGAAACCTAAGTACATTTTCGTTCACAGATTAAAAGACTGACAATAGGTAAACACAATGTCGTGTTCCCCCCTCCAGCGTTCTGTGCTATTACCCTTTCATGAGGCATAATAGAAAACTTAGAGTGGCGCAATGAGAAGAACACTGACTAATGTTTAAGTGATTCTGGTATTTTAATCTTAAGATATATACATTTTTATCTTTTGAGAAAGGTCTATACCCCAATATTTCCAAAAACCCATCATCCTTAACTCTTTTCTGTAGCTAATCTGTGTCACAATTCAATCTGTCACATGTAACCACATAAAAATATATTTATATAATCTGCGTCACAATATACGGATATACAGGTATATTTATATAATCTCTTTATCACACTATAGGTATGTACAGGTATATTTATATAATCTCTTCATCACACTATAGGTATGTACAGATATATTTATATAATCTCTTTATCACACAATAGGTATGTACAGGTATATTTATATAATCTCTTTATCACACTGTAGGTAGGTACAGGTATATTTATATAATCTTTTTATCACACTGTAGGTGTATACAGGGTTGTGTATTTAATATTTAAGGAGATGTTTTTGATATCCTGCACGGTAATTTGAGTTGACACTCACTTAATCCAGTTGTTTTTGAGTGTCCAAGTCGATTATGGATATGTTGGACTTACAACACGTGCACAGTTTATAAGTTTTCATTTCGTTGGTTGAAAATACCACATAATTAAATATCCGATGTCTTGATTAAACTTTAAATCAACCTTTACCTCAGGAAGAACAATGCAACCCATTGAGTTCTCTTGGAGTCTATAAGGCATGGAAACAAGGTTCATCAGGGAAACATGTTCGGATTATTGTTGTAGACACCGGTGTTGATTACACTAATTTGGATCTAGTGAAAAATTTTGTAAGTATAATTTAGCTTCTCTTTGTTTTACTTTTGTTTCTTGTATTATTATTATTATTATTATTATTATTATTATTATTATTATTGATAAGGCTGAACACTCTTTTATTGTGTTTGTTATTGATAATTTAGGAATATATAAAGTAAGATACTAGCCACCTTGATATATGGAATGTACGCCATTATATCTGAATATTGCCGTGACAGACAGAATACTTCTAACATACAATTATATTTATTAAGAATCAAGATATAGAGAATACATTTTAATTTACAGGTATATTTATAATGAATATAAATAACTGTTGCTCGATTGGAAATAAAGTCAATCCTGTTTGCAACCACGTGACAAGCAATTTTAATTAAGAATCGTCGTTTTGTAGCAAACTACACATTAGTCTATGATGTTGTTTATTTTGTTTATCATGTAGATTGTTGATGGCGCATTGTTTTATTTTTTTCTTGGAAACCAGCAAAACATTGTGCAAAAGATAATTAAATGAAGTAGCATGTCATTGCCTTTCGTTGAATTAGGGGTGAGATGTCTAGATAGGTAACATTACATCATGTACCTTTTTATGTGTTAATTGCAAATGTTGTCAGTTAGTATGATATAAAATGCAAACGAAGAAAACGTTCTCAGATATTCATTGTACATGATTATGAAAACTGACAAAACGACTGAATTCTTCTGAACATTTATTATTTACATAGTGACAACAAAACTGACACAACGTATTAGCAATCTTTGCTTGGATAAATATACCTCTAGAAATTAAAAATGCAACTCAGAAGTGAAACTTGTAAGTAATTCTCAGCACCAGTTTTATCATGTATCAGCTATTCCTTATATAGATTTTGAGATTTCTTCGGGAAGGTTCGATAGGAGAAAAAAAAATGTTCATATTATGAAATTTACCTATTCACCTATTCTTGATTGTACAGACGTTGTATATTAAATATTCCACTATTGGATTTCAGCACACTCTCAGTTGGAGGTATATTTATGCAAAATGTTTACATAGTAAACTTCTGTCTCGACTGGCGATGTTTTACACTAAACGTTTTCATAATGGACTTCACGTGGTCTCGACTGGAAATATATTTTATTTTAAGGGTGCAAGCGACATTTGTTTGCAAAATAATATTGCCACATATCATTAGATATTGATAAATATAAGATGATGAATACAAATACATATGAAGCTTGACCAACATGTAGACTTTTATCTAAGACGGGATGAGAAAACAAAACGTTCGTTTAAATGGGACCAGTGTTTCTTTTTTATGTAATTACGTCTTTATTTCTTTCTTTCAGAAGAAATCCCTATGCTATGACGTTTTATCTTCTGACACTGAATGCAAGCCTGACGGAAACTATAGAGACCAAGAAAATTCCCAGTAAGAATAATCATGAACGTGGTCCAGGAATGTTTGATAGAAAAATGTCAATCTATACTGACAAGTTGCTTGTTCTGGAAATTCATGTAATGCTTGGAGCTCTTATAAAATAAACTTCAATTGTTGCAAAGGAGCGTTAATTAAGAGAAAGTCATATGACTTGTGAAGAAACTGCCACTCAAAATTGTTGATCCCAAAATCTTGCTGAGAGAGAGAGAAAGAGAGAGAGAGAGAGAGAGAGAGAGAGAGAGAGGGGGGGAGGGGACGGTAAGATAGAAAATAAAATGGATATATCATAAATGGAAATATACATTCTCTCCCAAGAAAGCAGTATACTAAATGGAAGTAATTGGTTTACTAACAAAAGACTAGAAGAAATAATGGTGAATAATAATTGCATGCCAACTGTTAATATCCACTCTGAACGAAACCTAAATAAAAACAATGATGACTTTACAATAAGTAAGTATTGGTTTCATTCTATGAAAGAATACATAAACTTATCAATCTTCTGCTGTATCTCAGACAGTCGTGCAATATTTAAAGATCTGCCATGCTGGGAACAATTATCATTTAATATTTACCCACTAAATATGAAATTTTATATATGCGAAATTGGGAACTGAGAGAGAGAGAGAGAGAGAGAGAGAGAGAGAGAGAGAGAGAGAGAGAGAGAGTTTAAATTTGAATGAAGTGATATGTGAAACTTCTATTTCATTTCAATATATATTTGCATAGCAACAAATGTAATGTTCCATAGGATGAAAGTGTCTCCCAATTATGTAACGAAAACAACGCAATCTACAATTTTTTAAATAGATTTCCTTTAAGTAATTTGAATTTCCATCTTAAATGTATCCTTGTTGCAATGAATCCAAGGATAAAGATAACCTCAAGAGAAATATAGCTGTTTTTAAATAATGTATAAATGAAATACCGAAAGAATCAGAAATTATGGGAAAACTCTCCCGCGTGGTCACATCGTGCAATCTATGACACAAAATGTGTATATATGCATTGTTAGTGTACTATTGCGTACATAGTAAGTTTACATAAATTGAAGACTTTTATATGAATTAGATAATTGTATAGACCTATAGATGACAAGTAAATCATTAAATTACAGCAATCTATTTTTAGCTTATGCTTCCTAATATTTATCTTTTGAAAAAATATGGCAGAAAAATTCTCTTCATGAATATTAACACTGGTTAATGAAGAAGGATTTGGTTTGAAGTGTCCACCACTTTCGTCTATTACCTGTACCAAGTCTATTACCTTTGCCAAGTCTATTACCTTTACCAAGTTTATTACCTGTACCAAGTCAGTGTGTCATGATATGAGTGGTTTCCGATATCCAATACAGATTTAATTTTGAAAAATAAATTCAATATTTTGTAATGTGCGCCAAAATTTTTTTACTGGGTTTTTAACATGCTTTTCAAACATTTTGAAATTACAGAGTTAATCCAATTATAAGTTAAAAAAAACTTTCGATTCCTCTGATGATACACGTTTCATATGCCTTTTAATTTATGTCTTATAAATTTTTGAAACTCAAATATGACGCATCCATTTAATTAAAACGACGTATGCAAGCATCATGTCGCATGAAAGAATAATATTATTACCTGATGTTTTCTATTGATATTTTTCTAGTCACGGGACTCGGTGTTCGGGTCTAATAGCTGGCGAGAAGGGAAACGGTTTTTGTGGCGACGGCGTAGCATATAGTGCGAATATTGGAGGTGAAAACAATTTATTAACATTTCTTGCTGCTGATATATATATATATATATATATATATATATATATATATATATATATATATATATATATATATATATACACACACACGCCTTAGAACATTAAAATCAAGCAAGCGGTTTAAACCAAGAAGACCCGTAAAAGACACCCGTGCATATGTTCATTTGAATAATTATTTCAATTTTATAATAGGCTACCCAAAAACCTATAATTACTACGAAAACAATGGCATAATTTTCAGTTACGCAGATTTACATTTTAAAAATTGGCCATGTGACTCATCGATTTCTAAGTCACCGTATAATTCTTTTTTATCATCAGCATCAAGTTGAAGCCAGCTAGTTCAAATAAAAATATTTCAAGCCTTTATCCCTGTAGAAATGTAAAATGTTGTAATTTCGACGTAATTTGTGTTTTGTTTGTCTTATCTCGGTTTTGCATTTGCTTTTGAGAAAGATTCCCTTAGAGTCGAAAGCGCATAATCTAGTCAAAAACTAGTTTTGTTTTGTTCGTTGACAGTTGATTGCATTGATCTGAATCAATCCCTGACACACGTGATCTCTTGCTGGAAGGACTGTTATTCGCCATACAATAATATATATGTGGATATAAATTAAATCAATCAAAATGATGCTGGGATTAGAAGTACACGTTTGTAGCTTGGGCAGAAAGAAGAATTCAGTAATTTACTTAACTTTCACGTTTTCGATTTCGTGCCATAACATAAATAAAATATTGTTGTATGTTTGTATTATTCTCAAAGCGGTCAGAATCTTTAATATGCACGGAGAAACGCAAGACAGCTATGCGGCTAAGGGCCTGATCTTTAAGCGAGATGAGGTGGACATTTATTCATGCAGTTGGGGTTTTCAGGGGCAGGTGTACGACAGCCTTGGAAATGCGACATGGACTGCCCTGATAGAAGGTGCTAAACAGGTATTGTTTTAAGATCAATTGCCAAGATGTTCAAGCCATGCAAATGATAGCAAGATTTACAAAACCATTCAAACGAACGACTGTTATACGGTTGTATCCATGAAAATCATAGCAAGATGTGCAAAACCATACAAATCTTAGCACGATGTATTAAAATATACAAATCAAACCAAGATATACAAAACCGTAAAAATCTTAGTAATACGTACTGCACCATTTACTGAACCATGTAAATCATAGCAGAATGTACTAAAACCAAGAGAAGCATGGCAAACTACACAAAAATGTGTAGAAAAAATTATATAATGTACAAAACGATGCAAATCATAGCAGGATGTAAAAAAACATACAAATTAATGTTAATAAATATCAACGATACAAATCACAGAATGTCGATGACCGTATAAATTTTAACAAGATATACAAACCATGTACTCGTAACCAGATGTACAAAATAATGATCATAGCAAGATGTACAAAACCATATAATCGTAACAAGATTTACTAAACCGTATAAATATCAGCATTCACTGAACAAAAGCAAGATGTACAAAAGAAAGTAAAATCAAGGAAATACGTAGAAAAGAGCAAAACAGCAATATGTACAAATCATACCAAAGCATAGACAATATTACATAACGTATTCTACTTTTGAGGCTTTCATGAGTTGAGATATATATATATATATATATATATATATATATATATATATATATATATATATATATATATATGCTATAAACTGACGACGAACAATACGAAACTAGTAACTAACTAGCCTAAGCGCTTTCGACTCTTAATGAGTCTTTTTCAAAGGCAAATACAAAACATATATACGATAAACAAATAAACACAAAAACGTTGTGTTTGTAAACCTCTACATGGCTGTCTTCACATGTGCTAAAACTATAAATACAACCAGCTTGTATAGACTAGATGCGGAAACTGAAAACGTTGTATAATTCCCTAAAAGTCTACAAGCCAAAGCGACATCTATTTCTACTTTTTGTACATATGTAACGCAGATTATATCCCGGATATTTGATTCTATACCGGTTATTCTTATAGTAAAAATTGAAGGATAATAAGAAGATTTAGAAAATGTTAAATTTTACTAGTGCATAGTTTTCATTTTCTAATCTTCTTGGTTTAGACCGCTTGGTTTCAATGTTCTATGGCTGCGTATCCAGTATGATTCATTTTCCTTCCTGGTTTCGGAACTCCAGCTGTGGTTGTTAGCAATAGCGATAAGTATTATATCACTGAAAGTGTGGCCAGGGCAGGAGAAGTGTTCTGCGACCGGGCTTCTGTACAGCTTTTTTGTCATCCAATCAGATCTATGAAGGTTTATCCTTTTGTGTAGCTTTTCAGTTTCTCCGACGTACTGAAGGCCACAGGTCTTACATGTGATGAAATAATCACATTCTCTGTTTTGCACGTTTTGTTTGGACCATGTATGTTTAGTTTTTCTTTAGTCACTGTGCTAGTGAATGTCTTGGTCTCTATCATATGTTGACAGGTTTTACATCTTTTATCGCCACAGGGTCCAGATTGACTAGGTTGGTTTTGACTAGCGATTGGCGTTAGCTTTGCCCTGACTAGGATGTCCCTTAGGTTTTTTGGTCTCCGGTAAGCTACTACAGGTTTGTTCAGAAGTACAGAAGTATTAGGTTTAGTATGTCTGACGATTGCACGGTTGGCCAGTGGTTTGCGATGATTTTACCTACTTTGGGATTGTCTGGGTGATAGGTCAGAATAAATGGTATCCTATCAACCTTTTCTTTCTGTCCATATTTGAGTAGGTCATCACGATTTGTTTGTTTGGCCCTTTGGATTGCCTCCGCAATCAGGTCTTTGTCGTAGCCTCGGTAAATTAAATGTTTAGCCAGCTCTTCAGACCTTTCTAGGAATCTTTCATCGTCGGAGCAAATTCTGCGTATCCTCAGTGCCTGGCTATATGGAATGTACTTAATGCAGTGTTTTGGATGACAGCTGGTTGGGAGGAGATACGGGTGTTTGTCGGTTGGTTTCGAGTAGATGTCTGTGTATAATTTGTTTTCCACCAGTCTGGTTGTTGTGTCCAGGAAAACATGGTTTGAGTTGGAAATTTCTGCCGTGAATTTTATTGAAGGATGGAAGTTGTTTGCCTTTGATATGAAGTCATCAAGACTTTCTCTTCCATACTACCACTTCATTTCTATATCATCGATAAAGTGTACCCACTGGTATGGTGTACGCTCAAGCGATGCTAAGAGCTGACCCTCAAGTTTTCCCATGAAAATGTTAGCATACGAAGGGGCTATTTAGTACCCATTGCAGTTCCATTGATTTGTAGGTAGTTTTCTTCATTAAATTCAAAGTTGTTGAGTTTTAGGACAAGCTCCAGGAGTTGGACTAAGAAGTGTGTGGGTGGATTGTTTACAGTTCTTGTTTCCCATGCTTCGCTACATGCCTGTAACCCTTCGTTGTGCGGTATGTTGGTGTACAAAGATGTGACGTCTAAGGAAGCAAGTAATGTATCTGGCAGTAATGGTTCACTAGCTTTGCTTTTTATGAGATAATCTGTCGTGTCTTGAAGATATGATGGTAATTTGTGGACATGTGGTCTCATAAAATGATCTAAATATTCTAATATCCTTTCTGTGGGGTGCCCGTTACCTGAGATTATAGGTCTGCCAGGGTTTCCTTGTTTGTGGATTTTGGGTAGAAGATAAAATCTACCTGCTCTTGGGTTTTCTGGGCTCAAGTAGGTTTTCGTTTGCTGGTCTGTGTGTCCGCTTTTGTACGCCTCGTCAATAACATTAGTGATGATTTTTGCATATTCCAGCGTTGGATCATGGTCCCGGTTTTGGTAGAACCTAGCGTCACTTAGTTGTCTACTTGTTTCACTAATGTAGTCTTCCCTATTTTTAACGACAACAGCGGAACCCTTATCTGCAGGCTTAATTATAATGTCTGTTCTGCTTTTCAGTGAGTGCAGGGCATCTGTTTCTTCTTTTGTCAAATTAGAATATTTGTTAGTATGGTTGATATGTCTGGAAGTATCGTTTTCAGCCGAGTTGATAAAGGCTTCCAGATTCGGAATTGAACTTTTTGGTGGGGTCCAGTTACTTTTCTTTCTAAATGTGGGTTGGTCGCAGCTTATATTTTCCTTTGATTGGTTTGTTGGTTGCAAGGCAAAATGGGCTTTGAGTCTTAGTTGGCGGATGAACTCTTCGGTGTCATTCTTAATTTTCCCTCTGTCTTATGTTTTTGGACGGGTACAGAAACTCAAACCTTTCGATAAAAGTTTTATTTCTGCATCAGTAAGTTCTAAATTGGAGATGTTGACTACTGTGTTAGTAACAGTTGCATTAGTGTTTGTTACAGAGTGCTTGAGATTCTTCCTTTTGCGGCGATTTTTCTTCTTACGGTTGTTTTTAGAAGAAATTTCGTCAATTGAAGTTTTTTCACAACAGTCCTTTGGTTGTAGATCATGACTTCTAAGTTTTCTATCTCTGACTTTGTGTAGTTTCGAAGAGAGTCTTTTTTCATCTTTATTTAATTTTTGGAGTAAAATGTTTTCAATTGTTCTTCTGTTGAGACGGAATTGAGCTGATGTTTTAGTTCTTCAATGGTTGCTGATTTGGCTAGATATTGATGATTTACGTTTTTACTAAGTAGGGCTGTGAGTTTCATGGAAGCGTCGAGAGTTATTTTATTCCATCTTTTGTTGAATCTGTTTGAACTCTTGCCAATAATTTGCGGTTTCACATGAATTTGAAGACCTTTAGTGACTGTATTTGTTTCGATGAAATGATGCAAGAAAGTGCAATGATGCTTTAGGCGAATTAATGCATCAGTTTTATTGCGTAAAGTTTTGAATGTTTTCTGTATTTGTTGAGACATCATCTCCATTCGAAGAGATACGGCAACAATTTAAGTATAAGAAGGAAACAATGTAACGGATACAGTAGCACGACCATGATCCAACGCTGGAGTATGAAAAAATCATCACTAATGTTATTGATGAGGCGTACAAAAGCGGACACATAGACCAGCAAACGAAAACCTACTTAAGCCCAGAAAACCCAAGAGCAGGTAGATTTTATCTTCTACCCAAAATCCACAAACAAGGAAACCCTGGCAGACATATAATCTCAGGTAACGGGCACCCCACAGAAAGGATATCAGAATATTTAGATCATTTTATGAGACCACATGTCCACAAATTACCATCATATCTTCAAGACACGACAGATTATCTCATAAAAAGCAAAGCTAGTGAACCATTACTGCCAGATACATTACTTGCTTCCTTAGACGTCACATCTTTGTACACCAACATACCGCACAACGAAGGGTTACAGGCATGTAGCGAAGCATGGGAAACAAGAACTGTAAACAATCCACCCACACACTTCTTAGTCCAACTCCTGGAGCTTGTCCTAAAACTCAACAACTTTGAATTTAATGAAGAAAACTACCTACAAATCAATGGAACTGCAGTGGGTACTAAAATGGCCCCTTCGTATGCTAACATTTTCATGGGAAAACTTAAGAGTCAGCTCTTAGCATCGCTTAAGCGTATACCATACCAGTGAGTACGCTTTATTGATGATATAGAAATGAAGTGGCAGTATGGAAGAGAAAGTCGTGATGACTTCATATCAAAGGCAAACAACTTCCATTCTTCAATAAAATTCACGGCAGAAATTTCCAACTCAAACCATGTTTTCCTGGACACAACAACCAGACTGGTGGAAAACAAATTACACACAGACATCTACTCGAAACCAACCGACAAACACCCGTATCTCCTCCCAACCAGCTGTCATCCAAAACACTGCATTAGGAACATTCCATATAGCCAGGCACTGAGGATACGCAGAATTTGCTCCGACGATGAAAGATTCCTAGAAAGGTCTGAAGAGCTGGCTAAACATTTAATTTACCGAGGCTACGACAAAGACCTGATTGCGGAGGCAATCCAAAGGGCCAAACAAACAAACCGTGATGACCTACTCAAATATGGACAGAAAGAAAAGGTTGATAGGATACCATTTATTCTGACCTATCACCCAGACAATCCCAAAGTAGGTAAAATCATCGCAAACCACTGGCCAACCGTGCAATCGTCAGACATACTAAACCTAATACTTCTGAACAAACCTGTAGTAGCTTACCGGAGACCAAAAAAACCTAAAGGACATCCTAGTCAGGGCAAAGCTAACGCCAATCGCTAGTCAAAACCAACCTAGTCAATCTGGACCCTGTGGCGATAAAAGATGCAAAACCTGTCAACATATGATAGAGACCAAGACATTCACTAGCACAGTGACTAAAGAAAAACTAAACATACATGGTCCAAACAAAACGTGCAAAACAGAGAATGTGATTTATCTCATCACATGTAAGACCTGTGGCCTTCAGTACGTCGGAGAAACTGAAAAGCTACACAAAAGGATAAACCTTCATAGATCTGATTGGATGACAAAAAAGCTGTACAGAAGCCCGGTCGCAGAACACTTCTCCTCCCCTGGCCACACTTTCAGTGATATAATACTTATCGCTATTGCTAACAACCACAGCTGGAGTTCCGAAACCAGGAAGGAAAATGAATCATACTGGATACGCCGCCTTAGAACATTGAAACCAAGCGGTCTAAACCAAGAAGACTAGAAAATGAAAACTATGCACTAGTAAAATTTAACATTTTCTAAATCTTATTATCCTTCTATTTTTACTATAAGAATAACCGTTATAGAATCAAATATCCGGGATATAATCTGCGTTACATATGTACAAAAAGTAGAAATAGATGTCGCTTTGGCTTGTAGACTTTTAGGGAATTATACAACGTTTTCAGTTTCCGCATCTAGTCTATACAAGCTGGTTGTATTTATAGTTTTAGCACATGTGAAGACAGCCATGTAGAGGTTTACAAACACAACGTTTTTGTGTTTATTTGTTTATCGTATATATGTTTTGTATTTGCCTTTGAAAAAGACTCATTAAGAGTCGAAAGCGCTTAGGCTAGTTAGTTACTAGTTTCGTACTGTTCGTCGTCAGTTTATAGCATCTATTTTAATTAATCCCTGACACACGTGATCCCTTGGTGGATCCAGTACGCTTGAAAGGGTTGTTATTCGCCATAAGATTTGTATTCTTTATATATATATATATATATATATATATATATATATATATATATATATATATATATATATATATAGATAGATAGATAGATAGATAGATAGATAGATAGATAGATAGATGCAATAAACTGACGACGAACAGTGCGAAACTAGCAACTAACTAGCCTAAGCGCTTTCGACTCTTAATGAGTCTTTTTCAAAGGCAAATACAAAACATATATAAGACAAACAAATAAACAAAAAAAGTTGTGTTTGTAAACCTCTACATGGCTGTCTCCACATGCGGTAAAACTATAAATGCAACCAGCTTGTATAGACTTGTTGCGCACTGTTCGTCGTCAGTTTATTGCATCTATTTTAATCAATCCCTGACACACGTGATCCCTTGGTAGATCTAGTTCGCTTCAAAGGGTTTTTATTCGCCAAATGATTTGTATATGAATGATGTTCGTCCTTCGGTCTAGAAGACGACCATGACTTCTTATCTGGGCTGATCTGTGAGTCAGCAAATGGCTAGTGAGGCCAAACTGCGCTCTGAAGAGTCTAGTGAAAAGAGGACAGGGAATATTGGGGGCTGGATGAACTGAGGGTTGGCGCTGGCTCTGCTCTTCCTCTGCTGGCGTTTCTGCTTGGCCTCGTTGATCCGGTGCTCTTCAATTGCAGCTGCGCCTGAGTTGATCTGGTGACGCCTGGCATACATCAGGCATACGTCAGACATGGCCAGCACAGAGGAGTTGTGACCTTCTGAGCATGGCATAGAAGCTTGTCATTTCTACTCTCTGGAGGACATCTGTGTCAGGAGTCTTGTCCTCAGAGATTGCATGAATTTAGGAAACTGTTAATTGTTTGAACCTTTCAGACATGAGATGGATATTTATTAAAATTCAATAATTTATTTACTCAACATTGATTATAGATGTTTGATATTGTAACATGAATATGAATTTGTCATTGCTGCGAAATATTTGTTTAGGGTCGGAATAAAAAAGGCTCTATATATGTGTTTCCATCCGGCAATGGTGGATCTGGGGCACACTGCAACCGGAATGGATACGCAAGAAATGTACATACAATAACAATAGGATCTGTTGGTTTTGATGGAATCAAGACTAGATATACTGAAATGTGTCCATGTGTCTTATCCACAGTGTTTGGAGAAGGAGGAGAGGATGTAAATTCGAACCTGGTAAGATATAAGCTTAATTTAATACTGCAATTGCATATAAGAGTGACACAATACTTATATCTATGATTGTTTTCATTTTTGAAATTATCTGCCATACCAACTCAAAAATACATATTAGTAATTGTTTTCGCTCATTTACGTACATTTCTTCTTTCATTGGATCCAGATAGCTAATATATACCATTTTGCCTTTTTCGGCATAAGGTTTGCAATTAACTTTTTTTTTTTCTTATTTTCTGATAGATAATGAAAATCGATTTTAATAAACATTGCACGGAAAAATCGTTTATGCAGTTAAATATTCCGAAAATAATTAATAGTACAAAAAAGTGAGTTGACGCGGAGCAGACTTGAATAAAGTTTTTTTCTAGATAATCCTGTCAGCAAAATATTTTCATTTTGGGAATGGATACTCCCATGCAGTAACAAGAAACCAGCGTTCTTCAACTAATTTGTGCAGTACTCCCAGTTAAATGACTGTTACTATAATGTTTGCAGAAAACAACGGAGAATGGAAATAAATCTTGTACATGGTTATTCAAGGGGTCGTCCGTGTCTGCAGCACTGGCAGCTGGCATTATCGCATTGGCATTAGAAGTCAAGTAAGATTTTAATGCGCAAATGAATGATTCGGATTACATAATTGTGTCATTTTTAGTCACGGTTTTTAATGGACATGCTACATTGCTTTGGTCATAATGAAACACAATGTTTAATACACAACTTTCATTATCGTGGTCATCTTAAGTCATTTGTTGATACACAGTGTACATTTTTCTGGCAATATTAAGGCATATTTTTGAACTCACAGTTTACATTGTTGTTGTCATCTTGAGACACATACGAATAAAGCATCTGAATTGTACATATACAGGCAGACCTGTAATTGCTTAAGTGACTATAGCTTTCGAGGATGTAATAAAAAAAAAAGCCATAGATTTTCTGAGCAGTGATATATGTCAATATTCTAACTACATGTAAAACTCTAATCAAAACTTATTGGTGGTCTTACTTTTTATGATTTTCGTTAGGGTAATACGAAGATTATCCAACTCGGAAGGTTGCTTATTAATTTTTGGAGTCGATTAATCCACTATAAACCGAAATAATAAATCGATTGTACTGCACTGCACAACATTTTTATTTTCCTTGCATTTACATTTTTTTATCAGGCAATACTTATTTATATGTTTCAGTTGTCAAACGAAATAAATAATAAACGTATGTCCAGTCCAATAGCAAACTGCACAGACCAGACCTGCCGCCTCATAATGCTCCTTTATATTTGGGTGTATGCAGTTTTTCAGAACAGTGAGTTGAACAAGTAACATAAACCATGTTATGTCGTTGTATAATGTGACGGCAGATCAGGATCCTTTGCAGATTGACGTGACTTATTACTGCTTTAAACTGTAATTATTAGTGACAGACGTTGTACACTGAAACATCAGCGCGCAATATATTAATGGGCTTTAACATTGGTCAGCTCTTGGAATCTGACGTGAGCCAAGCATGGACATGTGTAGGTCTTAAAACATTTTAGTAAAGAGACATTCCCGACGTTCAACCAATCAGAACTCAGCAAAACGTTAATTGATACAATAATACATATTGGTGATGCAATGTGAAGTGCAACCTTTCCAGCAAAAATATAATAAAAACGAATTAACTGTCGTGAGAGATCGGGTCACAGAATTAATGAAAGATCAAATTTGCACAAGATAAATGTGAGCATTCGATTGTCTCTATTGACAAACACACACACACACACACACACACACACACACACACACACACACACACATATATATATATATATATATATATATATATATATATATATATGTGTGTGTGTGTTTTCAAAAGCAGTCTTCACAATTCAAATATACATTATAGTTTCATTTTACGTTCAAAATTCTTATAAGATAGGTAAGTGGTTGGTAATTACACTTGACAGGTCCATGTTTTATTTCAGCAATAATCTGACATCCAGGGATATTCAGCACTTGTTAGTCAGAACAAGCGAATCAAACACAACCCTCTGGAAAGCGCAGTGGAGGACAAATGGAGCTGGACACAAAAGTAAAGTAACTTCTTACTTTGCCTATACTTGGTGGTTTTGTTTTATATTTCGTTGATTAATATTATTGTTTATACTGTTTTATTTTGTATTTCCTCTTTTTGTAAGACAACATGCTGACACATTTCAGTCATATGACATATTTAACTCTCAATGTTACTTTTTAAAAATACTTGATGACATCTGACAACAACAGGTTTTCTTTTACAACTTTTAGAACCACATGAAATACAGCATTAAAATACTAGCTACAATATTTCAAATGGCTAAGTGACAAACATTAAAACAATCGCTTTTTCTCTAAAAACTAATGAGAAGTTTGGAAAAGCAGTAGCATTCATGTTTGAATTCGGTGAAAATATTTAGTTTGTATCAGTGTTTTAAACTAAAATATGAACTTCATATAATTTTCCTGTTCAGTAAACGATTATTTTGGATTTGGATTAATCAACGCATCAGAAATGGTACGGACAGCGAGGACATGGAAACAAGTAAACGAATTACATACTTGCAATGTACTGCATGTACTATCATAAGTATTTTTGAAAGTTGAACTGTTCGACAATATATATGAAATCGATTCTTTATTCTAAGAAGTTTGTCATTCATGCCAAATGGAGGCAACCCTCAAAACATATTGTTCTAACTTTATTTGAAGTGAATGTCAGTACCATCTGTGCGATGAATGTCAATTTGAGAATTTCAGAAGTCACACATATCAGTGTTATTACGTTCGTCTTTTTTATGTCATCGCATTCAGCGAATTTTAGATATATACTCTGTACAAGAGGCGTGGAGATTATTGTTTAAATATATTTCAAATCGTCATTTATCTTGAAAATCAATATATTGTGCACACCATATCAAAAGTAGTCTCCTCTTTGTTCATTTGTTTATTTCAGATATTAACTTGAAAAATAAACCCTATCCACAATCACGCAAATTATCCAATAATATCTTCTGTGCATTTGCAGGTTGCAAGTTTTTCGCCATGGTCCATCTTTTTCATAATTAAGTAATATCTTATTTGTAATAGAAAAAAACCTTGTTAATTGAAATGCACTTCCTTGATTGCAAAAATATATTCCCCGTGTTAAGTACCTGTGTAATTTGAAGTACACAAATAATTTTAATGTTGTTCACAAGAATCGCACTTAGTAACAATATCAGGAACTTGGTTACGAAACTTTTATATATTTTCTGAAATTATTGCGGTCATTTTCAAAAATTATACCTAAATGTCTCTATAATATAAGTGTGATCTTTCCGATTACCCTCGTTACAGTAAATTGTACGACGACATGAATAAAAATGTTGTTGGTACGTTCAAAGATGAAATGAACACGAACATCATCAAACACGTTATTGGATTGCGCAATAAAATGTACGCTGTTTTGTTAGACAATAATAAAATGAGAAAAGCAAAGGGTCCGCCTCGTGATGTTATTAAAAAGTTGTTAGTTTTGTAAGAGCAATAGCTATTTGAACGAATCGTCATAAACTTGAAACAGATGTCATTATCAACCGTGGATTGAGTAAGTTTGATGATAAACATATTGCGAAAATGAGGTGGATACATTTGCACTTCGGCACTGTCGCGAAGCTGATCTGCTTGATCTCATCTTCGACATCTATGGTATGTAATTGGGTGTGAACAATATAAATAATGTTTGAAAATTTGACAATCACAAATAGCTACAATAGCAAGATCAAATATCTAACGATAGACGGCAAACTGTTGACAGTTGAAATTCATAATTAACCATCAGGTATATGCTTTGCTGCAGCTCGTGAAAGCTAAAACTGTCGCTCATCAGACGATGCATCATAGGTTTGGTCATCCACAAGATGGTGATCGTAGGGGTGTTAACAAGGTGGTCAGTCGGACTTATTTGTGGCTGTTTTAGGCGTCTCTGGGCCAGAACCCTCCTTTCGTTCAATAGTTCTATTATATCATATGTTACAACTTTAATAGATGCCATATCTGTATTTTTATTTTTTTGTCCATCCATCAGCTAGTCTGTAAAATAGACCTTACTAGGACCGAAATATAACAAACCAAACCAATTTATCCTATATCTTTAAAGTCACAATAACCTATTAAATGTATGATTATTTTTCTTTATGATAACAATTGGTATTTATTGCTGTATGGTTTGAAACAAAATTGCTATACTTAGGAGAAGCAATTCCATTTTATATATGTTGTATGAAGGCATCATGAATGAGATAACAATTAAAAAATTTCAATAAAATATTTATCTCTTATCTTTCTTTTAGTGATACCCAAAATTACGACTTGATTACGAAAATTAAATCCGACGGTTGTAAAAAGTCTTCAAATGAAGTTCTTAAGCTGGAGCATGTGGAGGTCCAAATTTCTTTCAAAACAAAACACCGTGATGAACTTGACTTTGTTTTGACATCTCCAATGGGAACATCCTCTACCCTAATGAATCGAAAACAAAAAAAATCAGTGCAAAGTATGCCAGATGAAGAAATCAAATGGGTGTTAATGTCCGTCCAGTTTTGGGATGAGAATCCTATTGGTACATGGAACTTGAAAATCTTTGGCGCTTTTTCAGGAAGTACACGTACGTAAAATAATTAAATTGGCGTCCATATTCACATATATTTGTGTAGATGATGTTGCTTTGTCAAATAAAATAATTTAAGCGCAGAAAAATTAGCTATTGCATTCCATGGATCATCAAATACCGAAGTCTTCATTCTCTTTTGAAGATAATATTTAATCTAGATTTATTTAAGTAGCAACATATATTTCAATGCTGAATGCATATGTATGTGAAAATAATGTTACTACAGTATATTTATTTTATTATAATATTTTCCAAAAGCATATCAATACTTTCTGCTATCTCAGTTAACATAGACTATCTCTCGAGTTTGGGTGCACGTGGCCATAGCTGGGGAGAGGAATCATTGTTGTTTTGGTTAGGGGTGGTAGGAGGTTTTGCCTCTGTTTCTTGCTACAGGTCAACCAGAATGAAACTCAATCGCTGCAGTTACGTTGTACTTAAATTTGTCTTCAGAAATGTAAATTGCACCACGGTTGCACATGCAGTGTAATTGTCAATAATCACGTAAGTCTGTGCCGTAGTATCCTTACATTTTCAAAGTATTTTTTGCTTAGTAGGACTAAGGACGCATTGTAGTAGTGAATAAATATGTTTCGAGAAATAAATTTTGTGTGCAAGCTTGTTTCATTTATTGTGCCTGGTCAAATTCTCTGCAAAGCAGAATGTAATAATTTTCCGTTGGTCATTGAGCTTAAATGGTTTGCAATAATAGTCAACTATGATGCATGCTGGACTGCGTTAATGTATGCTTTTGACGTACTTATAAAGCACAGTAGTAACTGTTGTACTGCTGCAACAGTTATTGATTTTCTATTCACATGACATAGAACATATCCAACCTTTCAAAATATTCATTGGTACCTACTGAACAGTGAGTGAACCAAAGGCTGAATTAACTCCCCGTGCTCACTCAAGGCATTAGAATTTTGGTCTTGAGACCTGATGGTATTTTTGTATTTACAAATAAAATAGGTGCAACAGGTGCTTGAAAGTATTTCTAAGAATCAACTGAAAATGCTGGTAATTTAGAAAATTTATATCAATTTAATTTACATGTTGATCAGGCCAAAAGAATCGTTCCGTGTGCTAGCTTTTTGCTTGAATAAGGAGGTTTAACGGTCACAATCGGTTAACTGTTTTAATTGTAAATGAAAATGAATATTTGCAGTTTGGCGCAACAGTGAAAGGTTATTACTCCCCATTATGTCCAAAATTGTATATATTTTTTATCCACGTGAATTATAACGCGTATTTGACAAATTTAATAACTTATAAAGGAAAGAAGTTTTACAAGCACAAGATAAATAAAAAAGTATACTTAGTGGTTTGATTGATTTTGATTTGTACCTTTATACATTTCTATTAGCATTTCCTAAATAGTTTAATCCCTTTGCACATTTTTGTACGTTATGGGATCTTAATATGGTTATTTCGTGTATTTTATTTGTAGCGAAAACTAATTTTAAAATTGCAATTATGCGCAAATTTGGGGTCTTATTTTGTTATATTTTGAAATCAGAGAATGTGCATATTTTGAATATTTGAACGGTCACAAGAAGTAGAAATAATTAAATATAATCATCTGCAAGGGATATTTGAAAAGACCAACAAAAAATGAAATAGAGAAGTGATTTATTTCTGCAAGACATTTAAGTGTGAACTTTAGTGTTTTTCGTCTGTCATCGATGGCATCTTGTCTTAAAATTGCAGTAAGAAGAAACGAAACGTATTGTGGCTAGACTTTTAGAAGGTAAAAATTGATCCTCTCTGTTGATCTGAGTTTCCTATGAAAGTGGAATATACTAGAAGGTACAAAGTAGATGTACGTATAATTAAAATTTATAGTTTTCTTTTTCAGATTTCGTGGAAGTCATTTCTCTGTCATTAATTCTGTATGGAACTACGGAAATGGAAGATAAAGGAGGTATTTTTTTAAATAAAAAATTCAGCAATTAATTAAATTACGAATATGATAACGTTTCATCAATATTTAAACAAAATGAAATTATAAATATCACCATCATTATATCATCATGAAATTATAAATATCACCATCATCGTTTCGAAGCAATATTTCTCTTAGACCAATTGTGAAAAGGAAGAGAAGTTATCTATTACTTTGTGTTAAATGTAGCAGTACCAAAACTGTCAACATATTTTCGATGTATGCGAGGCTTAATTGTTTTATTGCGAAACTCAAAAGTCTATGATCCAAGATATGCAAACGATTTCAAACTACAACAACTTAGATTACAAGTTTATGATCCGAGATATGCAAACGCTTTCAAACTATAACGACTTAGATTACAAGTCTATGTTCCAAGATATGCAAACGCTTTCAAACTACAACGATTTAGATTACAAATATTCCAACACTGTTGATGTTTTCCAACTTGTAATTTGGGTTGACGGCAGCCTTTTATATCATTTAAATTTTTGTAGTCCAAATAAATACAACAAGCATGTACATATCAAAGTCAAACTTGTAAATTGACTTAATCTATAAAGTACTTAGAAATAAATTTTGATTCCAATTTCTGAGCTATAAAAACTGCGTATCTTTTTTTTTTATAAATTCCAAGGAGGACACTAAGAATACAAAAATGTTCACTTTGCTTAAATTGAGTAGTGTTTCTATTTTACAAAATGTATCTAACGGTAAACCGTACTTGTTTTCATACCATAAAGCAAACACAATATATAAAATTAATTAAAGGTGTTATTTGAATGGAAGGTTTTACCCAGTTTTTCAGTTGGAAGATATTAAAATTACTGACATTTAATGAAATCTATATTTTAAAGGCAGAAGTTTTCTGCATCTGATCATCGTCGCTCAAACTCTACTCCTTATCGTGATCTCATCGGCTTTTAGACATCAGAAACTACATAATACAGTGGCTAACAAGTGGGACCTAACTTCTCGTTATTTATAAGTAAATTTTGATTGGCTGCAGATGATAATTAAAGTATTAATGAGTACACAACACAACGAGATTGACCAATAGAAGTTTTATCTACAACGTGTTTTATACGGTTAAACAAGTTCCAATCAATCCACGAATCATAGTTCCTAAATATCATAAGACGTCTGCACGTATTGTGACCATACAGCTTCTACATTTGGCTTTTTGTAACTTATTTGTCTTTTGCAGAAAAAGAAGTACCCAAAGGTCGTGCGGCTGAAATACAACTCCTCTCTGAGGAGACGAACATTACGGTTATTGTATTAATATGTATAGTATTGTTTCTGTCGTTTATAATATCGTGTAGTGTTTTGATTTACAAAACGAGCTTAAGAAGAAATCGAAAAGATAATGAACACCTATTGGCTGGGTAGTAGTTTTCGCCATTTTTTTTTGTTATATATTTTATAAATACGTGTTGCCAGTAGATCGTATATATACGTGTTGCCTGTCAATCGGCTGACTTGAGAAGATGCATTATTTCGTTAATTTACTGCAACGTTGTTAACGAAGATCTTCTCTTGTAGTTCTTTCCATTTATAGTTCTGAGATTTTGCATTACGTGCTACCAAGTGTGAAGTATTATCTTGTGCACAACTATACGAAATAACACGTGTCATCTTGATTGTAAAGATCTTTCCATTATTTTGTCTTTGTGTTCGATATACTCATTACCAGTGTAAACTGTTGTACGAAAAATTGTTATTACCGTTGACATGCATAAATGAAACAAGTGTTTATCCTAGTTTATTTGTTTTTGTTGTTGTGATTTTCCATTATGGGCATGTGGTTGCCTTTTGTTGTATTCGATGTGGATAATGCCTTGTACACTAATATTTCCAATAGAGCTTTACATAATTCTGCACTTTAATATCTGATCAAACTTAACCATTCTTAATATGAATGTTAAAAACAACGAGTTACAACAAATGAAATTGTATCAAACGACTGAAAATGGACAATGTTACTACCGTAAAAAGTAAAATTTTCCACAAAAATGCAGCATCATCAACTGCTCACATCTGATCGACAATATTTAACTATTTCTTCTTAAAAATTAGAAGGGTTGAATAATGAGGTTGGTACCAAATGTATAATCGTCCTAACTGTTATGTGTGCATACCGACGGGATTGTATTTGCGAACGTCAGGCAAATGCAGGCGCATAACCTAGATATTTTAGAGGTCTGGAAAATAGCCCTTGGCCGGTTCTGACAGTCTGGACAGTTTAGGCATTCTAACAAAAAGCATTGTCAAGGCAGTCATGGAATCTGTACCTTTCCCACTCTCATGTAAATGAGCTTTCTCAAATCACGGTAAATGTTTGACCTTCGGTACTCTGTTATAAATAATGTTTAGAAAGATATTTTTCTTCGTGTTCTGAGAAATGTGAGCCAGCACTGTAGCATACGGACAACAGTCTCCCATAACATTGAATGTACTCTTTGCTCCAAGCTCCACTAACTTCTTGAGGGTAGACATTCAAAGTATAGCGAGAAGCCAGCACTTGTTGAACCTTGTTGGTTTATGAGTTGTTAATCGTACGATATTGCTTTTGACAGTGAAATATTGCATCCGCCAATTACACTTTGTGTGCTTCGCTATCTCAAGCAAGAGAAACATAGTTCATGTGAATAAAGGCTTTTTCGTAGATGATATTAAACTCCTCAATCGATTATTGAATATATCGAAGTTTTGTGAATAATTTTGGATTTTGTTAATTGTACTGGTATATTAAACCCAATCAAGACAAGGGGCTTGAACTTATCGTGCTTGATAGAAACTCTCAAAACGATCATCACCATTATATCGAAACTGTTCTTTCAATGTTTTTAACCACAAATCTAAAACATCTCTCATGAAACATGATGAATTCTCTTGTGGCACTTTATATTTCAACTCTTCACAGTGTATATATAAGCTGTCGTTCGAAATTTTATTGAGGTTACCTTTAGAGTCTGTAGAATTGTGTTAGAGGTAGATTGTTCTGGCTAAGTCATTCATGTCATCTTCGAAGTCACTGCAAATCAATTGTGCTAACACTTTATTTAGCGCATGAGGCAACACCGAAAGTCGCCGTCTCTTTATTCCTTCTTCTGGTTGATCGCCGGAAGAGTGTAAGCATTTCATCGTGATTTCAACATTTGAGTTGACATAGTTTAGAAACAACCTAATTGCGTATAAAGATCTTGTCACTCGATAAGAATTCACTCACTCAGCTTTTAGTCTATAAGAAAGATGGAAGTGTCTAAACAGACCATCCTTCTCGTCGGAGATTTACAAAATCATTCAAATGTACATCACTTCCAACACGACTCCGGAGTACTCCACTCGTGATAAAAATAAAGATACTTGCTATAACTTTCAAGAGATTGACATTGGGATCCAGAATGTTCATAACGTCAAAAAACACCCCAAAACATAACAAAACAAAACAAAACAAACAAAAAACCCCAACAAAAACAGCAGGAAAGATACGAGAAATGAGGGGCAAAAGGGAAGATTCCTGTTATCAGTCACAAGAAGAAAGCCACTGGTTTTCAGAATGTCCAAAGATTAAGAAGAACAAGGAGGTGGAAGGGTGTTTTCCAGAAATTAGGAAAGAAAGATAACTAGGACACAGTGAGGAGGAAGAAACCATATTTTTGGAAAAGGTAAAGAAGGACAGCCAGTGAATGATAGAAGAATACAATGGGCTTCTGTGATGCGTTGTAATATTTCCTTACTAATCTTATTTCATATTCAATATACCAACGAGGGCAACGTAAGTGTTTTTTCTTGCCTTTAGTATGGATAAAATACTTAACATTACACTCTCAAAAATGTTCACAGTTTGAGTTAATAATACGTATAAATACGTCTGATACATTTCTATTAGGTGCTTTAGCTATGACAAAGTACTCACCTTTTTGTTGTCACAACCTTCTCTTTGTTCAACTGTTTAAAACTTTGTTCTGATCTTTTTCATCTCGCTTTCTTATTTTTCCTATCGTTATTTTTGTTGAATAAATACTGTTTCACCTTCTTTCAGGAAATGCAAAAAAATATGAAATTCTTCCTTTTGTAAATAATCTACGAATGGTATTCGTGGACCATGATCTGAATAATACAAAACTTGCTGGAGAGG
The DNA here is from genome assembly GCA_016746295.1 of Potamilus streckersoni. Taxonomy (NCBI): domain Eukaryota; kingdom Metazoa; phylum Mollusca; class Bivalvia; order Unionida; family Unionidae; genus Potamilus; species Potamilus streckersoni. The sequence continues at coordinate 891,521 of JAEAOA010001086.1, forward strand.
ACTGTAAATCAGCTAAAGGAAACTGAAGACCTCTTCTTTAAAAATGCGGGCTACAGTCTCAATCGTAGCCATCGTACTATTACTCCGAGTATACAATGAATCCATAATAGGCGCACCCAAAATACACTGTATTTACTTTTCAGCCATATCCATTGTACTCAAACTGTTCCGCAATGGTCAATCATAGGAACACTCGTGCACATATATTTGAGGAAGTCACTCGCCGATCTCTTCTCAATAAGAGAGAGAGAGACAGAGAGGGGGAGGGGAGGGAGAGAGAGGGAAGGGAGGAAGAGAGAGAGGGAGAGAATTCGTTCCCACTAAATTTTGTAACATGCGTTTTGATTAGTGAACATCTCAGTCCGTTTAAATCCAATCCTGACCTACGTTTTATATACTAGAGCATTCTGTTATGGTGTCACCTATTTTTAAGACAATCAGTCAATATTTGCACAAGGGCGGACTTGCTGACTATAAAATACAGTATGCTCTAAAACCCTGACTTACCATGTTATGTGACGGCATCGTGGGTCATCGCCAGAATCACAAAACCGCGATATGGAAAAGAAGTGGGCAGCAGACTCCTGAGAAGATGTTTGGGAAAAAGAAGAAAAGACTGCCATTTTGCTGGCCATTCAGATCTCAAGAAAAGAGATACTTTTTTGCCGAAAATGTTTGTATTTGTAAATATTTGTGGGTGTGCCTATGTCTATGTTTGACAACTAAAAATTAAAACACTGTCTTGTGTGATAGCGCAATATAGTATGTTTGTTTGAGAGTATATATTCATATGTCATCCCCTTCTTTAACACACAGCCCCGATTTTTGAATGATATGTTTTATTATATATATATATATATATATATATATATATATATATATATATATATATATATATATATATCTGTTTGGTTATTTCAGAGTTCGAAACACGATTATGATCAATTTGTACGACCTAATGGTGATATTTATAGTACAGAATCTGTTTATGAAGAAATGAGAAATCTTGCACTAAAATATACTTCTGACGATGTCAAAGTTAGACAACTACTAAATAATTGTTTTACGGTGCCATCGATAGCGCCTCATTTCGCTCAAGAGACAAATTCATGGAAACCTACAAGATGAGAATTTATTGAGGATATACAAAAAAGTTGCATAGAATATGGGCACGGTGGATTATGGAATACTAAATACGAGTATGATGATGTTATATCAGTCGATATGGCTGCATGTTACCCTGGGAGTTTTCTTGGATATGGTGAGTGTTCTAAATATTTTAACAGATTCGGACACCCCACACATGACACGACCAGAGTTTCGATAAATGGACCCTTACCAGATTTTGACATAACAGGATTTGCATATGTAGAATCATTCGAGTTCGCAAAAGATCTCCATCCTGTTACTTATGTTTGGTTTGGAAGACATTTTTCAGAAAAATGTTGGACTCCAATAGTGTTATTAAGATATATGATTGATGTTGGAATATTAATATCGTTAAAGGTTAATGAAGCGATTATATCCTATAGTGCACAAAAGCAAGTTTGGTTACCAGAACCGGACAGATTTAATATTGATGATGCCAGGAAAGAATTTCCTGATCTTGCCGAAGATGACATTATTAAAATTACTAATAATATATGTAAATGCAGGAATGAACATGATGAGAAACGTGCAAAAGATCTTGGTAGAAAGATAATCGGCAAGTTTACTCAAGGTGGTTCATACGGTTATAAACGACACTGTACAAGATTGATTATGGACGATGCTGAGTTAGATTTTATAATCGCTGATACAACAGAGAGAAACACATTTATAAGCCAAAATAATGCTTATTTATCGGATGAGACCAAACTAGGTACTATTGTGAGCTATCTTGATGGCGACTCACCGCAGTTTACTCATTTAAGATCTTCGATGCTAGCTTATGTTTCTATAAATTTACTGTCTATGATAAATAGATTTCCTCGTTACGCTGTTAGAGTTGCTACGGATTCATTTTATATACACAAAAAATCATAAGGATTTATTAAATCCGCTACTTGGTAATGGTGAGTGGGGAACATGGAGGATAAAGCAAGAAAATATACTAAGTTATTCTGAATTTGCTGACGTTGAAATTAAGGAAATATATTACAGAAATAATAATCCAATATCAAAGTCATCTGCACCATCTATGTACGATCCAGTAGCTAGACATAAGACCGTTTATCTTAGTGGATGTGGAGGGTCAGGTAAAACAACTCATGTGATTAAATTATTTATGAACAACAATTCAGATATGATTGTTTTGACACCTACACATAAACTTGCTAGAGAGATAAAAGAACGAGGGGTAAAAACATGTACATATCATAGTTTCTTTAGATGGTGTGGAGATACATGGACTCCTGAGCGAATGGGTAAAAAATATATACCAAAATATATTATATGGGACGAGATATGTACGGTGTCGTTAGAAACACTAAAAACATTCCTTGAATGGTTATTAACAAAAAATACTGCTGTGATTATGTGTGGTGATCATGGTCAACCACCACCTTTTGTTGGACAGTCTCCACATGAATGGCTAAAGAATAATGTGGATTATTATGAAGAAATATATGATGATCATAGAGCTATTGATGAACCGCTGAAAGAACTTAAAAGATTAATCAGACTACAGCCAGATAAAATACAATGTGAAATAATGCGTGAGATAATTCCAGAAACTACCATGAATGATTTTTGGATTTTATGGAGACCTACTGATTTGATAGTCGCAAGTAGAAAGATAGTTCGTGATGAATTGCAAAGGAGATTATTTATGTTACATAAAGAAAGGTTTTCACATCTACCAGTACCATTATGTTATCGCCCAGCAGATACTCGACGACAAAATATTGATGTTGAAATTCCTGGTGGAGATACTGAAAGTATCCGAGTACAAAATCTGGTATTGAATGATATTATTTTGATAGATATTAATTTTATTGAGAGCGCATTGAGTATGGATAAATCACCGTGGGCGTTAGGATACGCTATAACGATTCATTCGTCACAGGGATTAACTCTCTCTCTGTTACAAATATCTGGATTGTAGATGATCGAATCGAATGGTCAAACTTAGTCTATCTCGCAGTATCTCGCGTCAGAAGAATAACTCAACTACATAGAATTGTTATAGATTATTTGATAACTGAGGAAATTACTAATGACGCTGATGTAATAAAGAAAAAATTAGCGTCTTATAAACAATGTGCCAAAAAATATAAACGTGACTTTGATATTGATACTGAATTTATTATAAAACTAAAACAATTACAGAATAATCACTGTGCAAGTTGTAACAGAATAATGTTATGGCAATATTCGAATAATAATCCAAGATAATTTACCGTAGATAGAATTAATAGTGATCTTGGTCATACACGTGAAAATGTGATGTTTGTTGACCTGTTTTGAATGCAATCGACGTCAGGGCGCTAATTTACATAAGTGAACGCGGTGGTAATTGTGTATCCGCAGGAATTACTTGTAATTGTTCACGCACAAAACCACGTTGAGGTGCAGTAGAATCTACTCTGTATATTGGAGGTCTTCCAGTAGATCTAACCACGCTAGAAATTGTATGTGTGGTTACGCTCCAAATAGGGTTAGTAGCTCGTCTTTTGCCACCCTCCAACTCTCCTGGTTCGTATAAATATCTCACAATCACATTACCTAATACTGGTTGTTGATCTCGTTGTCCGTATTCATCGCTACGTGGTATATATTTTTTTTGTTATTGCATTAGAAGGTTTCATAGAAGTTGCACGAGTAATTTCATCATTTAATGCAGATATCACACTTGGTAACCTTATAACCCATTCACGAGATCGCGAACCGGACTTAAAGTCAGCAGATATTTCCTTCGCATATTGATATCCAAATAACCGCTCAGCAAGTGTTCGATTAAATCGTTCAATAATTGCTTGATCACGATGAATTTCAGTATGCCCTTTGTCTTATTGTAACGTTATGTTTTTCATTAAAGATAATACTGCACCAAGAAATTCTTTACCAGGATCAACCTGTAATAGTTTTGGCCATTGTAGACCACCACAATGATAAATTCGCTCAAACGCAGATGCAACCTCAAATGCTGTTTTTGTTAATAATGGTTCAGCTTCTTTATATCTACTTGCAATATCAACAACAGTTAATGGGTATTTGTACGTGCGTGACTTTCGTCCACGTGTTTTAATAGTATCGTGTGGTAAAAACAAAATATCTGCTTGATGAACTTCGTTAGGAACACTGACATCAAAATGTGCATATTGAATTTTTTTGGTGGTGGTAGATAAATTTGTCATATTGCCTGTCGTGCTAACTAAGCTGCAGCAATAGAATGTGAAACTTTTGCTGCTTTAGCAAGTTTAGTGATCGCTGTTTTACCCCTCCAATACCCTGAAGGACTATAATAAATGGATTCCATTATAATAATTATATAATTAATTACCAGCCCCTAACATTACTTTACTTTTCATAGCGGATTTTATTAGAAAACTAGCGAGTTTCTCTCTAACAGATTTATTGGGTATAGAATTTAATGCATGAATCAATTTTACATCTGCGAGATGCCGTTGTTGCAAATCTTTACTTTTATAAGCAACATCGTGAATGTGACATGCTTGATCAATTTTATTCACTGGATGCTTTCCTGGTCTTGGTTGATCTTGATCATCAAGTCGGATGTCAAGTCGAGTTCCAGGACCACAATAATTATATCCAGGGAGGTTTTTCTCACCAACATATTTAGCCCATGGTTCTTGGGTAATTTTCCTAATGATGCGGCTATATCCCCACCTATATTTGTTGTCTCAGAGATAAATTTGTATTTTTTTGTACCACATTTTACACATTTACCTGTTAATGCATGTCGTTTATTTTTTGTTATTATTGTTGTCAATCCAACGGTGGGTGTAGATGATCTAAATCGAAAACAATATAGACTCATGTTATTAATAATATGGATACAATAATTGATTTTTCGGCGACACGAAAACAAGAACCAGTAAAGCACCATCCAGCATTACCAAATTCAATAAGAATGATTATAATAGGTCCATCTGGATCGGGTAAAACACAATTATTATTAAATTTAATAATGAGATGGATGAGATGGAACAAACTATATTTAATAGCACCATCTGTAGATGATCAGCATTGTTACGAAGTACTTAAAGATTTTAATGAAAAAGCAGAATCAGTTAATAAAGAAGGTGAAGATATTATTGATTTTATCACAGATATAGATGAAGCCCCATCTGTAGATGACTTAGATGGATTCATTAATAATCTCGTAGTATATGATGATTTGATGTTGGACAAACAATCTAATCCAGCTAGAATATTTTCTCGAGGTCGTCACAAAAACACAGACGTGATTTATGTTACTCAAAGATATACATAGATACCTAAAGTGATTAGAGATAACTGCAATATTTTGGTTGTGTTTAATGGAGTAGATAATTATACTCTACAGAATATTTATTATACTTGGAGTTCAGGGGATATGGATATGATTAAATTAAAAAATTTCTTTTCTAAAGCACAATCTTTTCCATTTGGATTTATAACAATAAATCTACATGACCCAAGATCCAGATATCGCATAGGTCTAGATAAAATATTTGGTTAATCTCTGATAAATCAGGAGCAGCAGGCAGGGTGAATGTCTACATGATATTGCTCGAGTTTTTAACGTAAAAAATAGTTCGATAAAATCAGGAAAAAAGTCAATAATAGTATAACACCTCCTGACAAAGTCAGGCTATTTATTATGCGGTTTTTAACCATATGGTAATATAAAAGTTAGATATTTTGGTTTAGGGTTATTGACCTTTTTTTCAGCCTCTGTAGGAATCCTTATTTCATGTTAATTTCACAAGCAAAATTTTGTAGGATTCACCCTGTCTGCTGCTTTTCGATAATTTCAATGGAAAGGCATCATAATTTCCCCACATTATGATCTGAATCATTCAATGACAATAAAGAAACACGCATGTCATTGTCAACACAATTCAAAACGATTAAATTGGCAGACGCTGTTGGAATTCGATGATAGTCACTTTATGTAGATAAATGCAGACCATAATCAAAAGATTACGTTGAATCGAGAAAAATACCAAAATATATTCATTCCAGGTCAAATGGAAAAGCTGTTGCAATGTGTATTCATTAACAATATTACTCCAAACTTCAATTTTAAGTCGAGAAAATGCCGTTTTCTTTCGTAACTTACGTCTAGAGCGCGACCAACTTCATATTTATCTATGTGGAGTTATGCGCTCATTAATAAAATTGTGTAATCATCCATCGTCTCTTATGTATTTAATTTGGAATAGTATTCATGCGCATACTCCACCCACCAACCATTTAACTTCATTGCGTACCGCGTGCCCTTTCATTTAATAAAGAAATCACATCTTGGTCTATCTGAAATTGAAATTAAAAGTCATATTATGAATGACTGCGCCATTGAACAAGTTCCCATTGGTCAGGAATGAAGAGATTTTGGTTTTCTGTCTATCCACCTAAATTATTACTATCTCCTATGTGACTTCAGGAACTGGCGATGACAACAAGCTGCATAACTTTCTGTTATGCCATGGATAGTTTGGAATCATAAGCTAAAAAAATATGAACGTTTTTAAACATAAATCCTTAAGAAGGAGCTAGATTCAACATTATATTTAATAATAAAATTTATTATTGTTTTATTAAAATAATAAAGTTTACAATCGTAAATTCCTTCAATACACAATAATAGTATTCATGCGCATATAGCTAGCCCACCTACATTTTAACTTTTTAGCGTTACGCGCGCTCACTCATTTAATAAAGAAATCCCATTTTGGTCTATCTGAAATTAAAATTTAAAGTCATCTTATGAATGACTGCGCCATCGAATACAGTTCCGAGCTTGTCATGAATGAAGAGATTATGTTTTTCTGTCAATCCAGCTAAATTCTTACTATCTCCTGTGTGACATCAGAGACTGGCGATGATAACAAGCTGCATGACTGTTCCTGTTCTGCCATATATATTTTGAAATCGTAGGCTGGAAAAAATATGAAAGTTTTTAAACATAAATCCCTAAAAAGATGCTGAATTCAACATTGTTTCTTAAGTGAACAACAGATTAATTTCTTGCAGAGTTCGGTACAGTCTACTATGGAATGTTTGTTCGATTTCAACAATGTAGTCTGGATTATAGGTCTACATATTACAGGACACAGATGTGTATCAGTATTTGGAAATCACGTAATTCTTATAGCAGAAAGAGCCCACAATGCAAAATGTACATTTTGAGAAGATTAAAGATGCAAAAAGGCAAGTAGATTTATTCTCATTTATTATTACCAGTTATAGATGGCATATGTTTATTCTCAGTCACTTGCATTATCTATTATGGAGGGACCCCAGCATTTCACAGGCTTGTCACAGTATTCTTCTTTACTGAATGGTTGGTTATTCTCCCCTGGATTTGTGCTCTTTCGGCTGCTGGCTTCATCAGAGTGCCAAGTTGATTAACCCCCATTGGTCTCGGGTAATACCTGCAATTTTTAATAGTTTTACTTTAAATATATTTTATATTAAATTCCATATTCCAATGCATACGCTCATACAAAGTTTTCTTATATTTGGCAATATTGCTCAATGCATTTAATTGTGAAAATAGTTTGGTATGTGAAGATTATACAATTCATTACAAATTTTTCCCATATTTTATGTTTTTTTTTTATACAATTTTATTTTCTTTCATTCTTTACATTATCTACAATATTGCTGCTACTTTTTATTAATATATTTTTCTTAAAATAAGGACATTAACTGAATCTTTAAAAATAAAATTACCATATGTGGGAAGTTTCTGTTAGTTCCTGCATTGAAATTGATGTCAAATAAAAGGAGCTGTCGGCATTCATTATTTCCAATTGTCTTCGCTTGAAATATTGCTGGTAAAATAAACAAGGTCTCGCTCCGGTGCTGTTCCACTGGAAAAATTGCAAGGTATTGTTGATCTATAGTCATCCTTCCCCGTACCATCAAAGGTTTTGCTATCTCTCTCAGCATATTGAACATATTGGGTACCGGTGGAATCGGTGAAAACTGATACATCTCCAAACGTTAATTTTCTGTGATCGTCCCGGCCTCGAAATCCAAACATTTTTTCTCAACAAGGTAGAACAGGGAAAATTGCAATGCAGCGGGGGTGTGAGAGCCCATTTCGCCCGCTAAAACTAAAGCTTCTTCGAAATTGTGTCTAGTCGGCTCTGATGCTCTGGCTATTCTTCCCAAACCAGTCTTCGTCAGCTGCATTTTTTTTTTAGATTTTAGTGCTTCGATTGATTTCTGAAATGGACGGTCTCCCAGAGAGACGGGATATCATTTAGTATTTAGATGCAGTTCTATGCTATTTCTTATAGAATATAAAGAACATGGCTCATAGTCAGAACCATTGACTTTGCGAATCGTTATAAACATCTCAGTTAAATATGTGTTTAAATGATCCGGAATATTTTCAATGCAACGCGTCTCGCGTTGGTTATCATACTTATCTGATATCACGTTCAGTCGTCTGCTTCATTGAAAGTTTCTTCTGTGCTTTTATGAATTCATCCACATTCTCAACTTAGGCATCTCTACTTTTGAATGGCTCAAACAGTTGGTTTACTTCATCCGCAGACAAACACAATAAATCTAAAGTATTGGCGTCTGCGTTCATTGTCTGTTTACTATGGAAAATAGTTCTTAATTCACGTGCATCAACCATGAACCGTTCAATATGAAGGTGTTCAATATCAGGAAATAGTGAGCAAAAATGAAAATGTAAAGTTAACGGATAAAATAAATGAGCATATAATAATGTATGATACTGCATGTGTCAGGTCTTACTCTATGAAGCTCCATGCAGGACAGACGATTCATGAATAATTTATGATACTGTATGTGTCAGGTCTCACTCTATGAAGCTCAATGCTGGACAGATGATTAATAAATAATGATTGATACTGTATGTGTCAGGTCTCACTCTATGAAGCTCCCTGCAGAGAAGAGGATTCATGAATAGGTCAGGTTTTATTATATGAAGCTCCTTGTAGGGCAGACGATTTATAAATAATGTATGATACTATATGTGTCAGATGTCACTCTATGGAGCTCCGTGCTGGGCAGATGATTCATGAATAATGTATGATACTATATGTGTCAGGTGTCACTCTATGGAGTTCCATACAGGGCAGACGATTCATGAATAATGTATCATACTATATGTGTCTGGTGTCACTTTATGAAGCTTCATGCAAGACAGAGGATTCATGAATATGTCAGGTCTCAAACTATGAAGCTCGTTGCAGGGCAGACGATTCGTGGATAATGTGTGACACTGTATGTGTCAGGTCTCGATATATGAAGCTCCGTGCAGGGTAGACGATTCGTAATTCGTAAATAATGTGTGATACTCTCTGTATGTGTCAGGTCTCACTCTATGAAGTTCCATGCAGGAGAGACGATTCTTGAATATTGTATGATACTCTCTCTCTCTCTCTCTCTCTCTCTCTCTCTCTCTCTCTCTCTCTCTCTCTCTCTCTCTCTCTCTCTGAGGCTCCATGCAGGACAGAAGAGTAATGAATAATACAAGATACTGTATGTATCAGAACTCACTCTCTATGAAGATCCATGCAGGATTCATGAATAATGTATGATACTCTATGTGGCAGGTCTCATTTCACATTCTATGAAGCTTCATGCAGGAAAGTTGATTCAGGAATAATGTATGACACTGATGTGTCATATATTACGCTATGATGCTCCAAACAGGACAGATATATGATTCATGAGTAATGTATGATGCTGTATGTGTCAGACCTCACTCTATAAAGCTCCATGCAAGACAAATGATAAATGAATAAATGCACGATACTGTATGTGTCAGGTCTCTCTCAATGAAGCTCCACGTAGGACAGACGATTCATGAATGGAGTACGATACAGACTGTGTCAGATCTCGATATATTAAGCTAAATGCAGGGCAGACGATTCGTGAATATTGTATGATTCTGTGTGTGTCAGATGTCACTCTATGAAGCTCAATGCTGGACAGAATATTAATGAATAATGTATGATACTATATGTGTCTGGTGTCACTTTATGAAGCTTCATGCAAGACAGAGAATTCATGATTAAGTCAGGTCTCTGAATATGAAGCTTCATGCAGAGCAGATGATTCATGAATAATGTATGATAGTGTATGTGTCAGGATCCACTCTAAGAAGCTTCATGCAGAAGGGATGATTCATGAATAATGTATGATAGTGTATGTGTCAGGATCCACTCTAAGAAGCTTCATGCAGAAGGGATGATTCATGAATAATGTATGATAGTGTATGTGTCAGGATCCACTCTAAGAAGCTTCATGCAGGACGAATGATTCATGAGTAATGTATGATAGTGTATGTGTCAGGATCCACTCTAAGAAGCTTCATGCAGAAGGGATGATTCATGAATAATGTATGATAGTGTATGTGTCAGGATCCACTCTGTAAAGCTTCATGCATGACGGATGATTCATGAATAATGTATGATAGTGTATGTGTCAGGATCCACTCTGTAAAGCTTCATGCATGACGGATGATTCATGAATAATGTATGATAGTGTATGTGTCAGGATCCACTCTAAGAAGCTTCATGCAGAAGGGATGATTCATGAATAATGTATGATAGTGTATGTGTCAGGATCCACTCTGTAAAGCTTCATGCATGACGGATGATTCATGAATAATGTATGATAGTGTATGTGTCAGGATTCACTCTGTAAAGCTTCATGCAAAAGGGATGATTCATGAATAATGTATGATAGTGTATGTGTCAGGATTCACTCTGTAAAGCTTCATGCAAAAGGGATGATTCATGAATAATGTATGTGTGAGGATTCACTTTATGGAGCTTCATGCAGGACGGATGATTCATCAATAATTATAGGTTACTTCATTTGTATAGGAAAATATGAACGAGTTTTTCGGATGGCATACTGCACGACCTTGGGGTTGCAGTATATCCATTCGAAGAAACGAGTTCATATTTTTCTAATCAAATGCAGTAACTTTTTTATTATGTGTTCATTTTCGTTTCATTACCAAAAACTTAATAATAATATTCACAACCAAATATATTTAATAATAAAATTTATTATTTTGTTATTAAAATAATAAAGTTCACAATCGTAGATTCCTTCATTATTATATGCTCATCTTTTTTCTCCGTTAACTTTACATTGTCAGAATCGTGCAATATTCCCCGATATTGCACACCTTCATATTGCATCCCGCGCGCAAAAGGAATTATTTTCTAACGTAAACAATTTTTTTTAATGAATGAACTAAAGCAGATATTTCATGGACGGCCACATACGGGCAAATGTTTCATAGACTGACCATACAAACTGCTTTGGCACATTCAGCGTTTACTTGTTTATACAATATTTCAGATTTAGCTAAATATAGACGTTATAAATTGTCCTCACAATAAAACGCAAGTTATACACAAAAACTGTTCTTTAGCTGTTAATAAAAATGGCCCAAATGTACTTAAAATTTTATATCATGAATTTCCTCAAAAAATATACTTTCGTAGGTCTGTAAATCTGAATTAGATGAGCCATATCATGGATTCTCAAGGTTGATTACACATTTTGAAATTGTACTGTAATTTCGAATATATTCCAAGTGTAGTCATATCCTCCTTACTGCATTCAAAATGAAATAAACATTAAATTCTACAGCATCTTTTCGACAATTGCAACGGAAAGGCTTCATAATTTTCCCACATTATAATCTGAATCATTCAATGACAATAAAGAAACACGCATGTCATTGTCAACACAATTCAAAACGATTAAATTGGCAGACGCTGCTGGAATTCGATGATAGTCACTTTATGTAGATAAATGCAGACCATAATCAAAAGATTGCGTTGAATCGACAAAAATACCAAAATGTATTCATTCCAGATCATATGGAAAAGTTGTTGCAATGCGTATTCATCAACAATATTACTTTAAACTTTAATTTTAACTAGAGAAAATAATATTTTCTTTCGAAACTTGCATCTAGCGCGCGACCAGCTTCATATTTATCTAACCGGAGTTATGCGCTCATTAATAATGTTGTGTAATCATCCATCAACACTTATGTATTTAGCTTGGAATACGGCATAAAGATGGTTACTTTTTTTCTTGTACTGAATTTTGGTTTATATTTTAAGCCTTGGGAGGAATAAGAAATGAGCATATAATATAAAGGTTACTGTATTTGTATGGGAAATATGAACTCGATTTGTCGGAAGGATATACAGTACTCCCAAGGTCGTGCAGTATATCCTTCCGAAAAACTCGTTCATATTTTCCCATACAAATGCAGTAACATATAAAGACACAATAATAGTATTCATGCGCATACTCCACCCACCAATCATTTAACTTTATAGCGTACCGCGCGCTCACTCATTTAATAAAGAAATCACATTTTGGTCTACCTGAAATTGAAATTTAAAGTCATATTATAAATGATTGCACCATTGAACAAAGTTCCCACTGGTTTTCTGTCTATCCAGCTAAATTCTTACTCTCTCCTATGTGACATCAGGAACTGGCGATGACAACAAGCTGCATAACTTTCTGTTATGCCATGGATAGTTCGGAATCATAAGCTGAATAAATATGAAATTTTTTAACATAAATCCTTAAGAAGGGGCTAGATTTTACATTATATTTAATAATAAAATTTATTATTTTATTATTAAAATAATAAAGTTTACAATCATAAATTCCTTCAATACAAAATAACAGTATTCATTCGCATATAGCTCCGCCCACCCACCTTTTAACTTTATAGAGTTACGTGCGCTCACTCATTAAATAAAGAAATCCCATTTTGGTCTATCTGAAATTAAAATTTAAAGTCATCTTATGAATGATTGCGCCATCGAATAAAGTTCCCAGCTGGTCATGAATGAAGAGATTATGTTTTTCTGTCAATCCAGCTAAATTCTTACTATCTCCTGTGTAACATCAGAGACTGGCGATGACAACAAGATGCATGACTGCTTCTGTTCTGCCATGGATAGTTTGGAATCATAAGCTGGAAAAATATGAAAGTTTTTAAAGATAAATGCTTTAAAAGATGCTGAATTCAACATTTTTTTTTAGTAAACAACAGATTAATTTCTTGCAGAGTTCGGTACAGTCTACTATGGAATGTTATTTCGATTTCAACAATGTAGTCTGGATTATAGGCTTACGTATTATATTACACAGACGTGTATCAGTATTTGGAAACCACGTAATTCTTATAGCAGAAAGAGCCCACAAAGCAAAATGTACATTTTGAGAAGATTAAAGATGCAACAAGGCAAGTAGATTTATTCTCATTTATTATTACCAGTTATAGATGGCATATGTTTATTCTCAGTCACTTGCATTATCTATTATGGAGGGACCCCAGCATTCCAAAGGCTTGTCACAGTAGTCTTCTTTACTGAATGGTTGGTTATTCTCCCCTGGATTTGTGCTCTTTCGGCTGCTTGTTTCATCAGAGTTACAAGTTGATTAACCCCCATTGGTCTCGGATAATAACTGCAATTTTTAATAGTTGTACTGTAAATATATTTTATATTAAATTCAATATTCCTATGCATGGCTCATACAAAGTTTTCTTATATTTGGCAATATTGCTCAATGCATTTAATTGTGAAAATAGTTTGGTATGTGAAGATTATACAATTCATTACAGATTTTTCCCATATTTCATGTTTTATTTTATACAATTTTATTTTCTTTCATTCTTTAGATTGTCTACAATATTGCTGATACTTTTTATTAATATATTTTTCTTAAAATAAGGACATTAACTGAAGATTCATGAATAATTTATGATACTGTATGTCAGGTCTCACTCAATGAAGCTTCATGCAGGGCAGACGATTAATAAATAATATACGATACTATATGTGTCAGATGTTACTCTATGGAGCTCCATGCTGGGCAGATGATTCATGAATAATGTATCATACTGCATGTGTCTGGTGTCACTTTATGAAGCTTCATGCAAGACAGAGAATTTATGAATAATGTATGATAATGTATGGGTCAGTTGTCACTCTAGGAAGCTAAATGGAGGACAGACGATTCAAAAATAATGTATGATACTATATGTGTCAGGTCTCGATCTATGAAGCTCTGTGCAGGGGAGACGATTCATGAATGGAGTATGATACTGTATGTGTCAGTTGTCACTATATGGAACTCCATGCAGGGGAGATAATTCGTGAAAAATGTCTGATACTGTATGTGCCAGGTCGATTTATATGAATCTCCATGCATTGCATACGATTCATGAATAATCTGTGATACTGTCTGTATAAATCGGTTCTCACTCTATGAATCTCCATGCAGGAAGAAATGTTAGTGAATAATGCAGGACAGAAGAGTGGTGAATAATGTAAGATACATTGTGTGTCAGATCTTACTCTATATGAATCTCCATGCATGACAGACGATTCATGAATACTGTATGATACTGTATGTGTCAGGTCTCATTCTATAAAGCTGTACGCAGGAAAGGTGATTCATGAATAATGTATGATACTGTATGTGTCAGGTCTCATTCTATGATGCTCCATGCAGGACAGACATATAATTCATGAATAATGATTGATAATGTATATATCAGATCCCACTATATAAAGCTCCATGCAGGACAGATGATAAATGAATAAAGCATGATACTGTATGTGTCTTGTATCATTCTCACTGAATCAGGACAGACGATATAAGATTATAGGAATGTGTTTAGTTCTGTGTTATGTATATCATCCCCATGTATGGAATAAGGATCATAACAGTTTCCAAGTTGTAACTCGTCTCAAGCACACCCACAGTTGCCACCCCTAAGCAAGATCAGAGAATGTAACCCTACAAGCTAATGCACATGTTACAAATCTGGTATTGAAGATGAAACAAACTCTCGTTTAGAACTTGCACCTAAAGTACTTAATATTTAGATTTTTATATGAAGTAACCATCCATTTAAAATCACTTTGCTAGATTTCCCCCAATCATGGTTTAGAAGGCAATACTACAATACTACAACACTACAATACTACAACACTACAACACTACAATACTGCAATACTACAACACTACAATACTACAACACTACAATTCTACAATACTACAACACTACAATAATACAATACTACAACACTACAATACTACAACACTACAATACTACAACACCACTATACTACAATACTACAGCACTACAATACTACAATGCTACAACACTATAACACTACAACAATACATTACAATACCACAATACTACAACACTACAATACTACAATTCTACAATATTACAATAATACAACACTACAATACTACAACACTACAATACTACAGCACTACAATTCTACAATATTACAATACTACAACACTACAATATTACAATACTACAACACTACAAATCTACAACACTACAATACTACAACACTACAATACTACAACACTACAATACTACAATACTACAACACTATAATACTATAACACTACAATACTACAATACTACAACACTACAATACTACAAAACCACAATACTACAATACTACAACACTACAATACTACAATGCTACAACACTACAATACTACAATACTATTTGAATGACAATGATCTAGACAGACAGGAGGAATTAATCCTCTTCTTTTTAAAATTCACCATGTGATAAAAAATCTGTTATTTTATTTAACTACAAACATTGTGACTCTCATTGTTAATTAAGGCAAGATGTTACTTTAAACAATGTCCAATTTTTTTATATATAAGATGCACATTTTCCAGCAAGCTGTCATGACCATAGAATGAACGGTTGTAAGGTAGTATTGATCTGCAAAAAGTAGAGCACTGTATTATTATTATTATTATTATTATTATTATTATTATTATTATTATTATTATTATTATTATTATTATTATTATTATTTTCTCCATTTATATTAGGAAAAAAATCTTTTTAAGTTGATGGTTTTGGTGTGAAACTTTCTGAATGTTATTTCCTTGTATTCGTTATAATCGTATTACTTGGATCACTACGTATTAAAAGTAAAATAAAATTGGTTTCTTCTTTTCATGTGATTATTTCACGATACTAAATTATAATCGATATTATGGTACTAGACAGCATCAATGTTTTACAAATATTCATGCAAAACATCACTTTCCTCTTTAAAAGAAAGCAAATTTTAATGTGATTTGTTAAAATAAACTAAATCATTTCATTGGAAACACTGTAGGTAAAGTATAGATTTGATCAGGGTACAACCAGGCACAGCATCCTTCACCATAATAGTTAGACTTCTACTAGAGTAATGGCAGATGACTATGAGATTAAGCAGACAAAATGATTTTGGATTCTAATATATGAGAATCACTGCCAATGGTTTTAAAGGTCTTTTATGTGATGTGTTACTTGAATATAGATGATGAATACGGAATATAAACATATTTAAATGTATGGAGTATAATACAATGCACATTAAAGAAATAATGTGCAAAATAACTGAATCGTGGTTTAACAGCAAGACATCCCTAAATCAAGCAATATCAATTACACTGGAAACAAATGTTATGCATTTTTGTAAATCACGAAGTTTGACGGATTATAAATGTCAGTCCAAATGCTTCACATTTGCTATATGGGGCAGAAAGGTGTATTTTTACAAGGAGAACACTACATTTGAGTTTGTAATTTAATATTTTTTTCATATAATGTATTAGTGCTCCTTTAAGAAAATGTAGCTAAATGTCTAATGTTTTTGTAAGTTGATGTATTACGTTTTCCTGTGTTGGCAGTTTACACAGAAATTATGTCGTTGTTATACTAATCGTATCTGATGCACGCATCAACCTGCGTGTACATGGTTACATTCGTTCAACTGCATCTTTTGCAACAAGAATAGTGAATGCATACATCAAAATACAGCAATAATTACTGCAGATTGGATTGTTGCAAATTATTTGTGTCTATAATAGTAGCGCGTATCATACTGCTCTAATCGTTATAACCTTCGCAGAAATTGATATATTAAATGTATGATACTGACGTTGGGGGGGTGGGGTCCACGCACATAATTTTGCTTCAATATAATCCAGATTTTGGTGAGAGGAAAAAGTCTTTATCCAGAAAATAATTTTTATGCTACAGATTTGATACTTTCTGATGATAGTAATGTAATATAGGCGTATACAGTCATTTGAAAAGTGGCCTCAGCTGGTGCTTAAGTATCACCGGCGGGCGGCTACAAAGAAATGGTGAAGAAAGGCTTATCGAATATTTCAATAATAAGAGCTAATTGATATTGATTTAGAACTAACCTTAGCTGATTAGAACACGTGTGCATGTGCATAACGCTATGTATATAGGGACTTGATGCATGATACCAACAGCAAAAGAAAAGATAACTCTTACATGGTTTGAAGAACATGTGACATTCAGTAAAACCAGAACACGTCCATTAAGTGTTTTCAGGCATTTTAAATAATACGTCTTTAAGAGGGTTACGAAGGATCATTAGTTTTTGTCAATTGGCAATCAACTTTTGTTAACTGAGATAACGATTAAAATATATCGAAGAACTATGTGGTTTATGTTTTTCTCACGCCACCTTAATCAGGATAAATTTTCGGATATATGATAAACACAAACTTAAGTGCATTATTTAGGTCAATTCCTATTTTACTTCCATGATGAAAGGACAATCCTCAGAGTGTGTGAAAGCTGATTTTTATACACGCAAACGCTAACACAAGAATTATATAAGAAGATTTTATTTAAAAAGATAATCATTTTTTTATACGGCTCTTCGTTGTCAGATTCCAAAGCTTATTGATCGATGAACAAAATGCACCACTCGTTTCGCAAAGCATATTAGGATAAATTTCATAGACAACAGAGTAATGGGCTATCAATCTCATGGACAACATGTTACGTCAAGATCAAGACGTTGTAATTCACATTTAAAATCAATACTCATTTAAGTCCTAAGATGAGAGTTTCTTAATGACCAACATGCTGCATGTTCTATTGTTTCTGATCATACCTAAGGAACGGGCAAAAGGTGAACGATGTATGCCTTTATGGGTAGGTAAATCGCTTTAGAGCTTTTAAATTATTGTTCTTTGTAACTATAAGCACACAACTGGCAGAGAAGCAAATGTTGCGCTTTCCACGACATTTTCATATAATATATTTTATGTTTATTTTTAATTCTATTGGTAACATTTATTAATCCTTAAGTTGTTTTGTATCATATAGTTTTCAGTTGATCATATTGTATTCAAAACCTGTAATCAAATCGTGAAGAGCACACGGCGTCTTGATTCACAGGAGTAAAGTATTTTCTGTTTACAATCGTCTTTTAAATCGATGTTAGAAATTCATTATTAGACTTAATTCTACAGTACTCTATTAATTTGCAACATGCATTGAAATCAAATAATATATACTACGGCACAAAAAGTTGAATTATCTATAGTTTATCATAAGCTATTATGCAGATAATATACATTGTTTCCTAAACATCTAAGTGGTTTATACAAAAATTCACAGAGACCAGAACCTCGACACTGTTTTAAAGGATGAAATCGGTTAAAATTACCGCTAATAAAGCTTAGATGGCAGTGATTATCATAAAGAGCTCTCCCCATGAAATCCACCATATATATTTCGAGGAAGACATATATAAAGTCCAGTTGAGATTTTGAAAGTCGTCCTGCCTCTTTGGGTACCCGAAGGAAAAGGAAAACATAAAAAAGTTTTAGCAGAAAGAAGAAAATAAAGGATAATTATATATGTGGAAAAAAACTTATATCACGCAAGATATTTACTATGTTAACAAAAGTCAACGCAAATACAGAAGGTATAAAAATACACAGTTAAAAAATGCAAATTATATTAGATGTTCACATTTATAATACTTAAATTGAATATTTCATCCCCGCTGATTGGTCATTTGAGTAGTTACATCAGAGTATTTGAGGTCATATAATAATTATATAGTCACTCATGATTAACATGATAAATGTTATTTGAATATGGTCCATAAGTTTAACATACGAATGATCTTAAAGGACCAAAATAATTTATTGGACTAAAACACTTATTGGTCAAACATGTTTAGGTGGACAAAATATTTGGCATTTGTATCTACAATTTAACACACCACATATACAATCTACCATCCACTTTTGATTACTATCCAAACACACCCCCATAAGATCCAACGAAGAGGGTGAGAAGGTTGATACATGCACTAGCATATGCTTTCATACAAATACACTATCACACACGAGGGTAGGGAAGTGTTTATAGACACATTGATATACCCTTAATACCGATATTATGTGCAAAGTCTTATGTGCCATAACAGCTTAATAATGCTGAATCTTGAAGATATTGGTCCTAAACATCGTTGTATTCCTTTACAACCAGATAATTTAAGCATTTCAGCACATTATGTAGTTTCTCACGCGAACTGAGAACCCCGGACATTTTTCACATGTCTTCCTATGAATTCGATATTAATTGGCGACACCCGTGGCTAAACCGATTTCGTTCGAATGCTAGAACACAAGATTTGATGATGTCACCGTTATAAACATAAGAAGCTATGTCGGATACAGAAGTTGATCTTTATTTAATACGCTAATCTCAGTTTGCGTTTAATATGAACATTTACGAGTAGTATTTTCATTAAAGGCATAATTGAAGTGCATTAGTTTTTACATGCCCGTGTCGAATGCATACTAGTTAATAAGGAGATCCTGAACAGCTGGCTTTCTCTTCATCCGAAGTTCTCCTTTGAAAGTATTCTAGCAGCAAAGCTGGTCACCCATATTTCACCGAATCTTAGTTTTATCAAATGCACGCTCTTTCTTCTCTGATCTGCTTAAAAAGGCGAGCCTAGCTCTGTTTCCTATCTTTCTAACCAACATGTCTGCCACGTGTGAATGTTCGTATTATTGAAATAGTCACTAACGGAATTTGTCGAATGTAACACATCATTGTTTTTTTGGGAGTACTCATTAAAAATAACTGATTTACAAGCGACATCGGTAACAGAAGTAAGGCGTGGAGCCACTTAATTATAAAATGAATATTTTAACGACGTTTAAAACTAGCAAAATGCTTGTTTTAAAGGACCGTTTGTCATATATCTTTCTAACAAATCATTTCCTTCAATTTAAAATTTGATTGTAAGAGTCGTGATAATTAGGAAAAAAAAGCGGCATACGGTCTTTAGATACAAATATACTACCACACAGAAAAGAGAGGATGTAAAAAGAGTTTTTAAGTTTTGGTTGTCAGCAACACAGAAGGACACTTTCAGTACATATAATAATTTGCATTTTTATGGATTCTCACTGTAGCACAATTTGATTATCATATCTATGACTAAAGCGATGAAGAAAATATATTGGGATGCAGCTAGTGCGAATACATCGTATACTCTGAGATATATTAGGATGACTATAACCACGAATGCAGCTGTAATCGATACGTTTCTTCCAGTAGAGGTGACTTTACTCTTAGATTTCGCTCATTATCTTTCTTTTCCTCAAAATTACTTACATGAAAAGGTAGTTGTACCTACATTTTTCAGTCTCCATCATTACTATATTGGAAGAATTCAGAAAGAGGTCGAAGGAAGAATTGAAGAATGTTCCACAATGACAGAAAAAGCAGAAGTACTTATTAAACAACAGTAACAACAACAAAAAAGATCTGGAAAACGCAAAGAAAAATAATAAATGAAGTAAACTTTGAAAAGTGAAGGACTAAAAGAATCGAGTGCAAACAAAACTCTGTGTGGGCGACAAGACATTCTTCAGCAGTTACAGTATAAGAGAGTAATGCATCAGACCGCTTAAACTAAACCTCCAAAAGAGACCTTTACGAACCAAGATGTCTAAATCTTCCATCACTACAACCATTCTTGCAACCACTGAGATGCCAGAAACATCAGCAGCGGCAACAATTACTATTATCAATATCAAAGCATCAATGGCAACAGGACTATAGGTAGGACTTGAGCGTGGAAATGGATTGACAAAATTATGTTACATATATGTAATTCGATTGTTTCTTTTGTTGTTTTTTTTTTTAAAAATATTTTTATTTTATTACATTGCATGTTTTTGTGATGATAAATTTGTCTGCTGGATTTGATTTTTTTAGAATTTCAATTCAATTCTCTTAGACATGGTCAAAAAAAACTCAGTAGTCGAAACATTGTACATAATTGCTGGCCTTAGTTGTATATGAGGCTACCGTAGCGACAATGGATAATACATTACAGTATTCCCCCCCCAGCCATTTTGGCGACAAGAATTACAAAAAATGACACTGGGCCACTATAGCCACAATGGGAATTTTGTATAGGGACATGTGGAATGGTACAAATGGCATGACGTCACGGTACTGGTCACTGGCAACACTGTAGCAAGGGTTTGACCTAAATACAAACATAGCTACTACTCTAGGGAGGGACACAAACAATATAGACACATAGACATATAACACAATCGCGCGCGTTGTTTTACCAGAATCTCCATTGAGATAAATGATTTTGTCTGGCCACGAGATCAAATACAGATGGTGATGTTGATACTGGTATTTGATTGTCATTAACGTAATATATTTCTTTGATACCAATATCTGCTTTCAGAATAGTCAAATATGCTTTCTTGTTTTATTTTCCATGATCACCATTCGCCGCTACCGAGAAAGTTTTTTTTCCAATTCTAAATATTTTTATTTACATAGAATGACTCCGTCGCAATTCTGACAGCATAGAAGATATTAAATGAGCAAACTGCGGTGACTAACCATCGATGTAACTCACTATTGTACCTAATTTAATTCCGTCTTACGCATAAGAATTATTTTCGCTTATAAATGTTCCTTTGTTCGTTTTATTAGTAATAATAAAATCCAACTCAGCATCATCCATGATTACTCTTGTACAATGTCGTACATGATCATACGAGCCACCTTGAGTAAATTTACCGATAATTTTTCTACCGAGATCTTTGCAACTTTATTTTCAATATCATTTTGATCCCATTCTTCGTCTGGATCTGTCGATAAATCTTTCTCTTCTTGAGGTAACCAAACTGGTTTCTGAGAATGATACGATATAATAGCTTCACATACAGTTAACGACGTTAGGATTTCAGTATCAAGCATGTATCGTAATAGCACTATTGGAACCCAATATTTTTCTGAGAAATGTTTACCAAACCACGCATAAACAATTGGATGAAGATTATTACAAAAATGATTTCACACAAGCGAATCCAGTTAAATCAAAATCAGATAATGGTCCATTTATCACAACGCTTGCCATTTCATGTATGTGCTGTCCAAATCGCCTGAAGTATTTACAACATCCTCCTTATCCAAGAAAACTTCCAGGATAATACGCAACCATATCAAGAGATATAACATAACGATTATCATATCGGGTATTTAATAATCCGCTATGTCCATATTCGACACAGCTTTGTTGAGCATCTTCAAGGAATTCTGATCGTGTTCGCGACCATGAAGTATTCTAATGAGCAGAGTGAACAGCAACCGATGAAACTGTGAGACAGTTATTCAGAAATAGCTCGACTTTCACATCCTCAGAATTGTATTTAAGTGCAAGATTCTTCATTTCTTCATTAAGAGATTCTCTACGATAAATTTCTCCATTACATTTATACAAACTGATCGTAATCTGCGGATTCAGAACTCTGAAACATTCAAGCATATACAGGGTAGCTCTTAGTGATACCATCGAAAGTATTGAATATATAATCGCTATAAAATTGAACTGTCCTGTATCGTGGAAATGTTCTTACAGCATGAGTCCATCCATGTGCGTTATGATTAATGATTATTTTTGGGATTATATATATATATATATATATATATATATATATATATAGATATAGATATATATATATATATATATATATATATATATAAAGTTAACTGCATGAGAGCATTAGTTATAGAAAATATATTCACAAACATAATACACTCAGACGTGATATTATATTGTACACATAAAGATTGTAGCAGATGATACTACACAAATATAATGTACGCCGTTCTGCGGTCAAGGCGGAAGAAGTTTTCCATAATAATATTGATCCATGCGTCATTGCAAAATAGTTCCGCCTAGTCTGCACGAAAAAGGCTTCAAAATAGTCTTTTAACAGAGCAGAAACGGCAGAAATATATAAAATTGCAGATTGTATTAAAAATCAGACAAATTTTTTTTTTCAGTTTAGGAATTTGGCGTCAACGACATTGTACTAGTAATTATGAGGCCGTGTGCGAGATTCGATAGCCGTGGGGTTAATGTGTTTGCGTGGTATCCGCTAGTGTAAACATTGCGTGTTCGTGTCTCCAAAAATGCAAAAGGTATGTTATCTTGCATTCGGCGCAAGCCTCATGAGATTTCATGTCGAACAACGTCGTGAGTTTTGTTCATATTCCAAAAATATATTTTACTTTTATCCAATTCGATCTTTTTGTAAATTCAGAAATACATCAATTATACTAAAAGTTTTACTTTTCATAAAATTCGCTCAGATTTTATATATTCATTAAGACAATATAAATATATTAATTATTCTGATTCAGAATATATGTTTATTATAATAAAAAATTTTTATGACATTTATTCAGATTTTATTTGACGGGTAATATACTCATCAGATTTTTTCAATTTGACGGATATTATGCCCATCAAAATTATGACTTTGGTCAGATTTTGATAATATTTTATTTTTATTCAGAAATATTGATTGAGAAATATATTTTCATTGAAACAAATATTTTATAATATAATAAATAATGAGTCACGAAAAGATCACTTCAATCATTACTGCTATTAAGAAATTACAAAACAACGGCGTAAAAATATCTGACCAACTTGATCATGAAGAAATAATGAGTGATTTTGAATCACTACAATTAAAAAAAAATCAGAAAATAGGTATACTTTACCCGCTGATTATAGATTCATAAAGTTGATCCAACAGGCAATGTTACGATCACTGGCAGCAATCACGGATACGCAGGTAAACTTACCTTTGCCGTTATCACAGGCCATCGAGCGGATTATGTCAGAATTATCTCATTAGTACGAAACGAAGCCACTTGTACACGCTAGGAGAATATTTGCTGGAAGAGCTATTTTTCTCCATTATTCGAAGTTTGTAGAAAATATATCTGCTATTACGTTCGATATTTACAGCAAAATTATCAACTTCACGATTATAAGTTACAGTGTAATGTATAACTCATTAATAATGTTATATTATTCTCTAAATTTATTGCCATTTTCACTACCCACTTTAACCATATATTTATGATAAGATATTACCGCTTTTAGATGCTGGATTGAATCAATGATAGAGTTTTAACATGATCGATGCAATTTGTTGCTAAATTAACGATGATATTTTTTGCCTATGAATGAATTATATTATCACGATTGATTGGATAGAAATATATAATAATTTTGTCATCGACCATTTTTGCTTCAATCATTATTTTATCAACTCGAGGTACTAAGTTATAAATTAATGTTGGTAATAGAAACACAATTGCCTATATTATTAATAAATTTTTTAACGTTCGATGGGTAAATATATCTATAATTAGGTGTTTTCATAAAAGTTTGCCCCGTCGTCAAAACTCAACCCTAGTGGACCTTCATAATGAGGTTTAACTTCAGGCCATCTAAGCACCGACCTGATTGTGGATTGATAAGTATCCACAGCATAATCCGGTGATATTATTTCCACCAGAAGGACAGCGTTGGCTCGTGGACGGTAATAGCAATCTTTGATTCTTTTCCTGCAATACATTTATTTCTGCGTTGTAATTCTTCATTGGTATGTTCTTTTTCATAACTGCCCGTTGGAATACTAACTACTTGCCAATCAGGAGTGACATCGGGTTTATTTTTATTTGCAAATACTAATGAATTATTCGGGAGTAGTCCGCCGAATGATTTTGATCTAATGTTGGTACAACTATGATAAACCCGTAATGTCTTCAAAGCTATCTCGGAAGATGTAATTGCAGTTGGAAAATTAATACTGAAGTCAGGATTAGTTAAACTCGCTAAAATCATCGTGATCCTTACCGAAGCAGTATTAGCAACAATTGTTTACAATAATTCCTGTGTTCGCTGATCGAATGATGACATTATTATCCCATTATTGTCTTAAATCACCGACGACAATATTTTCGTCGAATACTCTATTGTATATCTATATTTTGATACCGAATTCATTAGATAGTATTCCATCATTAAGTGACGAAGAAATCAACGATGTCAATTTAGAGTATGCGGTCGTTGCTAATACTGCATCGGTTTCGGCAACTAGCGTAGAAATCGAATAAACGACGATATCAACGACGGCCGCACCTCTACGATATTTTTTTATTTTTGCTGTATAATCATCGATGGTGCTTTTTAATTTATTCTGCCAATCTGTTACTTGATCGTATCTGTACTGCTGATGGTCTGTCATCATACTTTAGTTGTCGTCGATGTCTAAGACGGCGGCAACAGAGGTATTTTAGTTACGAATTCTATGCACATCAGTACGACGCCGAGGATAATTTATAATCATATGATATCAGCATAAACGTTTCTTTGGTATCTTTATTTAACACTACAGATACGGTCTCAGAAAAACTATATGTTGAATAACGTCATCAAAATGTAGTTAATATTAAAGTTTGCAGAACTAAACACTGACAACATATATCGCTTGGGGTCCATGTTGATAGTCTTGCTGATACCATGTTATTATGTCAACTGTTGATGGACTTCCAAAGAATGTATTAATGGTTCTGTCTAGGTTTCTAAGAAAATTCGGAAATAGTTGTGATCGACTAGTAAAATCAGTTTTAAGTGCGGCCATTCCATTATTGATCGTCGGCAATGAAGTTGTCATATCATCCACGTGTTGCGGAATCTTCATCACCTACAGGTTTTCTTAAAGCAATGATTTTGTTTCCATTCATTTTAAGCTGACCTGTCATTGTATCACCTGCGAATTGAAACGATCATCAACACATTTTTCATTTCATATCTGATAATTGCGATTGATACATTTAAGTCATTGATTCTACCACCGTATATACTGGAATATTATCCGTGGTAGCACCAAAACGGTACCTGCACGAGCACTAGTAGAAGATCGTCCGTAAATATCAACCATTATATTTCCTGATGTCTGTTTAATATATATTCGTATATGAGGTGGTATCGTTGATCTTGATACAGCATCAAATACCTCTAGTGCTTCATGGCCACATATTGATGGATCTGTTAATGTTTTTGTTGGTAGAGTTGGGTACCAGATTAGAATATTGCCACCGACAGTGACATACTTTAAAAATTCTTTTGGTGTCGCCATCCGATACAAATCGAAATATGCACGTGGATCAGTTGCGTATGCGACCCAGTGAGTGCCACGACCAGAGCTTTTATCAAGATTAAGAATACCTGTTTCTGACAGTTATGTTTGTTTGGCATATGGTCACGCATAAAAACATATCTAAAATTCTTTATATGTAGTTGATAATATCAGCATCGAGTAGATCAAAATTTGATAGTGGAACTATCGCGGAGGACCTGTAATTCTTAATCCACTTCCGCGAACGTTGTTTGTTCTAGATCCTGGAAGTCTCAGGGCGTAACCTCGTTGTCGCCGATTTTTTTTTTTTTTAACAAAATCCATGTCTGGCTGCTTTCTTCAGAGCCATTACGGCTGCGGTCCCAACTCCACCTAACTCAGCGGTTTTTGCAACAGCTGGAGTGGCTGAGGATATTAGCGCTAAAATTGTTAAGAGAAGTGTAAATATTCCTCCGGTTTTCATAGCATCCTTGATCGCACCAACGTAAAGATTTAATCGCATTCCTTTGCTGCCGTGTTTAGCTTCGTAGAATCTTTTAAACTGACGTTCGTTCAACGATAATTTATATGCACCGAACATTTATTCTTGCTTTAATGATATTTTTTGTTCGGCATCGTGATGCTGACTGTGATTGTAATCGTTTAATCTGACCCTGGATCAGACTGATACTAACATGATGATATGATATTGATGATATATTTCTGACTTCTAAAATTAACGCTTGCATATTCGCTATGGGAATATCAATGACACTTATACGACCACCAAAACCTTTAAGGAGCATTGTTTTATCGGATAATATAAACGCAATTGATCTGTAATTAGGAATATCTACAATATATTTCTTTTAAAACAAGCTCGAAAATGTATATCTACAACAGATTGTCTGGTTGAATCTAAATGTTCAAGCGAAAAGTACAAATCGGATACAGCTTTGTAAAATCTAACTGTGATATTTATAAACCAGAATCAATATTTTGATCTCGTCCCATAACGACATTAGATTTTATAGTAAACAATCTTTTTCAAATATTGTTGGAGTTAATACTGATATCCCAAATGAAAATTGTGTTAGTACTACTTTACCATGAAGTGCTCTAGTTTCAGCATGATCCGCTCCTTCAACGTGCCATAATGCATCATCGTCTGTGCCTTTTCTTACGAGTACAACTGTATGCATAGCTCCAAAAATAACATTTCTGCAAAATCCAAAAATATGTGAAAGTGGAATTGCACATTAAAACATCCTGTCCTTGAGCATTGCTTTACGTGATGTAAATCCTAAGTTGAAATTTTCATTCATTGATAATACTGCTGAAGTTTCTGCGGTTTCTGTGGCTTTTCTAATATTCCCTAGAGTTACATTTCTCTGACTTGGACTATCAGAAGTGTCCTTGGTAAACATCACTGATGGACCAGCTGATCTTGAATAATCATCGCTGTATCGCGCAAGACCAAGTATTGTCGTTGCAATGTCATCATCTTTTTGAACTGACCCAATATTTTTCCGTCAATCATGTATGTGTCACTGTCAAACAACGCCATGAGACTGTTATTGACAGAACTAAAACCAACATCGTTATCGTATTCAGTATTATCTACTTTAAAATATTAACCTTCAACTTCAATAAATGATTCAGCGGGTAAGAAATATATACTTGTATCTTGACCTTGAAGTTCAATTCGCCCACGCTGATCTATAATTCGAGCATCATAAGAATAATATTGATAATTTTTTGCGCACAGACACTCATTCTTGAAAACCGACGCGTCCGTGTCTGATGTCTAATGCGGGATCAGATATACGTTTGAACATGTTATGTTATTGGTTATCGTCTAATACGAAGACCACTACCTGCTATCAAACTTGATGTTATATTTTTCCTTTCAATCAGCAAATGACAAAGTCATCGCAGCTAGTTTTTGTTTTACGGCTTGATTTATTATATTACTAACACTTGCTGGTCAGTTTCACTGGTGACTGAGCTTTTCGTCGTATTAATCGTGCTAGTCTATCCTTGATTGAAGAGAATATTTTACTGCCAACGGCACCAGGAGTGCTAATACCTTTTTCACGGACAACGTCAAGAGCTTTCGTGCCTAATTGCTTTTGGGGCGACTCTCGAAAATAAATACTTATCAACATCACCTAGTCCATCTCCATAAAATTTCTTGGATACAGGCAATCTTAAATTTACCACCCTGACCAGGGTTGGTCCACGTTGAGCAGCGTGTATGATCATCTATTATAATAATTATATCTGTTAATCAATCATTTAGTCGAACGACCTTTAAGTCGCTATTATATTCATCGGTAATTTCATTAATAAGAGACCAATACACATTTATATTCGTAATGCCACCGGTAAAAAAAAATCGCTGACAAATAGCAACTGCTTCATAAACAATGTCTGGAGAATTATTGCCAGCTCGTTTTCCACCAATCAGAATTTATCCACGTTGGCAAGGATGTTATTAGGATACGTAAGAGGACCACTTCCAGTTGTACTTGTATTAATACCTTTTACAGTTTTATTGAAGCCTCTTAATTTTCCTTTAATTCCTCAACTATTGGCTAAACAATTTTTCTTGGTGAATAATGACGATATTGTAATTCTTTAGCAACATTAAATGTTCTAATGATATATTCCTCATAATCAGGATCGTCTTGCCTAATAAATCTAAGATTTTTGTTTATACGACATATCCAGTTATACTATTGTTGATAATCTCTTACATATTGAGTATATTCTAGTCTTAAATATTCTTCCTTATTAAAATAACTTTTTGCAGCAAATTCATGTAAATCGTCATCTTCAATTAAATATATTCGATAGATCTTAGATAAAATTTATTGAATATGTATGTCTTGAATCTTTGTCTTGTTGGTCTTGATTGCGATTGTATTTGTCTCTTATTCCTCCAATATCCTCGAGAATTTCTTGGGTTGGTTGAGTAGCAGCTATTTAGGCAGGAAGTTCTCGTAATTTATTTTATTCTTAGTTCGCTCTGCTATTTTTCAAGTTAATTCAGCTGTTTTTCCAACACTATCTTTATTAGTCTTTGTGACAGGTTTAAATAATTTTTCTGAACCTTCTTCAAATCCTTCTTATGTTTGTTGCCGCTCTTGTAATTGTTGTCTGACACGGACAGGTATATAATTCTTATTTGCTTTTAGTCGCTGCCGAGCTAATATTGCTGAG
Source organism: Potamilus streckersoni (assembly GCA_016746295.1). Taxonomy (NCBI): domain Eukaryota; kingdom Metazoa; phylum Mollusca; class Bivalvia; order Unionida; family Unionidae; genus Potamilus; species Potamilus streckersoni. The sequence goes on from JAEAOA010001086.1 coordinate 921,297, forward strand.
TGAGCTTCACCGATCATTATTGATATAACAATGGTCTAATTACAGCAGCAGAAAGGGTGTGATCTGACACAAATAACACGCACGAGTACATAAACGAACGATCTCAAAATTACCCGGTAGCGATGGTACGGAGAAAATCTCGATTCGGTTAAAGGTTTCAGTTTGTCATTGTTGACCTTTATACATTTTTTGTGTGAATCTTTATTTTTAGACAAACTTGCTCGAAACCAATTTGTAGGGTCCACCCTCTCTGCTGTTCAAATGCATTTTCGACCCTACCGACTACACTTGGTACGAAGACGACACCGAGCATTACAGGGCCTGTCATAGATATGCTTCAGTGGTGGCTAACAATATCTCGAAGTGCGTCAAACTATTGCTTCTGCGATACTATTTAGAGCAAAGTACTGAATGTCGCAAAGTCACCATGAACGTAGCAAGACTCATCTACATGATAGTGGGACAAGTAAAGTTTAACAATTCAACAAACTATTTGTATATGCCTTGAAGTAGAGTGTATGAAAGGTATTAAATGACAGAAATGGTCGAAGGTTATTTTCCGTACCTTTTTATAGACAGAAGATATTAGTACTTTGTGCTCTCATATTTTCTTAAGGTTCGCTAGAACGACCTTAACATTATATACAAAGAATAGCTGGAAGCTTAACACACACATGCATCAAACTTGTTTGACGTTCAGAAAGAAATGTAAAAGGATTGTCGATCATATGTGGACATTGCAGGCAGTTGCTGTGGAAACTGTCGACATTTTATTTCAGAATCCTTTGAAGAACGTTTCTATCATTGCTAAATCGTGTGCATTAGTGTATCGAAAGAAGATAATGCCCGAGAACCAAATAGCCATCATACCCCCGCAAATCTACCTATCAGTAAGTAGTCAATATTCCCCCAAAGCTTTGCGCTGGTTGAAATTCTTGTGTGCAAGTAGAGAAAAACTTGATATACTAAGCCAGAAACGGTGCAGAAAAATGGAAGTCTTTCTGTGAAATGCTGCGATTTATAAAGCATCAAACCATTTGCAAATTCCAGGAAGACCTAATTAGATGGATGCTCCATTTATTTCCCTCAAGGAAATCTGAAATGTCCTTTCACAAAGTTCATCCTGGAACGTTGTAAGAACAAATATACCAGCGACGTCTGAGATTTGAAAGTCAGGAAGACCAAGTGATACAAATGTGGGTACAGGATTATGATCGGCATTTCTAAACAGATCCGGAATTTAGACGCATAACTTAAAGCATAGAAGTGATAGACAACGATCTTTTGAATAAAGCCGACAGTTTATTTGGAAGTCGAAACAATGCGAAACGTTTGCTGTATGAGGTAAAAAATTCTTTGAGAAAAGACATTAAATACCGGAACCTGCGTTCTTTTTATCTTTGGGTGTGAAAATGTAACCAATTTTATACTGAGCACCCTGAAATGTCAACAGAAAACGTCGTCGTGGAACACATTCAACATTACAAAGGGTTGGTCAAATACCAAGTCATACATTCAAATCACTAGTAATGTCCTGTCGTGCACTATCAAGGCAATGAGAAACGTACGAGGGCTGAAACACAAAGTTACGACCAGCCTTCTTACCTCAAACATGAAGAACACGCTTTGATACGAAAGTGGATGAACGTTGAATTGTTTCTTGCTATTGCAGCAAATTCCGTTAGTAGCGTGTTCACTATTACCTCCAAGAAAAAAATAATAAATAAAATGGAAATACATTTCTGTGGAGGAATGCTATAAAAGCTTGCTATGCCACAACTGTTGTCCTCGTTGTTGCACAAATTCCATGGAAGTTCAGTTCTTAAAAATTACAAAATCCTTCTACAAGAAGCGACTTCAGCCACTACAACTTCATTTAAGATTTTGGACGAAGTGTGGTGTGGCGGTGATGGTGGTGGTGGTGGTGTTTATATCTGTGTGTATATGTGTGTGTGCGAGTGTGTGACTGCTTTTAACTGAATCGCTTTCCAGTAAATTTGTAAGGACTATTTGTGAACAGTACATACAGCAAACACATAAACATCAAAATCTCGTCTGTGCATCTCGTTTTCCTCCTGTTTAGGAAGTGATTAACACAAAAGTTAAAATGTCAAAGTTGGGAGGCACTTATAATCTCCATCTCTTTATCATGTTGATTGTTGTACCGAATGTTTCAGGAAAAATCGAATGTGTTAAACATTTGATAGAATGCAAATCACCCTTGATTGGTCGTCAACCCCAACGTACCATGAGGTACAGAGTGGTAATCTACTCACTTCAAGAAACTCGAGGAAAATCCATTTCGTTTTTAGATGGCATTCTCGAAGACAACCGGAACTTGTCTGGCTTTAGTCAAACACATCTTGTCATCTTCGAATACATGTTAAGGAAAGACAACGGGAAAGTGTTTGACTTTAGTCAAACATATCTTGAAATCTTCGAATACATGTTACGGGAAGACAACAGGAACGTGTCTGACTCCAGTCAACCCCATTTTGAAATCTTTGAATACACGTTAGGGGAAGACAACGGGAATGGGTCTGACTTAAGTCAGGCACATCTTATTACCTTCGAAAACCTGTTAGGAGAGGACGAAGAAGGTATTAAACTTAGGTTTACACGAAAATAAAACCATCACATTCCAGTATCATTTAAAGTAAACAAAATTCATTTCATATCGCCATCAGCCTACATGCCTATTATGTGATATTGTTTTAAAGATCCTATATATAAATCTCAAGTACAAGTGTTAGCCAAGCAGCTAGTAATACTTTGGTTAAATTTAGCATACGACGATTTTACTAAAGCACCTCGTGATTATTTACTAATTTATCCATTAAAAACCCACTACTACCGATCATCTGTTTGATTTGCTCCATATTGGTGCCAAGAAAGTTTTTGTCATTTGCATTTGCACTTGCATTTTGGCATCCGTTTGAAGAACACAGTCGAATATAAAAGCATCCGGCACTTTTCTTCAAACAGTATTCAGTATTATCTATATTCCATTTACTCATCCTGCCAAACTGATTAATTCAGTTTAGCATCAGGTGCGAAAACAAATTGTACATGTATGTACACTTTTTTAGAAACCAGCCTCAAAGAAATGCTACCATGGTTACTTTCACAACACATCAACTACTTCCATGCATCATACACATACCTCATCCAAACAAACGCTTTTATTTTTTGGAAAAGTATAAAGTAGCGTTGTCACAATTGGCAAATCCAAGAACTGAAACTTAAAAGAACAACACAAAACCCCAAATCGTTTTGAAACCTCTTGGAGATGTTTCTTTAGGAGGTGTCATTATTCTTTCCCTTTTAAAATAGGATAAAAACGCCTAAGTTAAAGCAAAGAAAATACTCCCCTTAAAACGACAGAACTCAAAAAGGACTAAAGGTTGTGCCGGAAGTTAAAGAAATTTCCAACATAAAGAAAATCCCAATGAAAATCATCTCCTGCCAGAAAGATGAGAGCAACGCCTCACTGCGACGATGTCTCTTACTCCTACTTTTACTTCTCCGCCTTTCAACACTGCCAGAAATGATTTAACACCTGTATTTCCTGAATTGATGAAAAATTCAATAGATATCAATTTCTAAAGGGATTTCTCCTTCTCCGGCAGTAGCGATAATATTTTCGTTGTTAGCCACTACTGCTATATAAATAGGAGCCTCACCCAAGACAGAGAATCAAAAGCGAACAGAACAAAGTTGATTGGATTTATTCAGACAAGAGTTGTGGTTGTTTATTCCGTTGGAAACTCTCCATCCTATAGAGATACCTATGCTGAAAATGATATGGTTGCCGAGAATCAGCGGAGACGAATTTCAGTATAAATAAGTGTGTTATATGATTCACTCTGTGGTTTCGCTCCTGAACAAAAGATGTCACCAAGACGAACCGCACACCACACTCCTATTGGTTCCAAGAAACAAACTTCGTCACAAAAAGAGGAAGAAAAAGAAATATCTCCTTGTTTAGATATACATTGGACTAACTATAAACTCTTCCAATAATAAATCAAATTATTCAAAAAGCACCTACAAAATCATTGATACTGTGTGTAAATGGTCTTTAAATGTTTTGAAAGAAACAACGATCCGGAAAATATCGGAACGATCTTCGTCAAATAGTGACAAAAATCATCATGCGAAAGAAAAATGCAGGTTCAACGAGGAGTACCCTTGTAAAAAGAAAGTGGTTGCTTCTTTGTTAGGATCGATTAAAAGACGAATTTTAGGAGGATTCATGATATAAGGAGGGAGAAAAACGGAATTCATTTTTCTGACGATGGACTAATGTCTTCTTTACTACAATGTTTGTTTGCTTTAGTGGATACACTGATGTGGCTCCCACGGGAGGCATTTACAACAGCAATCGAATTGTTAAGTATATTCCTTAGCTTCTCAAACTAAACAAATGACTCTTTTTGTGTACCTCGATGTGGTCAAGTATAATGTGGTAGGTAACAAAGTGAATTTGTACATCCTTAATAATTTTTATGTCCGTAAATCAAATTTTGGTACTCTCAACAATAGAATAAAAGAAAGATCTTCGACAAACTATTCTGTTCACGAACCTATTTCTTTTGCAAATCGATTTTCCAGTGCATTGTAACAAATGTATGCTGAGGACCAACCAATCGCTCGCCAATGAGGACGTGGTTTAGGAAGTATGTTTTATTAAGCTTTCGTACCGCAGCACCCATCTTAAAACCGATCCTGGTTCGAGAATTGCAGGCTTATAAGATGCCGCTTTGACGAAATGGAAATAAATTTCTCAACTATTTTAATCGACGAAAAAAGAACAAATCCTTAAACTGAAAAAAAAAAACATTTTGCGTTGCAGAGACACCCCAATAATTCGCTTCATGTTATGTTCGTCTTCTACAGCTCAGAATGGACGAGACAGAAAGAGGTGTCGAAATCCTTTCAGATTGTATAAACGTATACATTCAATGAATAAACAATAAAGAAGAAAACGAATAGTCATATCACGGGATGTTCTAGATTACTAAGTGAAAATATTCTGATGATTCGCGAATGTTCAGTGTCAGAACTCGACATGTTTGGAATGACACCCTCGATGATGGCGATACATACATCCCAGTCCCATTGGGCATAATCTCACTTAGTATCGTCTTTGACTACGTTAACACATATCGAATTTGAACTTAAAGAATGTCCCGAAGACTACAGCGCTCAGAACAAGTCACTTGTACCTGAAATTCAAAGTTCTCAAAGTGGACAGCATCAATTCAGGGAAAGATACCTGAGTAGCTCTCGCCAACAATTTCGTTTCTTCGTTGTTCAGCAAAGTAAATTTCGTGGTGGAGTGCATATTTCATCAGGTGGTAGGCAAATACTATAGACTTACATATATTTAAATTTTATTTTGTGGACCGCTGTAGTGTAAACCTTAATCTAATTAGCTTTGAAATATCACTTGACAGTAAAAGTAATCAGATATTCCACACTGGACTGGAACTGATACACACCAACAGCTGTTTTATGTTACGTGTTCACTAGGGTTTAAGTTCCATGGGAAAAATACTTTCAGGGCAGTCTTTACTCCACTTCCTAGTTGTGCTGATGTCTTATATTTAATAAATAGTATAAAACGCCTTTAATAGTTATTCTTCAATGACAAATAATATTACATGATGGCAGCGGTAAATAAAATACAGGATTGAAATTATCAGAGTTGAAAATGGCTTCATTTCAATTTACAAGTCGCAACATTTGATTCTTTGAGACCTGAACCTGCGAAAGGTGGATTTAGCGCTTTGAATGCTTTCATCAAGTATCTGAACTCAGTGAAAAAGAGGAAGAAAATTAAATAAATCCCTTAATTAATTCCATGTGAAGTGAGGCTGATGACATCTTGTCTTCGTTCAGCCTAACACAGGAAGATCAAAAGAAGCGGAAGCCCGTGACAGATAGATTCGCATGATATTTCATTCCAAAGAAGAATGTAATTTTTCGAAAGGACAAAATTTAATCAAAGAAAACAGGAAGAGGGAGAAACGGTGGACAGTTTTGTTACAACTATCTATGTGTTAGCAGATAATTGCACTACATGATGAAATGAGCACATATCGCCTTGTAGTTAGACTGCTAGATTCAAAACTGTCAGAAAAGTTGCTGTTAGATTTAAATCTAACTGATGGGGTCTTCAATTAGTCAAGATCGACAAAATGAGGTTGTGAAAAAACAAGTCAACTATAGGATCAATTGGAGAACGAATGAGTGAAATGGATGCAATAAAATCGTTATTGAAATATAGGGGAAAAAAGACATAAAATCCCAAAAGTTCAAAAGAATAATGTCAATAGACAAGGATGCATAAGATGTGGAAACAAAGTTAATCATTCGTGGAACCAATGTTCAGCAATAGAAGCAGAATGCCAAAAGTGTAATAAAAGGAGACACTCTGCAAACTCTGTCTGTCAAAATCAGCAGTTCACACAATAAAATCGAGAGCCGAACCTAGAATTCTAGGGACTATAAGCAGAAAGAAGGGTCAGCCGTGGATAACGCGTGTTAGATTGAACAACACTTCACTTTTATTCAAGATTGATACTGGAGCTGATGTGACAGAAATTCCTGAGAGGGATTTACGAAAACTCCGAGAACAAAAACTATTAAAGTCTAATTGAAAAATGTATGGACCTGGAAAGTGAACTTAAAATGCTCAGAAATTTACATGTAAACTGGAATCAAACAATACGTTCAGTGTACAAGACATATTTGTTGCAAAGGGACTGAATCAGGCACTCTTGGGCAGGTCCGCTATTCAGGCTCTCAAGATTATTGAACAGGTAAATATATCCTCAATAAATGCGTCAGATCGAAACTCACAAAAAAACAAGCAAAATTCACGATAGAGCCATAAATTTAGATAGGGATTATCGCGAAAATTCCTCAAATTTGCTTATAGGTCTAAGGAAAACAAAATGGTTCAATAACTCTGTAATAAAAAAGCCAAACCTTTTGCCTTATCTACCCCAAGAAAGATTCCTCTCGCGTTATTGAAATAAGTTCAAGATGAGTTGGATAGGAAGGGAAAAAATGGGAGTTATTTGAAAAGTAGATGAGCCTACTGAGTGGTGCGTTACAATAGTTGTCATTCCGAAACCAAACAGTTCGGTAAGAATTTGTGTGGATCTAACTAAACTGAATGAATTGGTTAAAAGAGAGAACTACCCACTACATCATTTGAAGAATCCATTGCAAAGCTAGCAGGTGCAAAGTTTTTTTTTTTTACCAAACTTGATGGAAACTCATGCTTTTGGAAGATAAACCTGTCAGAAGAGTCTTACAACTTCAATTATTCCTTTCGGTAGATTTTATTTCAATCTCCTTCCATTCAGAATCAGTTTCGCGCCTGAATTTTTTTTCAGAAAAGGATGCCAGAAACTCTGAAGCTACATGGCTGAACACTCTGACACATAGACAATGCTCTTGTTGTTTTGGAAACGCAGAAACAACATGACCAAAGACTAGAAATGGTCATGAAATCAATTGAAAAGGTCGTCGTCACTTTGAACGCTGAAAAGTGTAAATTTTCGAGACCAGCCATTTGGTTTCTTAGTCATGTTGTTGACAAAAATGGTTGCCGACCTGTTCCGGAAAAAGTCAAAGCTATCACTGAAATGGAAACACCGAAATGCGAAACAGACATACGACAATATCTCGGTATGGCAAATCAGCTTGGAAAAGTTAGTCAAAATTTGACAGAAAAATCAAAACTATTACATGAGCTTTAAAAAAAGTAAAACTCGTGGACTTTGGGTCGAGATCAAGAACAAGCTTTTAGAGATGTCAAGCAAGAAATACTGTCTTCGCCGACTTTAGCACATTATGATCGAAATAGAGAAATAGCTGTATCTACAGATGCATCTTCATTTAACTGGGTCACAATTCAATCTAGAAACTGAACATAAGCCATTACTACCACTAATGAGCATAACAATCTTGGGAGATTTACCCCGTAAACTTCAACGGTTTAGAATGCGTTTGGTGAGATTCAACATTTATATAATTCAAGTCGCCGGCAAAAGTGTATTAACTGCTGATGCTCTATTCCGAGCACCTCTATGTTATCACTCTGAGAATGACAGAGAATTTCAGACTGAAACTAACGCTTTTGTTGATCTTGTAGTTAGTAATTTGCCTGCATTAAAAACTCGACTTGAATAAATAAATAAAGTTTGAATATCGAAATAATTCGCTCTGCAAACAACTTGTACGATTCTATGAAAAGGGGTATTCTGGGAAATCAGCTAATGACGGAAAACTTCGATCGTAAAGGGCAGATAGAGGTGAATTTACAATTCAAAATGGTCTTTGAACGAAAGATACATGCCTCGTCGTACCAGGATCACGTTGTAAAGAAATCCTAGGTATACCTATGTCCCCAAGGTATAGTAAATTTAGAGAATGCGCCAAAACATCAGTTTGGTGGAAAGGACTTAGTACTCAGAACACTTGGTAAAATCTTGCCAAAACTGCATCAGAAACACAAGAGATCCAGCTGAACCAATGAATTTCCAAGTCGACCTTGGCAAAGAGTAGTTACAGACTTGTTTGAACTGAATGGTCAAATATATCTCTTGGTGATTGATTATTCATCTCAAATGAATCTTTGCTCGACACGGTATACCAGAAGTATTAGTTTGTGATAATAGTCCACAATACCCATCCGCAATACTCGAAGAATTTGCAACAAATTACGGATTCGGGCATATTACAAGTAGTCCAAAATATCCACAGAGCAATGGTCTCGCCAAAAGGGCTCTTCAAACAATTTTTTTTAAAAAAAAAGAAATGATTTTAAAAGCAAACGATCCTTACGTAGCTCCTTTGACATATCGTGCAACAGCATTACCGAATGATTACAGCCATGCCGAATAATTGACGGGTAGAAATTGCAAACTACTTTGCCAATGGCATCGAGAAACCTACAGCCAAAATGGCCAGATTTAATGCAACTGAAGAAATCGGTCAAAAGCATACTCAATAGAGATATTGTACCGGAACACCCCTTCAGCTACACAGCACCGATTGGGTCGCTGACTTGTCACAGAATCGCCGACTGGTCTTCCTCTGGTCGCCGACTTGGTCGTAGAGCCACCAAATTGGTTCGCCGACTTGATCGCAGTCGCGGTCGTGGTCGCCGACCTGTCGAAGGGTCGCCGACTTGTGGCAAACTTGCAGGCTTGGTCTCCGACTTGGTCGCAGTCGCCGACTTGTCTCAGGGTCGCCGACTGGTCGCAGTCTTGGTCACAGATTTTGGTCGCAGTAATAGCATTATAAATACCAGTCTAAAAGTTGCTTAACTGTTTTCATAAACTGCTTTTTTGTGGTAAAATTAGTAGTTTCAGTTAATTAAATGCTCAAACGAAAATACCATTGAAATACTTGAAGCACTTTCTGATTGGAGAGGATATAAATGTATTGAAATAAAATCTACATCTACACCGTTGACATAATGGCAACCTGTCACAAAACATCGCGCATATCCTTCATATAAACATTGGCTTTATATTTTAAAGGAGCTGCCTAACTTGAAAAGAAACTTGTATCTATGAATTAAATTAGTGAGTATAATGGACAGGAAAGTCAACATGTTGAGAACGGGGCATGCAAAATTATGTTCGAGTCGCAACGTTTTAGGAATCGTTAATTGCAAGTCGCATCATAGTGGTGTGTGCTAGAAACTGGTTGGCCCAATCCTGTTAATAGTAAAATGCTGTACTTGACTTGGGAATTTTAAATAAATTTTAGGTCCTGGCCGTTGATGAAACTTCGAGAGCTTTTTTACGGAGAAATAAGGACGTGTAAGCGTTCGAGTTATCATACTGTAATATATTTTCGAAGATCACTAATTCTCGTAGTCCTACAACACGAGTATAACGTTTTATTAATAAAGTACAACGAAATCTCCGAGAACAAAAAAAATCACCATATAAATTAACATGAGTGCAAGCTTGAACCCAGCCCTCTGCTCGATTCTGCTTTTTTTTTTCACGCGTCTTTTATCGCCAAAGAATGATATAACATTTAAATGATTACGAATTCAAACTCGGGTTTTCATGACTGCATTATTTTGAGGTTGTGTTAGCTTTACAATATTAGGAACTTTTCAAATTATGGAATATTCCTTGGAGAATGATTTTGTTCTTTTAAAAATCATAGTCTGCGCCATCTTGATACTATAAATTTATTGTGACTAGGCTCCTACAAAATAAATAAAAGAGCCAACAAGCTTTGTAAAATTTAACAAAATAATTTATTTCTTATGAAAACAAGGTAAAAATATGAAAAAGGACTTACTGTTTATGAATCTACTCCAAAACCTAATCCTGGAATTAAAAAATATAGTTCTAAATGAATCAAAGTTCAAATCCTGATGAAGTTGAAATATGGAAGGAGATGACGTTTCTATGCCCTTGGTCTTGCATAGAGCGAATGCATCTATTTTTAAATGGGGGTTTTTCTCGAACTACACACTTTCTTGCTTCATAACAAAAATCCATTAAAAGTTCTGCATATTTATGGTTTGTCTACATACTGGTAATAAGGACATGGATTGGTTAAATATTATTTGCTTCATTACTATATATATTTTTCATATTTTCACAGTTAAATGAAGTGGTATATCAAATATGCAATGATGTCTGCCATTAAAATTTCATTTATGGTTTCAAACTGATTTTATACAGAAAATACACTTACAGCCATTAAATTCTCCATTTATTAAAAATAGGATATAAATTAGAAAATGCTCTCTACCGATCATATTTTTAAAAGCAAATTACTATTTGCATATTGATGTTTAAATTTCGAAACAGAATTTGATATAATTTCATCATAGCATTGTAGGCCCAACTTCATGAAATTAAGCATTGATATCTTGCTCCTGAAAAGGGTTAATGGTCAGTTAGCTACTAAAACTTGCATGTGAATGTGCAAGAATTTCTTTGTCACCATATGCTGATTGGTATAAACACCACGTAAATACATTTGGCATTGGGTTACAGCAGTGCCAGAACTTACTGGCTTCAGCGAAGGGGCATCTCAAAGTCGTAATCTATAGTCATATTACGTCAGAAAAATAGAGTGTGAAGTCGTTTTTGCTTTCATAACAGAAGAAGGCGAAGTTTATGCTTCTCAGGCGACTTTTTCGCACACTTTGCCTGGTAGCCTGACCAATAATTCTAAGGTGACATATCCAGTGAGATTTCATTTCTTTCTAGGTTTCGGAACTCCAACTGTGGTTGTTAGCAATTGCAATAAGTATAATATCACTGAAAGTGTGGCCAGGGGAAGAGAAGTGTTCTGCAACTGGGCTTCTGTACAGCTTCTTTGTCATCCAGTCAGATCTATGAAGGTTTATCCTTTTATGTAACTTTTCAGTTTCTCCGACGTACTGAAGGCTACAGATCTTGCATGTGATGAGATAAATCACATTCTCTGTTTTGCACGTTTTGTTTGGACCATGTATGTTAGATTTTTTCTAGTCACTGTGCTAGTGAATGTCCTGGTCTCTATCATATGTTGACGGGTTTTGCATCTTTTATCGCCACAGGGTCCAGATTGACTAGATTGGTCTTGACTAGTGATTGCATTAGCGTTTCTCTGACTATGATGTCCTTGAGATTTTTTGGTCTCCGGTAGGCTACTACAGTTTTTTCAGAAGGATTGGCTTTAGTATGTCCGATGATTGCACTATGGGCCATTGTTTTGCGATGATTTTACCTGCTTTGGAGTTGTCTGGGTGGTAGGTCTGGATAAATAGTATCCTATCAGCCTTTTCTTTCTTTCCATATTTGAGTAGGCCATCACGGTTTATTTGTTTGGCCCTTTGGATTGCCTCCACAATCAGGTCTTTGTCATAGCCTTGGCAAAATTAAATGCTTAGCCAGCTCTTCAGACCTTTCTAAGAATCTTTCATCATCAGGGCTAATTATGTGTATCCTCGGTGCCTGGCTATATGGAATGTTCCTAATGCAGTGTTTTGGATGACAGCTGGTTGGGAGGAAATAGTGATGTTGTCGGTTGGTTTCAAGTATATAATTTGTTTTCTACCAGTCTGGTTTTTTTATGTCCAGGAAAACATGGTATGAGTTGGAAATTTCTGCCGTGAATTTTATTGAAGGATGGAAGTTGTTCGTCTTTATATGAAGTCATCCAGACATTCTCTTCCATGTTGCCACATCATTTCTATATTATTGATAAAGTGTACCCATTGGTATGGTGTACGCTCAAGCGATGCTAAGAGCTGACCCTCCAGTTTTCCCATAAAAATGTTAGCATACAAAGGGGCCATTTTAGTACCCATTGCATTTCCATTGATTTGTAGGTAGTTTTCTTCATTAAATTCAAAGTTATTGAAATTTAGGACAAGCTCCAGGAGTTGGACAAAGAAGTGTGTGGGTGAATTGTTTACAGTTTTTGTTTCCATGCTTCGCTACATGCCTGTAACGATTCATTGTGCAGTATAACGAATATTGCACAATGACAGGTTACATGCGTTAATGGAATATAGTAATTTATTACACCTTCCAGTGTATTGGAAATTTTTTTTATATAAAAAAATGAAATAAACCTATTTAAATAAGTTAATATAAAAATGAAAAAGGAATATCCTTTTCTGTTTCTGCTAGTGGCAAACATAACTGAAGAATGGCAATGTAAAGCCATATAGATTTGTTATAACTAAAACATCACAATGACAGTTATCTCTGTTTTTCATTTATTTAGTTTTGCATTCATTATTATACAGAATGTCTAATTGGAAGATTTTCATGAAAAGTAACACATACATTCATCCTGTGGTCATGTTGGTCCTAAATGAAAATGAGGCTTGGACATGAAATATGGCCACTACAGTAGCCATCTTGAACACGTTGCTATTGCTGCTCATCCTGAATGGGTTTTTTGCCAAAAGACGACTTATGAATTTTAGTTAGTCTTAAATTAAAACATTGCTGACCTGATGGCAAGTATAGCCACCATAGCAGCTGACTTGAAAATCTTGTTTTTGCTACTACAGAATGGATGATCATATCAGCATGGGGTTTTCATTACATAACTTCTTATGATGTATATGGCTGATCTAAATGAAAATGATGTAAAATGGCTGTTACAGTGACCATCTGGAAAACCTTGTTATCACTACTTCTAGAACAAAATCTAATATTGGTATGGGGTTTTCACTAAAAAAAATTAATTTTTTTGATGTCTGATTGGTATGGCTGATGCAGTGAGCATTGTGAGTTTATAGTGAATTCGGACCTGGAATTATATACAGTATTACTATTTTTCAATAAAAGACAGTTTTGTTTAACTCCTTTATACAGGCTGTCACTGGCACATCAACACCTTCAATGTTGGGCTAAATTTGGATTTTCACTAAAGTTTATTCAGAACATTTGTTATTAGGACTTATCTCTGTAATTCTTGTATTATTTTGGGATTTAATTCGCAATACCACAGGGGTTTTTTTTCTTCTCATTTTCGCTTTGTGTTTATGAAAAAATAATTTTTGATTAATTTTACAAAGTTTATTGCTTTTCACATTTTTCTGTTACTATTTTTGAGAGAATAGACATAACACCTCAACCTTAGAAATAAAGTTCCACCTAGATCTTGCATGCTTGAAAAGTGATTTCTGAATTACTGTCATCTGTAAAGTCAAGCTACAGTGGCAAGTCTGTTCTTTCTTTTAGGCAAGGTAGGATTATTTTTAAAAAAAATGACAAATTTTGTTCAGCACTCGCACACACTAGAATATTGTCTGCCTTTCCAAATGATATAAATTTGTTCTTTTTCTTCTCAGATATTCTGATATTTTCTTACAGCAGTGGTGAAGTTTCAAAGTCCTGTGGGTAACGTTAGCTTTATAGCCTGTGAGCACAGTAATTTTAACACGTCACTGCATCCTCATTTGTGTATTAATATGGAACAGGTGATATCAGGGGCTCAGTTGAGTTTCAGGACCCACTGTTGGTGAGTGCAGCTCCCGTAAGCTAAAAAGGGGGATGTGCAACCTACAGTTAAAGCATCAAAAACTGGTCATGTTTTATTCTGAGATCTGTTTCACATGAACATCTGACTGAAATATCATACAACATTATGTGATCTAGGATCAACACTTTATACAAAGTATGCCAGTTTGAATTACATTTTACCTTTCAGAGGAAACCTTCCTGGGTCCCCAAATTACCTTGAGGTGGGGAAGTTAGCAAAATAGATAGAGGTGAGCAACCTTTAGGAAAGCCGGGTTAGTTGATTACTATACAAAATGTACCTAACATCTGTATGTCTGGCTATGTATGTATGTTTGTATGTTTGTATGTATGTATGTATGTATGTATGTATGTATGTATGTATGTATGTATGTATGTATGTATGTATGTATGTATGTATGTATGTAAAATTGATACAGATTAAAAACTGCCAGGGGAGTAGACAAATACTAGAAAATTCTTCACTGGCTGTAAAATTCCTGGACAAATCAAAGACAACAATTGGTTGTAATGACAGCTAATTGATTTGGTTACCATAGTTATACATATATTGTTGATGATTGTATAGTGACAATCCCATTTAACTCAATATTCTCATATGATCAACTTGCATGTTGGCAATGTTAGTTTTAAGGTCTTTTGTGTAGAACCATTAACATTACTTTCTGTTTTATTTTTCAGTTACAATGGGTCTAGAAAAAGACAAACAGAGTCTCTCCATCTGGCAGTGTCTGTCAGATGACATCACCTTCCACATATTTTTTAATCTCCCAGCTTCGTCTCTTGTAAAGGTCTCACAGGTATGTAAGGCCTGGCACAGAGTGGCTTTTGATGAATTTTTATGGAAAGACTTATTCTACCGACGTTGGAAAATAGAGCGATCCATACCCATGGCTCCAGGAAAAGTATCATGGCTGCAGGAATATAAAAGACTATATTACCACACACCAGCTGTAGAGAGTGAAGTCCTACGAAGTCACAGCGATCAAGTTCTGCATGTCAGTTTCTCACACAATGGCAAAATGTTTGCTACAAGCTCTAAGGATGGTTTTATCAAGGTAATTGATAAGCATGCATTTTTCTAATAAAAATGTTATTCTTTCATAAAGGTTTCCAAAATATTTCTTTATAAAACATTTGAATGAAGGAGAACCATAAGAAAATTTATTAATGTTTATATCTTTAACACCTTACATCATACAGCCTGTTGCTGTGTAGCAGCTGATATACAGTCACACAGCACAGTGTGCTATAAATCAGCTGTTACCAATATGATCTGATATGCGTATGACTGCTTGTTAAATTTTATTGCCTTTTGTTGCATATATCAGGTTCGACATCACTTTTAACCATTTTACATTTTGGTATACATCTGTTGTCTATAGATAAGAGGAAAATCTGATCCTTATAGTTGTTTAAATATTTTTTCACTCATGAATTTTTTATATGCTTTAAAATCTTGAAAGAATTTGTTCACTGTCAAGGCGTGAAGTCACGCGACCAACCTAGCTTACTTTTTTCAACCTCAAATCTATTGCTTTTTGTCTGTAATTACATAACCGAATCATCAGAATTTGTTAAATTATCAAAAGTCAGTGTTTTCTTACATCAAAATCAGAACCTGTATCTTACTTAAAGAAACTTTCATGGTTGTAAAACTCAAGAAAGTACTGAGCGAGAGTTGAGTTTTAAAAAGTAAATATGTGATGTGACATATGGAACTTTACTGCAACATCTGATGGGCTGTTTCTCCTGAAAGTGTTGCTGTGAAAATCAACTCAAAATGGCTGATTTTTACAGTAGTCATACAAACACACTTCCGTGGGGTATTAGCATCTACATTTTGTCTATGATAATAGTGTAGAAGTATCCAAAGGTGCATACAGGAGGCAAAGGGTCAAGGTCACACAACTTGTGTGCCTACTTATAACAGATGACTGCTTGTAAAATATGCACAAGACTATTCTGTTCCCTGGGAATTCAAATAGTTTACCCATGCCCTGGCAATATGATCCTGGAAATTCACATAGTTTCCCCATGCCCTGGTAATATGATCCTGGGAATTCACATAGTTTCCCCATGCCTTGGTAATATAATCCTGGGAATTCACATTATTTCCCCATGCCTTGGTAATATGATCCTGGGAATTCACATAGTTTCCCCATGTTCTGGCAATATGATCTTGGGAATTCACATAGTTTCCCCATGCCCTGGAAATATGATCCTGGAAATTCACAGTTTCCCCATGCCCTGGCAATATGATCCTGGAATTCACATAGTTTCCCCATGCCATGGCAATATGATCCTGGGAATTCACAGTTTCCCCATGCCCTGGTAATATGATCCTGGGAATTCACATAGTTTTCCCATGCCTTGGTAATATGATCCTGGGAATTCATATTATTTCCCCATGCCTTGGTAATATGATCCTGGGAATTCACATAGTTTCCCCATGCTCTGGCAATATGATCCTGGGAATTCACATAGTTTCCCCATACCCTGGCAATATGATCCTGGAAATTCACATAGTTTACCCATGCCCTGGCAATATGATCCTGGAAATTCACATAGTTTCCCCATGCCCTGGCATTATGATCCTGGGAATTCACATAGTTTCCCCATGCCCTGGTAATATGATCCTGGAAATTCACATAGTTTCCCCATGCCCTGGCAATATGATCCTGGAAATTCACATAGTTTCCCCATGCCCTGGCAATATGATCCTGGAAATTCACATAGTTTCCCCATACCCTGGTAATATGATCCTGGAAATTCACAGTTTCCCCATACCCTGGCAATATGATCCTGGAAATTCACATAGTTCCCCCATGCCCTGGTAATATGATCCTGGGAATTCACATTATTTCCCCATGTCTTGGTAATATAATCCTGGGAATTCACATTATTTCCCCATGCCTTGGTAATATGATCCTGGGAATTCACATAGTTTCCCCATGCCCTGGCAATATGATCCTGGAAATTCACATAGTTTCCCCATTCCCTGGTAATATGATCCTGGGAATTCACATTATTTCCCCATGCCTTGGTAATATAATCCTGGGAATTCACATAATTTCCACATGCCCTGGCAATATGATCCTGAGAATTCACTTAGTTTCCCCATTCCCTGGCAATATAATTTTGGGAATTACAGTTTTCCTATGCCCACATTCGATACATGTTCATATACAGCTTGAATTATATTTCACAAAGGCAGAATGAAGGATTTAATGAGTTGTAACCACATTTTATAGGTAAGTAAATGTGAGTTGTAGCTGGAGGTTTCATCAGAACTTAAGTGACATATAAACTTTTGATGGATTTAATTGATAGCCCTTCTTTAGACTATTTGTTTTTTTTTTTCTTTAATTCATTTTGATGAAATTCATGGATCAGAACCAAATACATGTATTAACCTTTAAATCGTTTGTCATGGCCTAAGCAGAAATCCTGCCAGGTTTCACCAGTGTGCAGATTGCACAAAATTTTTAAGACTTCTTGTATATGGAAAGCAATGATGCATGAAATCTCTGCAGATTAGTTCCAAATCATGCATATAAAAATGTACAGATTTTATTGAAAAAAATAGAGCTATGTTTTTGTAATCTATTTTCCTTCCAAAATCTGCAGATGTACATTACGGTAAAATGATACATGGAAATCCAGCTAATTGTTTATAACTGAAATTCTTGTGTACTATAGGAGCTCTGTAATTGATTACCTTTACCCTCATTTGTACATGTGTGAAGATTGGTTCATTTCTCACAGGTAAAAGTAAACATCATGGGACATAAATTGCTGATTATTTTCAGGTTAGTGGTGGCAGGAATGTGAAAAGTTAAAGGGGGAATGGAGAAAGTAGCACAGTTCTAATGCAACAAAAGCCAGTATTTCGAAAACAATAACATGCTGAGTTAGATGTACCACCAAAAAGGAACCAAAATATGCAGCAAAATTTGAGAATTATTGGTCACAGAGTACAAATGTTCACAACACAACAGCAAGACAGGATTATGTTTTTTATATTTGGAAACATTTACATTGGAATTTTAGGATATTGCCTCTTACACAACATTCTGAGTTGCAGGGTCATTAATTATGCAGGTTCAAAGCTGCTGCATCTAGTACTTTAAAGAAAGAATATGAAAAATGTAATGCATTGTATGTGCAAGTGGTATGGCATATTTTAATGCCTTTAAAAATGTTTACGATTCCTTGTACCCATCTCGATTGAATTTGCAGTGAGCAAACAGATGTGATGCCCTTTCATATCTTAAGTTATTAACAGTGCCATTGATGAGCCACAAAGCAATGTAGAACTGTAATCTATGAGCCACAAAGCATGTAGAACAGTGCCATCTATGAGCCACAAAGCAATGTAGAACAGTGCCATCTATGAGCCACAAAGCAGTGTGCATGTGGTTTTAAAGGCTGACATAGACAAAATAATTCAAGAAACTGAATTTTGACATAGATTGATGAAAGTATAGACATCATTGTAAAGAAAAAGCTTATTGTTTATAACAAAATTGATATTTTGCATGTGGAAAAATTGCTTCTTGGCAATTTTCAAGTAAAGTAGTTAGAGAAACTTTGGTTCTAGGTAAATTTGAAGTTATGTAATGGAAGTTAGTGGAACAGCAGAGATCTTGTTTAATTGGTAGTTTCTGAAGGACAGGGACATTTCTTTAGAGAAGGCTATTGCTTGTGGGAGTGATCAAGCATTAGTCATGACAAAGAATAAATGTGTTGCACCAAGAATTTAACAGATGATTCTTTATCTCTTTTGTTGTTCATTGTATAGTACACAGACCTATAATCAGTCAGCTAAAGCTGTTGAAAAGTAATTTACTTAAAGCCAGTATTTGGGGTTTTATATGCTAATGTAGGTCTGATGGCCCAACGCCACCTGATTTTGAGAAGGACCACCACTTTCTTAAAACCGCTCCGGTGGTCTAGTGGTAAGTACATCCACCTCGGATGCGGGAGGTCGTGGGTTAGATACCCAGTCAAATCATACCAAAGACTTACAAAAATGGTCCTCGCTTAACGCTCAGCATTAAGAGGTTAGTGTTAGGACTGGTCGGCCTGGTGTCAGGATAATGTGACTGGGTGGGACATCATGTTACATGTCTGCGGCATGATGCCCTAGTGCTAGATATCACTATAAACTGCCACACTGCATACATCGTAGCAATATGACTGAAAAATTATTAAAGTTACGTTAAAAATCGCAACACATCACCACTTTCTTAAAGCTGTGATGTCTATCGTGTCTGTTATTTGAAACTGTGGATATTAATAATATATCTATCCCATGTTATAGGATTGTATAAGTCATTCTTTTAATTATAAACATATCTAACATGGTGAAAATTGAAAGTGAAATAAGTTAAAACAAATATCATCCCTACATCATTTAAAGCAAACTATCATTGTTGTTTGGATGCTTACTTTGTTAATCATATAAGGTCATCAAGCAGTTAGGCAACTGACTTGTTGTTTTGTGATATTCACATGTTTGAAAAATGTGTAGATTTCTTGATATCTCTCTGCCACCAAATAATTCCCAAAACAAAAGACAAGAAACTCAAAATACAATGTATATACAATAAAACCAAAAGAAAGAAAATTTGAAAATACCAGGAAGCAGAAATTTTCATGACTAATCCACAACAAGGAGGACGATGAAATGACATGTTCATTTTGTTCTGTGTATTATATGATTGGGGACATTGTGGTTGGCTGCAAAAACTTTAAAATTGGTACACATGACTTGCCAGAGAGCCACAAAAGGAATAGCTTAATAGAGAAATTTGTGAAGGCAGTCCCTAACTTTTCAGACGGTGCGAAGTATGTTATATTGTTGAAGAAGGAAGCGTTGTTGCATGTTACGTTGTTGAAGAAGGAAGCCTTCAAAAACTACTTGTCATGCAGAGAAATGCTTTTTGTTGTGAAACATGGATGCTCATTTACTGCGTGAAATTATATGAGTTGGATGAGGTTTGTAAATGGGCAGTACCTGCCGGACAGACAGATATTGTCAGAAATTTATCAGGGCTATTGTCTGTACTCTTTGGGTTAGAACTTGACCATGTCATATCCTCCAGTCAGTCTTTTGCCAGTTAATAATAATGGCTTCACTGATATATCTAACAAAGAGATAGAAATTGTATAGATTTTTTTAGTGCAAGGTAAATTTTATTAATGTTCATTTTATGCTATTGAATTTAGACTGTTAAACTAAAAACTAAACTGTTAAACCAGAAATTTAAATTTAGATCCTTTCCATTTATAATATTGCAAACTCTTAAACCATCAATTTATTTTTAAATCTGATCTAGTTTATTTATTTTTGTTATTATAATAATTAGTATTTCTTCTTTGGTTTAAACTCACTTTATTGGCATGATAAATGTACCAAAGGTAGACAATGAAACCACGAGTCATGCTATAGCGGACCTTATGACAGATAAATAGATGAAAAAGATTGTTGCAATGAGAACAGTGATGTTGATGATGATTATGATGATGACAATAAAGTTTTGTCAGCATTATAAAACACAGCATATAAACTGTTAATATATTTAATATAAACTGTATTTAACAACCTTGTATATGTGTTTTATTTTATTGTATAGATTTTGCATTTTTTTTAGTAGGTATAACCATAAGTGAGAAGGTCCTTCTCTCAATCAAAAAGTTCACCAGTTTTCTTAAGCATGGAGTTCTGCAGGCTTCCTACGTAAAAAGTCAGTGTCAGACCCTGATATTGCAAAAAGTAGTAATCGGTGACTTGATTCACTATATCCTATCATTAAATCTTCAAGGATTCTGGAATAAAAAAAAATAATTAAGATATTCTTAATTCACCCAAGGACTACGAAATAAGATGTTCCTTTTATAGTGCTTTGGAAACTGTTTTCCAGTTTTGGAAACCACAAGCTTCTTCCTTCGAGAACACTAAAGTCAGCAAGAAAGGTAAGGAACTATCATTACAGCTTGTCAGATTTAAGCTTTATGCAATGTGGGTTTACAAATAATTCTTAAATATTCCAGAGCCTAATATTTCTCTCATTCCACAGGTATGGAACAGCAGTTACCCCTGTTCTTTGAAGTACAAATCAGATATGAGAAAGTTCACCTGGAAATACACCCAGTTCTCCCAGTTCAACCAGAGTGACACGTTACTGCTTGTTTCAGGTGTTCACTTTGGTAATCACACTACAAATGGAGAGATTATGATCTTCAGTCTTGAAGGTGGGTTACACAGATTTATTAATGTTACTTCAAGTGTCAATGTTGTGGTATTCTGCCTTAAAGGCTGGTAACACAAATTTGGTAATTTCACTACCACTATGCAGAGAGACTGTTCTTCTGATAACTCCAAATCACTAAGGTAGGGAGAATGTCATATTTAGGCTTAAAAATAGGTAACACATAATATGGTAGTGTCCTGAGTTGTAACAGTTTGTAATTTCATAAGTTCTTGAATTATAAATCATTGATCACTTAATCTGTATTCTATACAGAGTCATCTTTATTAGCAGCAAAAAAATCTTACACAAGAATTATGACCGTTGTTTAATCAGTTCATAAATGAATCCAACACTAATGTAACTACACAGGACATAACAAGGTAGTCGCATATTAAAAAATAGGTCACTACAGAGGACACACCGAGGTAAGGGAATTTTATGTACATTTAGAATAATCAGTTCATAAATGAATCCAACACTTGTTGTTGTTGTTGTTGTTGGGCTTAACGCAATTTTTCAGCACACAATAGGCTATTCATGGCGGCCAGTATTATTGGTGGAGGAAGAAACCGGGAAATCACCGGAAAAAACCATCGACCCACAAAAAGCTACTGGCAAGCTTTCTCACATATTTACATTCGATGAATCCTTCCTAGATTTGAACCCACGCAGACAGAGGTGAGATGGTAGTGATCCGTAACGGACATCGCTTTAGACCACTCGGCCACTCAGAGCCCCTAGAATCCAACTCTAATGTAACTACACAGGACATAACAAGGTAGTCACATATTAAAGAGTAGGTCACTACAGAGGACACACCAAGGTAAGGGAATTTTATGTACATTTAGTTTGCAATGTTAATTATTTTTATTTTTATTTATTTTGTTATATGCTATTTATAATGTAACTTTTTGTGGGGGATTTAACCTTATCCAAAATCATGTTTATTTTTTACCTGACCTGAATTTGGTTCATAAACAACATGTCTATCACTTTCTCACTCTATAACTTTAGAAATTCCTCATGAATTGCTAGGTCTACCTGTTGCTTACTACATTTTATGTTATAATTTTAGTAAAAAATGTATAATTATAACTAATATTTTATTTTGTAAACATTATTATTCTTCCGGAAGAAAACTGTTAGGTAATAGTTTATTTTATTTTTTATAGAAAACACTAATTGTGACCAGAGGTCAGGCAGAGAACTATAATTTCGTTTTTCTAGAAATTAATTATTCATGCCGTAAGATCATACTGGAATCATTTGTGTTATTATTGTGTCCAAGAATTTATTTGGGCTGGAATTTTATTTATTCAAAATATTCAGTTCAAGTGATCTCTCTCTGGAATGCAAAGTTCTCAAAAATAACTTTATTGAAAATAGAGGCTTGAATTTATATTGAAATTTCAAGTAAGATTATATTTTTGGATTGTATTATTGAATTCCAACAAAAGACTGTTGACAAATCACCACAACAGGCACATCAACACCTTTGAGTTTATTCAGAATATTAATTGTTAGGACTTGTGTCTGGGTGGTTTAATTTCTAGTACCCATTTTTTTTTACAGTTTTTCTTTGTATACTAGGGAAATAAATTATTTGTTGAATTTTTTACAAAGCTTGTTGCTTCTCACACTTTTCTTTTACTTATTTTGAGTCATAATAGGTGTAAATTACTAGATTACAATAGGGGACACACAGACATATTGACATATATGTGTGAAGATTACTATAGAGAACATACCAAGGGAAGGCAGCATCAAAAGTAAATCTCTACAAAGAACATACAAAGACATGGGAGAATCAAGATGTAGATCACAACATAGTACATGCCAAGTATTTCAAGTTTGTTTAGAAACAAACATCATTCATTAGTGTCATGTTCATCGATAAAAATCATTTAATGCATTTTTTCCATAAGAACATCTACCATAGACTTTATTTTGGATTGCCTTCTGTCTCTGGTGTATCCTTTTAAATGGAATGGACCTTAAAGTGCTGTTACGAGCATGAAAGTGTTCTATTAAATCCTTTTTTTGTTATCTTCACCAATAGATGTTCTCCATTTTATTTTCTTAATGCACACATTTTTATGTTTTATTAAGAGATTTTGGAACATGCAGTGTTGCCCATTTCCATGCTTTGGTTAATGTTTGTGTTAAAGACAGGTTTTATGCACTATAGTGAGATACCTGTGTTCAATTTTCATGTCTGGTTCTGTTCCCTATATTTATGCTCTATATGTCTAGATCTATCCTCTACATTCTTTTCAAGATTTCCATTTTAACCCTCCATTAAAATGTCATTGACCCATTTCATTATTCAGTCATTGCTGTCTCAATGATTTTTGAACCACCAAAAATTGTCTTTGTTCCATTGATATTTGCTTGTTTATTTTTTGACTATTATGTATTTAGTTATATTAAATTGATTAGTATTATATTTGTAATGTACTTTGTCTCAGGTTTTTATTATTCATAAATTGCTTCCATTTTTAGGAGAGTTTATAATGCAGAGTAAGATGAACAACAAACCATATGATGTATTTGGAACATGGTATAATGATTGTTACTTCTTGTCAGGAGAATTGTTTTGGACTGGTCACCTTACATCATGTTCTGCACTTTCACTTAACAAGGTAATACCATTTCTGAATTTACCATCACCATTGAATCCATACCAATAACCTTCAAAATACTGTGTCAGTTCTTA
Organism: Potamilus streckersoni; assembly: GCA_016746295.1. Lineage (NCBI taxonomy): Eukaryota > Metazoa > Mollusca > Bivalvia > Unionida > Unionidae > Potamilus > Potamilus streckersoni. The sequence goes on from JAEAOA010001086.1 coordinate 945,314, forward strand.
CCCTAAAGCAGACACATTGATTTGTATTGTTACCCACTTGTATGGCTCAAATCTGTATCTAATAGACATTGCTTTATTTATCTTTTCATTTGGGGACTGAAATTTGAATCCTTTACCAGCTGCTTTCCAGTAAAAAATCTTAACCAAGATCCAATAATGTTAAAGGATGCCACAGATGGACTTTTTCAGTTTGACACTTTTCTGTCAACTGTTGGAAGGCCCATTGTTATTTATCAAGATTCCTACATTAACAATATTGAAAGTCACCTTCAATCCCTTTGAAGACTCTGGAATCACATGAAACTCGAAATGCAGGCCCTTTGGAGTCTATTAATAAATGTCCAGTATGTGCTTTTCAGTCTAGTAACAGTCTCTTAGAAGTCCCTTAAACATCTTCTATCAAAAAAGCAAAACTTTTCATAAACAAGATTCCTACTGTCATACTTTTGTAATAATAATTTTGAGTTTAAATCTTCAGCTCCCATAATTTAAAAATTCTTGCAGTAAAACAGGATTGTCTGAGCAAAATTGTCAGTCTTCTTGATAGTCTTTACATGTGCAAGCCATAAATTTATATGTTTGTATTGTAGTTATTATCCAGTGTGTTGATACAAGTTTTCAGGAGACAACGCTATCTCAAGAGTGAAACCACAATGGCAGCAAGCTACATTTAATTTATATTAAAGAATAATATTAAGTTTTGCCAATAATAATATCAGGACCAGATAAAAGTTGCCTACCTATAAAGACCATTCTATGAAACCATTGTAGGCATATATATACAGCCATACTAAGGCAACTCGATTATTTTGAGGTGTCTGAGTTCCTGAACTATTTTCAGTACATAAGTAAGTAATCTCCAGAAATGCTGTTTAGAAAAAAATGTATTCTTTTATTATTGAAAGTTGAAAATGTTTTAAAGTACGTAAGTAAATAATCTCCAGAAATGCTGTTCAGAAAAAATGTATTCTTTTATTATTGAAAGTTGAAAATGTTTTAAACTAAATATATTTTATGGAAAATATTTAGCACAATTGAGACCTGCTGATTTATGCTGGCTCCATTGTTTAGGTGTTACATTAACATAGCTGCCAACCCACACGATTTTGGTGTGAATTGCATTGTACCATACCTTGCATTGCTGTGCCATACCTTGCATTGTACCATACCTTGCATTGCATTATACTATATCTTGCATTGAAGTGTGTGGTATACCTTGTATTGCTATGCCATACCATGCATTGCAGTGTGTGCCATACCTTGCATTGCATTGTACCATACCTTGGTTTGCTGTGCCATACATTGCATTGCATTGTACCATACCTTGCACTGCTGTGCCATACCTTGCATTGCTGTGTCATACTTTGCATTGTTCAATACCTTGCATTGCATTGTACCATACCTTGCACTGCTGTGCCATACCTTGCATTGTTGTGTCATACTTTGCATTGTTGTGCCATACCTTGCATTGCATTGTTCCATACCTTGCATTGCATTGCACCATACCTTGCATTGTAGTCCCAGTTTCCTCTGACCCTTGACACCCCATTTTTGATATTTGGTTTTTTATGTTGGGGTGTAGGGTCAGAGTCTATTCCCTATCAAAACCTTGGAATTTTCTGACACCATTTGGTGTCGGCATAGGGTACTCGCCATCTATCAGGCCTAGCAAACTTAAATGACCTTACATTGACCCATAATTACATTAAATCGATAGGGAAATCATTTATCTTCTCAGAAATTACAAGCCTAACACTGATTTTGTCTTTAATCCGTTGTCAGACAAGAAGTAACTACAGCATTGATGAATTTTGACCTCGTTCGCACCATTTTCATTGCTAGTCACATGACTAACCAAATCTCGCAGCCGATATGCATAAACGTCATAGGTCAAATAGTCACGTGATAACAACACAAAGCCGCATTTTCCCTTATACCCCTTGTGGAAGACGGCAAATGTGTCACCTTCATTGATAACTGATTTTGTTACATCATACTGTAGTTCTTTAATATTAAAATAGTATCCCTTTTCTTAAAGTATGTCATTGGCAAGAGCTTCCGTGTATTCGTCTTTACCTGCCATGTTGCAATATAGGTTTATGCACAAAACCTTCCATTCTAGTATTGCAGAAAGAAGATATAAACTCGAAAATATTGAATGAAAGTCACGCAATGTATACAATAACAAGAAAAAACACGTATTATTCAACATATTAATTGGAATAACAGCAGCCTGAAACATGTCACTGTCGCATCTTCCTGGAAAGAGGCTGACTGATCACACAGAAACTACATGTCAATGCACTTTGTTATCACGTGACTATTTGACCTATGACATTTATGCACATCGTCTGCGAGATTTAGTTAGTCATGTGACTAGCAATTAAAATGGTGCGAACGAGGTCAAAATTCATCAACGCTGTAGTTACTTCTCGTCTGACAAAATCGGTGTTTTGCTTGTAATTTCTGAGAAGATAAATGATTTCCCTATCGATTTAATGTAATTATGGGTCAATGTAGGGTCATTTAAGTTTGCTAGGCCTGATAGTTGGCGAGTACCCTATGCCGACACCAAATGGTGTCTGCAAATTCCAAGTTTTTGATAGGGAATAGACTCTGACCCTACACCCCAACATAAAAAAACCAGATATCAAAAATGGGGTGTCAAGGGTCAGAGGAAACTCGGACTACTTGCATTGCTGTGTCATACTTTGCATTGCACCATACCTTGCATTGCTGTGCCATACCATGCATTGCTGTACCATACCATGCATTGCATTGTGCCATACCTTGCATTGCATTGTACCATACCTTGCATCGCTGTGACATACCTTGCATTGTTCCATACCTTGCATTGCATTGTACCATACCTTGCATTGCTGTGCCATACCATGCATTGCTGTGTGCCATACATTGTATTGCACCATACCTTGCATTACTGTGCCATACCTTGCATTGCTGTGTCATACTTTGCATTGCATTGCACCATACCTTGCATTGCTGTGCCATACCTTGCATTGCTGTGTCATACCTTGCCTTGCTGTGCCATACCATTGCATTGTTTTTGTATTATACCTTTCATTGCATTGTTCCATACCTTGCATTGCATTGTTCCATACCTTGCATTGCATTGCACCATACCTTGCATTGCTATGCCATACCTTACATTGCTGTGTCATACTTTACATTGCACCATACCTTGTATTGCTGTGCCATACCATGCATTGCTGTGCCATACCATACATTGCTGTGTCATACTTTGCATTGCAATGCACCATACCTTGCATTGCACTGTTCCATACCTTACATTGCTGTGTCATACTTTGCATTGTACCATACCTTGCATTGCTGTGCCATACCATGCATTGCTGTGCCATACCTTACATTGCTGTGTCATACTTTGCATTGCATTGCACCATGCCTTGCATTGCTGTACCATACCTTGCATTGCATTGTTCCATACCTTGCATTGCATTGCACCATACCTTGCATTGCTGTGCCATACCTTGCATTGCTGTGTCATACTTTGCATTGCACCATACCTTGCATTGCTGTGCCATACCATGCATTGCTGTGTGCCATACATTGCATTGTTGTGCCATACTTTGCATTGCATTGCACCATACCTAGCATTGCTGTGCAATACCTTGCATTGCTGTGTCATTGCATTGCATTGTTCCATACCTTGCCTTGCTGTGCCATACCTTGCCTTGCTGTGCCATACCTTGCCTTGCTGTGCCATACTTTGCATTGCTGTGCCATACCTTGCATTGCTGTGCCATACCTTGCATTGCTGTGTCATACTTTGCATTGCATTGCACCATACCTTGCATTGCTGTGCCATACCTTGCATTGCTGTGTCATACCTTGCCTTGCTGTGCCATACCATTGCATTGTTTTTGTATTATACCTTTCATTGCATTGTTCCATACCTTGCATTGCATTGTTCCATACCTTGCATTGCATTGCACCATACCTTGCATTGCTATGCCATACCTTACATTGCTGTGTCATACTTTACATTGCACCATACCTTGTATTGCTGTGCCATACCATGCATTGCTGTGCCATACCATACATTGCTGTGTCATACTTTGCATTGCAATGCACCATACCTTGCATTGCACTGTTCCATACCTTACATTGCTGTGTCATACTTTGCATTGTACCATACCTTGCATTGCTGTGCCATACCATGCATTGCTGTGCCATACCTTACATTGCTGTGTCATACTTTGCATTGCATTGCACCATGCCTTGCATTGCTGTACCATACCTTGCATTGCATTGTTCCATACCTTGCATTGCATTGCACCATACCTTGCATTGCTGTGCCATACCTTGCATTGCTGTGTCATACTTTGCATTGCACCATACCTTGCATTGCTGTGCCATACCATGCATTGCTGTGTGCCATACATTGCATTGTTGTGCCATACTTTGCATTGCATTGCACCATACCTAGCATTGCTGTGCAATACCTTGCATTGCTGTGTCATACTTTGCATTGCATTGTTCCATACCTTGCCTTGCTGTGCCATACCTTGCCTTGCTGTGCCATACCTTGCCTTGCTGTGCCATACTTTGCATTGCTGTGCCATACCTTGCATTGCTGTGCCATACCTTGCATTGCTGTACAATACCTTACATTGCTGTACCATACCTTTTATTGCATTGTTCCATACCTTGCATTGCATTGTACCATACCTTGCATTGCTGTGCCATACCATGCATTGTTGTGCAATACCTTGCATTGTTATGCCATATCTTGATTTGCATTGTTCCATAACTTGCATTGCTGTACCATACCTTACATTGCATTGCACCATACCTTGCATTGCTGTACCATACCTTACATTGCTGTACCATTCCTTGCATTGCATTGTTCCATACCTTGCATTGCATTGTACCATACCTTGCATTGCTGTGCCATACCATGCATTGTTGTGCAATACCTTGCATTGTTGTACCATATCTTGCATTGCATTGTACCATACCTTGCATTGCACCATACCTTGCATTGCTGTTCCATACCATGCATTGCAGTGTGCTATATCTTGCATTGCAGTATGTGGTATACCTTGCATTGCTATGCCATACCATGCATTGTTGTGCAATACCTTGCATTACTGTGCAACACCTTGCATTTCTGTGTGCCATTCCTTGCATTTCTGTGTGCCATACCTTGCATTCCAGTGCCATACTTTGCATTACAGTGTGCCATATCTGGAATTTTTGTGCCATACCTGGTCTTTCTATGTGCCATATCTGGCATTTCTATGTGCCATACCTGGCATTTCTGTGCCATAAGACATGAAAACCTAACATTTTTGCTTGTTTCCAAATTCCTCCTGCAAAATATGAAACATTAAACATGGTGTTATGATTGGGAATGATATTGAGCTGTGCATAGCTGTCTTTCAAATCTGTATTGACTACTCAAGAGATTTAGGGATTTTAGAGGTAGAATTTTGAGGGGATGGGTAGAATTAACAAAATTGAAAAAAATGGTATCATTAAGACCTGGTTGCAAATCCAGAAATAAACAATTCTGTCCTCTTGGATTTTGTGATGGAATTTGTATTGCTTATTTTGGGCATATTATATTTCCAGTTATTTTGAAAATAGTTAAGGGTGTCCTATTTTTTACAGTATCCATGAACATTAATTTATTTCAGTAAATTACTATTTTGATGTTATTTTTTCTAGAATTTATTGATACAACCATCCATATAGGGTAATTACCATCCACACATGGTAATTACAACCACCCATACAAGGTAATAAACCATCCATGCAGCGTAATGTGTGTCTGTGTGTGTGTGTGTGTGTGTATATATATATATATATATATATATTAGCTTTTATTGAAATTTAGATTATAAAGTACAATGTGCCTCTAGTTTGCACAGTGATGTATGTACCAAAATATATACAAGTAATGTCTGAATCCTTTTTAATTTTCAGGCCTACCAGGAAATTGAGTCTGAGCATGAATCGGTAGTCATGCGCCTTTTTCGTTTTCATAACGAGAATGCTAGCTCCATAAGAACCATTACTGTTGCCAATGTTGTCAAAGATGAGACTGGTTCCCCTCATAAGGCAGCTTGTAGGATTCCACCAGAAATAGAACCAGGTGTCAGTCAGGGGCAGGATAGAGAACTTTTTGTTGTTCAGTCCACTTCATCAGACAAAGGACAGGTACTGGGCATGAAAGGATCTGTCAAATCAAGCAATTCACAGAAGAAAGTACAGAGTGTGCAGGTGTATGAGAATGGTGGTTTGCGTACCAAGTTTTTAGAACTGGATGATGATGACGATGATGAAATTGAAGGCAGACTTAATGGCACTATTGAATATGATGAGGAGTATCGACAAGCAGAGAGTGACAAACTTGACTTCTGCAAAGATTCCCAATGTACATTAAAAGAAATAAAACAGAAGGTGCTATCTGGCAAGAACAAATGTTCAAGTGACAATTCAGACTCAGTTTCCAATTTAAATGAAACCTATTTATGTGATAGGTCAAGGAATGTATCACCAGTTAGCATGGACTCTTCAGATAATGGAGAAATGCAGGCAGAATGTTCATCTTCAATCAGTTCTAATAGATTTCTTTGCCCGCCATCAAACACTCATGAGGGTGATGATAGAATGACTTCTAGATCAGGCTCAGACAACGAGGGCGTGGTGATTAATTTATCATACAATGTAGAAACCGGACAATTTTTCTTATCCAATGAAGGACAAACTTCACATAGTCCTTGGTGTTTTAATGAATGGCAACTGAGGGGCCCCGATCCTGATTTGATTGGACACAGTTCTAATAGGATGGATCCAAATCTCAGAGGGCATGTAGCAGATCAAGTAGCAGAAGGTGAAGTGGACATGTCCATTCCAACAAATATGGACTTGCAAAAGAGTTCATTGTTATCTTTGAACTCACAGGAGAGTTGCTCAGACTTGACTGAGGATAAAAATCTTGGGATTGGCAGCAGCAGTAATCATGATGTTTCTGTCACATTTGAGTTGGCAGAACCAACATATGATGAACACATGCAACAAGATTCTACCATTACGACTGATGATAATGAAGCAGCTTCTCAGTGTGAAGCAACTTCCTCCTCTGGCAGAATCTTCTCAGCTTCTAAAGAAAATCAGACTTCCAAAAATGATTTGCCAGATAAGTACTTGATTTTCACCCGTGGATCAGAAACTTATACTCCTCATCAGATAGGAATAAAATTGATTCGAGCACAAGATTGTTTTCATTCCACCAAGGGGCACCTGCTGCCTGATGTTCCTGACAACCTTCATGCAATGGACAGAGAGCATGATGACAGTATAGATCACATTATTGACATGCATGGACACATCATTGGATTGTGTTTGTCTCCTGATCACAGGTAATATGTTTGCAAAATCTTGTTATATTGAACCATATGATGTCAGTATTAAAAATTCATAGTGAATTCAGTAAATTATCTGAATGTAGGTAAAAAAAAATAATTGCACTAGATAAGCTGGATAATGTGTATTTAGGTATAGAAATTACAAAAAGTGTGATCAATTCTTTGGTCTAAGTAGCATCTGCCTTAGATGTGGCAGGATCTAGCAGCTGTCTCAATTTGCACTCAGCATCAAGAGGTTAGTGTTAAGACTGGTCAGCCTGATATGAGGATAATGTGACTGGGTGGGATTTGATGTTACATGTCTGTGGCATGATACCTCATTGGTAGACATTATTATAAACTGTCATGCTGCAGACAGTGTAGCTATATGACTGAAAAATTGTTAAAGCAACATTAAAAATTTTTAACACACTCACTCAAGACACAAAAAATACAGTTCAGAGTCAAGAAGTAAATACTATAATCATTAAATTTTTATCTAGTTCTGTGTTACAATATTTTCATAACTTTTTTAAGTGATGCAATGTGAATAATTATTTACTAAAACAGAATGCAATATCTTAAATCAGTGATTGTTTTTAAAAAATATTGTGCTTGTTTTGATAATTTTATAGTGTATATTGCAAAAATGTCATGACATGAAATTATAATATGTATAAGTAAAATTGTTGAAAACAAAATTTACATATAAATTTTGTTGCTGTCACAAATCTTTCAATGTTCATATATTTAGCTCTTCTGGGCATAGACCAGGAAAGCTTATGGTCTGTTGTTGTTGTTTTACATTGTATGTATTTGGTTAGAACATTAATTTAAGTTTGGTTTGTGTTACTTAATTAGTTAGAACACTAGTTTAAGTTTGGTTTGTGTTACTCCCCTAAACTTCTTGAAGGATCATCATCAAACGTTACATTCACATTTGTCCAATGCCTTGTTGTTTCTGAACAAAAACAAAGCTGCTTAGATTTCCATTGTTGTTATGGCAGTTGCCATCTTGAATGTCCTGCTTTCACTACTCCAGAAGAATGGATGGTCATATCAGCATAGTGTTTTTACTGAAAGACATCTTAATGATATTTAGTTGATCCATCCATACAACTGCTATCTTAAAAATGTTAGGACTGCTCTGAGTGGATGGTCTTATCAGCATGGGTTTCTTACTGACAGACTTCATATGATAGCTGGTTGGTCCTAAATGAAGATGGTGATGCAGAGATATGACCATCATATTGACCATCTTGTTATCTCTACTTTTTATGAATGGTATATACCATAATGGGTTTTTATTCAATAATTTCCTTTGTTTAGATTTTTGTAAATGAAACGGCCTACATTAATGAAACCACAGTTGCCATTAGAAAATATATTGTTCACATTGCTTCTGTTAGGTGGCTGATATATAAATATTGTGCTTTTACAAAAATACTTTGCATGTTGTATGCTTGATAATAAATGGAAATGATACCAGTAAGATATTCATTATCGGCAACATTGCAGCCATCAAGAAAATCTGCTGGTCCTAAATAAGAAGGTGCCAGTCTGATGTCCAATATAACCACTGGAAAATTGTATCATTGCTGGTCCTAAATAAGAAGGTGCCAGTCTGATGTCCAATATAACCACTGGAAAATTGTATCATTGCTGGTCCTAAATAAGAAGGTGCCAGTCTGATGTCCAATATAACCACTGGAAAATTGTATCATTGCTGGTCCTAAATACGAAGGTGCCAGTCTGATGTCCAATATAACCACTGGAAAATTGTATCATTGCTGGTCCTAAATAAGAAGGTGCCAGTCTGATGTCCAATATAACCACTGGAAAATTGTATCATTGCTGGTCCTAAATACGAAGGTGCCAGTCTGATGTCCAATATAACCACTGGAAAATTGTATCATTGCTGGTCCTAAATAAAAAGGTGCCAGTCTGATGTCCAATATAACCACTGGAAAATTGTATCATTGCTGGTCCTAAATAAGAAGGTGCCAGTCTGATGTCCAATATAACCACTGGAAAATTGTATCATTGCTGGTCCTAAATAAGAAGGTGCCAGTCTGATGTCCAATATAACCACTGGAAAATTGTATCATTGCTGGTCCTAAATAAGAAGGTGCCAGTCTGATGTCCAATATAACCACTGGAAAATTGTATCATTGCTGGTCCTAAATAAGAAGGTGCCAGTCTGATGTATAATATAACCACTGGAAAATTGTATCATTGCTGGTCCTAAATAAGAATGTGCCAGTCTAATGTCTAACATAACCACTGGAAAATTGTATCATTGATGGTCCTAAATAAGAAGGTGTCAATGATGTCCAAAATAACCACCTGTAAGAATTGTGTTGTTAAAATGGTCTTAATTCTCTAAAATAATTGTGCCAATACTATGTGACTGCATTTATGTGACTTATCCTTTATTATCATTGTAGTTATAGACACTCATTTTGGGTTTAGCCTGGAAGTTTTATGCTCATCATATTTGTATCAGGAGGATTACAATTTAATACTGAAATAGTATCATTTTAATTCAAATTCATCGATGCTAAAATTTATCAGTTTTTTTCTTATTGTTTGTGGTGTCATTCCTTTTGTATAGGTATTTGTATGTGAACAGTCGTCCATGGCCAAAGGGGTACCACATCGAAAATCCATTGTATCCACCGCCAATAGCACAGGAGATTGATATTCATATTATTGACCTGCTACATGTCAGGGAGGTTGGCAAAATGCATAGGTCCCACAAGGCCTACACTTCCAATGATGAGTGTTTCTTCATCTTCCTTGATGTATGTGAGGACTTAGTAGCTAGGTAAGTTCACACTCAGTGAAATGTACACATTCATTAAGGATGGCTGATTTCTTGAAAAGTTAACACATTCATTATGGATTCAAGGCTGATAACTTGAAAAGATTGTTTATTCAATACATATATAATAGTGCTTTTTTGATGGACACAGTTGCATAGAATAACAAAATCACAGGCAAATTCTAGTTCACTACTGCAGTAGCATGTATGCATACTTGGCCAGGAATTTGTTAAATTATGGGATAGGTATATTGAAGTCAAAGAAGATGAACTTTGACATGTTGCTGCATGTTTCTCCATTAAATGCATTCCCCAATAACATTAACATTTGGAGAATGCGCTACTGTCTCATGAATCCAGCAATCATGGAAAGATGAAAAATATTAGTCTTTCCTATCAGTGTTCATATTAATAAAGGGAAGAGACTCTTCTTAACCTTTCAACTTACCTCCCTTTATTGTTGCCTGGTAGCTGTGTTTTTTCACCAGTTTTTCCTTACATGATTCACATCTTATGTGTACTGCTTGGAGAATTGTGTGGATTATGCACCATACACTTACAGATTCTGTGGAGTATGAATGGTAATGCCATATATTAAATAATCATTTTTTTAGAATTTGTTGATACTTATGTGAATCTGTCACAGTTGTGGACTTCATGTTTGTTTTTAAATCCAGTATTCTGACCTTGTGCTTCAACTCAGTGTTGTTAGCAGAGGTGTGTGGTATTTTTTTCTGGTTGTCTGTACCATGTTACCTTGTCACTTGTAATTTGGTAGTTTCAGTCAGTTTTCCAGTAATCTTGTTACAAATTAAATTATATTAACAGGATGTTTTCATTTTTGTGAACAAAATTCCTTTCAGTTTTTAAAAACAGTTGTATTTGTTACAATTTAATTTTGTTATTATAAATATAATGTATGATCCTTTATTTGACATGTGTAAATGTGCTGGTCAAATGAGATGTTGTGCACGGTTTATCTTGAAAAAATTTATCTTGGAAATATTTTGGATTTAAATTAAAAATGTAATTTGTTTTAGTTATTTATCAGCATGTATTAATTTGTCAGCTCAATTCCACTAAATATTTTCTCGGTTGCTGAGTTTGTGTTATGTTTACTGGTACTCTCTGATAAATATCTTCTGAAGTGTTGGTAAACCCACTCAACATTTACATCCCTAATATATCAGTAGTTTAGGTAGTAAATTGTAGGCTTCAGTGTCAACACAGTGTCAGCATGTTGTCACAGGATGTCAGCTGTAGTATCAGCAAAATCGTCCTAGTTAAATGTTTTAGATTACAACTTGTCCAACAATTATTACATACATCTCAAATTTATCTAACTGTCATGTACTGACCATTTAACATTTAGAGTATGTGCAGGTTTTTTTGAGCTGAGATATCTTTAATCAGTTATCGCAAGATAGTTAATTTCTTTGAGATCATTATAATGGATATACTTCAATGTTATTTTGCTATAAATCAGAGCATATGGAAATGAAAAAAGCATCAGGCCCTTGTCCCAGAACATTTAATTGATTGTCCCTATTACAAATGTGTTATACTGCAGCACAAACTTTTTGTTGGTTGTTGTAGCATGATAAGCATGTTTTATTTATGAAAATTCAGGTTGAAATTCAATTTCATTCAGAAAATTAATAATGATTTAGACGAAATGTACTAAATGTTATAAGCTTAAGGCCAGTGAAGACACGAACCACACTTGTTTTGTATGTAAAACTGTTCGTCCATGACTGCATGCAGTTTGTGCAATGTATGGTCCTAAAAAGTATGGGTTGAGAGATTGAGTTAGTTTAAGTATTTTAAAATGTCATCATAATCAGTATTGTTGGAGATATGCTGATGATGGAAGCAGGACAACTACCACCCGGACAACATCCCCCATAACATTGTAGGATTATTGCTTCTGCAAACTGTTTTCTCCCCATACACTCAGCCCCCACCCCTGGGACTATTGCTTCTGTAATGTCTTTCCTTGGGCAGAATTACAGTTGGTGTGTCTCGTAGGCTGTCAAGTATTCAAGACATAAGATGCCATATTATGTTCAAATACATTACTGTTTTTATTCATAGGTGAGAACTCTTTTCAGAAAAGAGTAGAAAGTAAAAGGAATGAAAATATAAGTATTACAAGGTATGAACATTTGAACATTACTACATTTATGTTAAACAAATGTATCTATTAAATTAAAACAATCAGAATATATCAAAAGGTAGTTATGTCTGTTAAATTCATGATGAATTAATGTACATGATGTGGTTCCATACCTTGAAATGCACTAATGAGTAAATGTCCATTGTTCATACTTTTTAAATTCACTGTAAGGTATTTCCAAATTAACATCTTTGCCTTGAATTAATGAAGATTTTTATTTGAAAATGTTGGAATGATAACATACATACTCAGTAAAAAGGGTTTATGAGAACTAACACACAAAAGGGTATCACATCCACTCACATGAGTCTTGGCATCGCATATTGTTATAAATCAGCATATCTGAATTTACTGTCATTTAACATCCATGTTAGAAATTCAATCTAGGAGTCATTAGTTATATTTTAAAAAGTTACTCACTGTGGTGGGCTTCAGATTCCAAGAAACCATGAAATTGTGTTCACATCTCTGCCTGAACATATTGCAAGGGAAAAAGAAAATTTTTCTTTATGGAGGAGAGTTAATTAAAACAGGATTAAATCTCACAGTCCTATTGTATGGAAATTATTTGAATGGTAACAGCACAGCTTCCTCTGACAACTCGCCCTGCCCTCAACAATTACCAGACAAGTTATTGTTTATTTTCAGACACAAATACTATTAGTTCAAGATAAATTTGATTCAGTTGCCCATTCCCCATCTACGACCTATTCTGGCATGTAATAAGTACAACTGCTTTACATTAAATTGTTGTTTCAACCTGGTTTTAATCTGTTATTTAGGTTATTTAGGTGTTTCTTTGATTATTTTAGACCTATCATAATTGGGACAATGAACAAAGTAAATGAGCTGTTGTAATCAAAATGGTTGCAAACATCAGGCCAGGCTGGACACCATTTGTTCATTATGATAATAATAATAATAATAATAATAATAATAATAATAATAATAATAATAATAATAATAATAATAATAATAATAATAATGTGGACTTTGTATAGTACCTATTCATTCTTTAGACATTGTAACAGCTATATGTATTAGATAACACAAAAATGTACACAATGACAAGATTACAAAGCAAGTAATGTGAAATTACAAAACAAAAATTGTGCTTTCAACAAGGAGGTAAGCATTCTTTAAGTCTCTTGTAGTTGATTTATGGAATGCACATAAAAATAATCTGATTTTATAAACACAGAAAAATAGTACCAACTAGCGACATGTTATTATAAATGGAGTATAATAAGGCTTTATTACGTTTGAAGACCTTAACTATTTTAAAAAGGAGAAGACGATTCAGTTATCATTTATTACTATGGAGTTTGTGTACAGAGAGGGGTAGTCAGAAACGTGTCGACCAGAGTTTTGTCTATGTTAAGCTGAAAGTCCATGCAAATGGAATTGCATCTTGGTGGGGTGAGGAATACATACCATCACAAATGCAATGCAAAACTTACGGCAAATGTGTTTATATACTTTTTCAGACAATGGTGAAGATATCTACTTCGATATGTTTCTGCAAATGATTTGACTTAATCCAGTACTGAATCCAAGATCCGTAATGTTAGTTTCTGTAACTTGCAGCATGCATTGCAATTAAGAAATGTTTCCAACAGATAGAAGTGAAAGATAGCTTCTTCTATTTCTCACAATGTATATACTGGAAAGTTTGTAACAGTGTTAATACTGCAATGCTCAGTCATTGGATTAACAACAAAACAGAGGGTGATTTCAACCATACCATAAAGATGATGGCTGCAATGATATTTAGCGGATATATTGGAATTTTCGATACATTATCAGTCCAAGCACAAATAATAACATTGGGGGCTGGCTTAGAGGATTTCTCCTTCAAATATGTTCCCCAATCACATTACAATAGGAATATTAGCCTGCTTCCTTGTGAATCAGCCGTACTAAAAGATGAAAATCGTCCTATCCTATGGGATTTCAATCATCTGGTGCATATCCCCCTAAGATATGGACATTTCTAGACATCCTAAACTTTTCTTAAAACAAAAGGAATCTTTGCATCATGTTCAGGTGACTCAGATTTGGGCAGGGCATATGATACCACAACAACATAAAAGTATTAAGACTTTGGTCAGTGTGTTTTACACATTGTTCAGAGCTATGGCAGTCATCACTGTGGATATATGATAGAAGTAAAGCTGTCAACATGAAAAGCCAAATATCACCAAAGCTATTTTTTACCTTAGGAGCCCTTGTTTTAGGGGATTGAGGGGTGTTGGGGGGGCAGTTTTCCTACACCTGTTGTCGGTTCCCCCCTCCCTAAAGTGATGCGTACAGTATCTACAGCTATTAGACTGGGACATTTGCAACTGGAAGAACAAACAATTGTGGACTTGCCATCTCAACAAGATTTGTCAAAATCTTAGATGATGTGTCTAATAGAATACAATGCAGTTGTTGGCTTTGGGTTCATTTATTTCATCTCACACCTCTTATATTTCCAATACTAATTGGAATTTGCTTGAGAGTCCTCTCTTTTATAGGCTACCCAGTGGTTTTAATTCAACCTTTACAAAAAGTTGGAGCATGAACTTAGGGCCTGCAATATTTGGGGCATGAGGTATTCATTGGACATGGATGAGCTTAGGGCCTGAAAGATTTGGGGCATGGGTATTCTTTGGACATGGATGAGCTTAGGGCCTGCAAGATTTGGGGCATGGGGTATTCTTTGGACATGGATGAGCTTAGGGCCTGAAAGATTTGGGGAATGGGTATTTTTTGGACATGGATGAGCTTAGGGTCTGCAAGATTTGGGGCATGGGGTATTCTTTGGACATGAATGAGCTTAGGGCCTGCAAGATTTGTAACATGGGGTATTCTTTGGACATGTATGAGCTTAGGGCCTGAAAGATTTGGGGCATGGGGTATTCTTTGGACATGGATGAGCTTAGGGCCTGAACGATTTGGGGCATGGGGTATTCTTTGGACATGGATGAGCTTAGGGCCTGCAAGATTTGGGGCATTGGTATTCTTTGGACATGGATGAGCTTAGGGCCTGATAGATTTGGGGCATGGGGTATTCTTTGGACATGGATGAGCTTAGGGCCTGCAAGATTTGGGGCATGGGGTATTCTTTGGACATGGATGAGCTTAGGGCCTGAAAGATTTGGGGCATGGGGTATTCTTTGGACATGGATGAGCTTAGGGCCTGCAAGACTTGGGGCATGGGGTATTCTGTGGACATAGATGAGCTTAGGGCATGCAAGACTTGGGGCATGGATTATTCTTTGGATATGGATGAGCTTAGGGATTGCAATATTTTGTGCATGGGGTATTCTTTGGACATGGATGAGCTTAGGGCCTGCAATATTTTGGGCATGGGGTATTCTTTGGATATGGATGAGCTTAGGGCCTGCAAGACTTGGGGCATGGGGTATTCTTTGGACATGAATGAGCTTAGGGCCTGCAAGATTTGTAACATGGGGTATTCTTTGGACATGTATGAGCTTAGGGCCTGCAAGATTTGGGGCATTGGTATTCTTTGGACATGGATGAGCTTAGGGCCTGATAGATTTGGGGCATGGGGTATTCTTTGGACATGGATGAGCTTAGGGCCTGAAAGATTTGGGGCATGGGGTATTCTTTGGACATGGATGAGCTTAGGGCCTGCAAGACTTGGGGCATGGGGTATTCTGTGGACATAGATGAGCTTAGGGCATGCAAGACTTGGGGCATGGATTATTCTTTGGATATGGATGAGCTTAGGGATTGCAATATTTTGTGCATGGGGTATTCTTTGGACATGGATGAGCTTAGGGCCTGCAATATTTTGGGCATGGGGTATTCTTTGGATATGGATGAGCTTAGGGCCTGCAAGACTTGGGGCATGGGGTATTCTTTGGACATGAATGAGCTTAGAGCCTGCAAGACTTGGGGCAGGGGTATTCGTTGAACATGGATGAGCTTAGGGCCTTCAAGACTTGGGGCATGGGGTATTCTTTGAACATATATGAGCTTAGGGCCTGCAATATTTGGGGCATGAGGTATTCTTTGGACATGGATGAGCTTAGGGCCTGCAAGACTTGGGGCATGAGGTATTCTTTGGATATGGATGAGCTTGGGGCCTGCAAGACTTGGGGCATGAGGTATTCTTTGGACATGGATGAACTTAAGGCCTGCAAGATTTGGGGTATGGGGTATTCATTGGACATGGATGAACTTTGGGCCAGCAAAATTTGTGGTATGAGATATTCATTGGACATAGATGAGCTTAGGGCATGCAAGACTTGGGGCATGGGGTATTCTTTGGACATGGATGAGCTTGGGGTTGCAAGACTTGGGGCATGGTGTATTCTTTGGACATGAATGAGCTTAGGGCCTGCAAGACTTGGGGCATGGGTATTCTTTGGACATGGATGAGCTTAGGGCCTTCAAGACTTGGGGCATGGGGTATTCTTTGGACATGGATGAGCTTAGGGCCTTCAAGACTTGGGGCATGGGTATTCTTTGGACATGAATGAATGTGCTTAGGACCACCAGATCAGTTTGTAGAGTACCATTTTGACTGGGAATCAACCTTTTAAGTGAGCCATGCCATATACCTGTTTGTTGCACAGAGCTATACAGAAATGTATTTAGCTGATTCATCTATTTAACTGCATAGACCAATTGTTTACTGAACCAGTTGTCCAGCCATCCTAATCTGAGGCATTTCATACCAACATGACACTTGCCTGATTGCTGAAGCAATCACTGGAATAAACCTTTTAAGTCATAGGCCTTTGTGGAGAGATCAAAAATATTCACAAGAAATTGCACAGCTCTTTCCTCCCCACTAAGATGTTTTATCCTGATGTTTACAGAATATCTTATGAAGATAACCTTTGTAGTTCAATTCATTGCACACCAATTCTATAATTTAGTGTATGGTATATATCTTTAAAGAGGCCATGGAGGATGCCAAAGAGTTCTTTTGATTTTGGAGCACCTTGCAATGTAAGTTTTTAGTCAGGTAAATAACATCAAGGCTTCAATGGGAAGAATCTATGACATGTTCTGACATCTCAGCAGAGCAGATGTAGGTTATGACAAGGATTTGTGAGACCAATTAACCCATTTCAAATTTGATTGATCAAGATCCTTCACCCGATTTTCCTAGTGAAATTTATCATAAATACTAACATGGTTGAATTAAAAGTAGTTTAATCCCATAGCACCTCCATGAAACCGATTCATACAAAACATGTCTAGATAGATCTGGCTTCAGCATAATAGGTGATTGAGTTGCTTGCCCTTTAGTTGCCATGAACTACCTACAGTTCAGATCAGATGGTTCATTGATCCAACTAGGCTTCATTGCAAAGTAGAGGCTGCCATGGATGGTCAACCATTCACACTTATTCATTGATGAGTGTAAGGAGGCAGTTATGCATTAACCAGTCCATATGCTTAAAGAATATATCAGGTGCATGGAAAAATGTCCAGGAGGTGCAGATGGAGGTGACTGTTTCAGTCAAAACAGGGAAAAGGGATGTAACTAATATAACCAAGTTGTAGCCTTTCTGATAAAAGGCATTTATACTATGAGATCTCATGACATCAAATATGATATTTTCAGTTAGTGCAATAAGAGCCATCTTTGCACGCCTTACATTTGAATGAAAGATGGCAATCCAATATGTAATAGAGGCTTTTGGCTGGCATGCAGTTTTAATCTTCTTGCAGATACAAGAGCTGAATCTAGTATGTCTGATGGCTTGAGCCCAAACCATCATTAGACTGGTCTAAAGTAAGCACAGTCTTACCATATGTGTAGAACAGCTCTGTAATTTTGATGATTTCTTTGTAAGAAAGTCATAGCTTCCCTCTTTCTCATACATGTATTCTGACATTTCAGCCAACCTGACCATAAGTAGTTTTTTATAAGGGTGTAGTTTAGCCTCATTGGGAGAAGAATCTTTTTTCTGACCATGGTAGAGGTAGGATGAAGAGCATTGCTTTCTCCTAATACCTATTCTCCAAATGTTTCTTCTAACTTTTATGATTTGTACATTGTATGAATAATCTGGATAACTATATTTGATTTCTGATACATGATTGCAAACAAACATTCTTTGTAACATTTTTGGAATAATGTGTGCCAGCAAAATTATTAGTAACATGTATTTTTAACTTTTGCCTTGGATGTAGCAAGCATTTCGAACTGTCATGTTTATGCATACTTGATTTCGGGTACAAACAAATTGCAGTTAATACTATGAATTTATGTTTATGGTAAACAAGATGTTGTTTCATTGTTTCCTCACTACCATCTCTTTTATACAGATGTGTTGAAAATGTACCTGTACCTTGCAGAGTACTTTTTTGTTTGTGTCAATATCCCATTAAGTTATGACAAATATCAATCATGTTATCAAGCAAAATGTATCTCTGTTTCTTAAATACATATGTACCTAGATCATCATTAACATCATAGATCTGAAACCCATTTAAAGTCTTTTTAAAAAATAAGGTAGGTACAGAATATACTCCATGTACTTTTTGTAAGGCAAGTCCAGCAGTAAGTGACAAAAACCCATGTATGCCATCTGATAATAATCAATAGTCTTTGTTATACTGTTTACTCCTAACAAACTGCAAGACCTGAATCTGTTCTCATTATGCATTGGCAGATATCTATGTAGTGTGCAGTTTGCTCTGACTTATATGCAAGTATATATGGTACTGTAATTACCTTACCTATAAGCAAGCATATATGGTACTGTAATTACCATATATCTTGGGACAGTACCTTGTTCTGTCAGTCTGATTTGGAAGTTGGAGTCATGTTGAGGAAAATTAACTAGTGTTAGTAATGATGAAACAAACTGACCTCATAGATGAAGTTGCTACTTTCTATAAACCATCATGGAAAAAATATTTTGAACTGAAATGTCTCAGAACCTATTATGAATTACAGAATTATTTTTTTCAAAATAATAAAGGGTCTCCAGCTTTATGATGTCAAAGCATGCATGGTAAATATGGAAATATTGGAGTTATTTTTTTTACTCAAAACATTCTTTTCAGGTTGCTGTTGGCTGGGTGGCCTAAGGTGCTTGCCTTTACATATCATTTACATGTCTCACCTTCTGTCCAAATGAGGTTTCGACTTGGTTTTAAAAAATGTGGCTATGGGAGAAAACTTTCATTAGTTTACTGTGGATCATTGGGTTTTTTCCAGGGTCTTGGTTCTTCCTCAGCTTAATATACTGGCTGCCATGTATTGCCAGATGAAAACTAAATCTGTACAGAACACTATTACTATATAAGCCACTGTTATGACTATGGTTTTAAACTAAGTTGCAGAAAAAAAGTTAAAAGCAAGTTAGTAAACTTCAAAATATAATTTATTTCCCAAGAATACAAAGTGAAAATATAAAAGGAACTTACAGTATTGTGAATCAAATCTCAAATAATCCTATAAGTTCTATTGCAAATCCAAAAGCTGACATGCACAGTGTTCTGAATGAATTCCATTATTGAATGTGCAGATGTGCCAGTATCCTGAATGAGCTGATGTGCTAATAATCGGGATGTATCACAAAGATATGATCCAGTGAATTTAAAATAATCTCAAATTAATGATTTAGCCCAAAATGGCAATGAACACTTTGTAATTCTAATGAATAATTTTTAAACAAATGATTCCTCTCTGAATATATTAGAAAACAAAACCAGACAGGGATTAGAGGTAACTAGACCACCCCAGCTAATGGGAGAGTACACCTCTTATTTCCTGTCAGACATCACTTATATGCATTCTGAAATTGGCCTATGTTGCAATAACTTTTTCTGAAAACAATGTCATTTTAATAGAAAATTACCCCAAAATTCTAGCAAGGTCAGGTCTATTTACTTAAAGTTTAGCAGCCAACCTGAAAAAACATCATGAAGATCATTTTTTGTTTGCATATTGTTTACAAATGATCGTTATCAAAAAATATAATCTATAACCATGGACGAAAATAGCTATGTAATATGTTATTTACAAATGATTATTACAATTTTCAACCACTGACTTAAGGTAAACTCACAATGTAGGTATAAATAACAGTTATTATAAATTATTTTTTACAGTGGAGCAGAAGACAAACATGGGTATCTCTGGGATCGTCATTACGGGATCTGCTTAAATAGGTTCCCACATTCCGATGTTGTGAATGCTGTTGCCTTCAACCCTTCAGACCCAGAAATGCTTGTGACGGTCAGTGATGACTTCTCCATTAAGATCTGGCGGTCACTGAACATGGAGAAGAAGCTTCACAAGGTCAAACTAGAGCAATGCATAAAACAGGAGACAAGCCTTCAAGAGAATGTAGCTGAGGCTTCTATGGAAGCCCCTACTACAGTGAAGCGGAGTTCAGACTAAGAAAATCTTAGAAAGTGTCTGCTTCAAAAGATTGAAGAGTTCTGTGACAATGCAGATCTTTTTTCATGAAATGTGAATGACAGGTCTGAATTGGACATTGTGGACAGCTAGCACCTGATGTCTGACAGAAGTGTATCAATATATTAGTTGAAGATTATATGCGATTATATGCCATGTTTACTGTGTAAAAAGACTGGACTGTTAGACGTGTATATAATGTAACATTATAGTACTTGTGTTCTCTGTATTATCACATTGTAACATTACATTTACAGTTACAGAATTAGAAAGTTGACCACTTGTGGCTGTGTAACATATAAAATCCACTCAAGCTGTGTACAACAATCTTGATCTGCCATAGCATAACATGCTTTCAGATCAGGGTCTGTGTTGTTTGTTCTTCTAATTCTATCGAACTACACAGACCCAGATCTGTCATTGCATTATGTAATGGCAGATATGGGTCTGTCCAGTTTACAGGTAGACTCATAAGCAAGTATATATGGTAGTTATAACTACTTTGCACACTGCTACACTAATGTGTGGGTTATATTTAAAAGCAGTTGTCATGTCATCATGGTACACCACTCACTTGATAACTCGAGCCCGGATAACTCTCGAACCCGCTTATAACGCGGTGTCCGGCATGGCTCCCAATCTTTTTTCAAAGGAAAAATGTTTTAAAATGTGTTAAATTTGAAAAAAAACCGCAATAAGAATTAGTATATTGAACCTTGTTACATACTGTATAATATGCAACTTTTTGTACACAAAATATAATTATAAATCATTAATTTTTGTAAAAACAAAATGGGAATACAGTATTTTTGATCTTTTATGCAAACATAAATCTTAGTGGAAATTTTATGTCCAATAACTTAACCCATTTTTCAAACACAAAGAGATCTATACGAATAATTATGATACATTTAAATAATTATTATTTTGATAACTGGATTGTGTACGAAAAATTAAAAGGTACGAAAAATTACATGAAATACGGTAGCTCATTGTATCATCGGAAATGGTGATTATTGCCATAAAGATAGACTCCATATCATGAAATTTTCAAGTTCTAATTAGACGTCTCATATTATGTTTGGGGATTTTTGAGAGAAAAGGTTGTTAATCGTCTGTAAATAATCATTCTGGTGAAACAGGATTAACAAAATATTATGCTAAGAGGTGGCAACAGATGATAAAATAAACACTACTTAAATGTCTTGCTATGTGAAATTCACGTTTTAATCCTTTAATTTTGCTTAAGTGTAAACACTAGAATTACAACATATTCTCTTCTATGAAAACATGAAAATAGTCAATCATCCGTCACATCGAAACCAGTGAGTACTTCTATGAGAACCTAAATAAATGCCAGTTTTGATTTGATCAACAACTTGGGGAAGTGTTTGATGCATTAAACAAAAATCAATTAAAGGACACCTGTGTTGTTTTATCACTGAATATGTCTTTTGTATCAAATCAAGCAAGAGAAGTACAATTAAAAAATCAAAGGCAGCATGCCGATTGCAGCATAAGTTCTTGAGGTCATTACCATTCTCAAAATTCATTTTATTTGACCAGTCGCAAATAGTTTCACATTTTTATGTGATATTTTTAAAATATTTTTATCACTTTTGGAGATTCCAGCACCGACATAGAATTAAACAATTTTCATTGTTGGGAGAAATACGCTCAGCGAATCAGGAAGCCGCATGTAAATATCCAAACCAGCTCAGAGAGAAAAATCACCCGTGAACAATACACAGAGGCGGCAGAGAAATCAAAGAGTAAAAAAAAATGAGCAGATGTTTTGAAAATGTGAAGTTATATTTGTCAAAAGTGTCACAAACTGCAAGTATTATCGTGTTTTAATTTACGTTATTTTAAATTTGTAGACCTATTAAATTGATGTTAGTAATGGCTAACCCTTGTAAAAATAATTTCATTTTACTTCTACCGCAATCAAATCGACCTGTCGTTTGATCAACATTGTGGTTTTTTTTAATGTGTGTTGATCTTGTTTATAAAAAAATATACTTCGGATCAAACAAGAATTTATCCAATTAAACACAATCATTTGTGAAATAGTACACAATGTGCAAAAATCATATGTGTTAAGCCAATGGAAAACGTGTGGATTATTGTTCTGATGATCTCCTCAATATCCTGTAAGTTATCCTCAAAACTAATGTTACTCTGTGATGACAAAAGTAAACAATGTACACCGCAATGAAGAAATATTTAATCATAGTTAATCATAGTACGATTATTGAGTATTCAACGCTAACATGCCAAACCAACCCACCCACCCCTTTTGCCTGTGTACGGCGATCGGTTTATTTGTTTTGTTGTTTGTTATAGGTCCCTCGATAACTCGCGCCCTCGCTTATAATGCGGTCGATGTTTTTGGACCCCGTTGTGCACGAGTTATCGAGGGAGTGGTGTATTTAGTACAGCTATTTAAAGTATAGGAAGAGCTCTCATGGTGGTCAGCATTGGTATTCCTATCAGCATTAGCTTTTGTGTTCATCTGGGTTGGAGCAGATTGTCAGATATAATGTAACTTTACCAAGACTATGTTCATTTTAGTAAACTTTCATCATCTCATTTTAAATTAAATCGAAGCTATTTAAGTTGTCCAGTTGGACTATTTTTTTTTAATCATTTTTTTTTGTTGAAGCTTTGTGCAATTTATGAAAAGAGCTTGTTTCCGTGTTTAGCACTGTTTTTGAGGCATTTTTTTATGATGAAATTTTGTGTGGGGATGCATCAGTAATAGCATCATATGACCAATTAGCATCATATGACCAATTAGCATCATATGACTAATTAGCATCATATGACCAATTAGCATCATATGACCAATTGGCATCATATGACCAATTATCATCATATGACCAATTAGCATCATATCACTAGTTAGCATCATATGACTAGTTAGCATCATATGACCAATTAGCATCATATGACCAGTTAGCATCATATGACCAATTAGCATCATATGACCAATTAGCATCATATGACTAGTTAGCATCATATGACCAATTAGCATCATATGACCAATTAGCATCATATGACTAGTTAGCGTCATATGACCAATTAGCATCATATGACCAATTAGCATATTATGACTAGTTAGCGTCATATGACCAATTAGCATCATATGACCAATTAGCATCATATGACTAGTTAGCATCATATGACCAATTAGCATCATATGACTAGTTAGCATCATATGACCAATTAGCATCATATGACCAATTAGCATCATATCACTAGTTAGCATCATATGACCAATTAGCATCACATGACCAATTAGCATATTATGACTAGTTAGCATCATATGACCAATTAGCTAGTTAGCATCATATGACCAATTAGCATCATATGACCAATTAGCATCATATCACTAGTTAGCATCATATGACCAATTAGCATCACATGACCAATTAGCATATTATGACTAGTTAGCATCATATGACCAATTAGCTAGTTAGCATCATATGACCAATTAGCATCATATGACCAATTAGCATCATATCACTAGTTAGCATCATATGACCAATTAGCATCATATGACCAATTAGCATATTATGACTAGTTAGCATCATATGACCAATTAGCATCATATGACCAATTAGCATCATATGACCAATTAGCATCAAATGACCAATTAGCATCATATGACCAATTAGCATCATTTTACTAGTTATAAAAGGTTTACTGTAACCTATATTTCATACTTGGTTATTTTTTTTAAAAAAGTTATTTCTCACTGTACTTTGTATGGTCATGAAACTTGAAGGATAAATGTCTATGATTAATGCACCACTTTAATAAAAAAAATAGGTCACTAGCCTACATTTATGCTTAACTGACTGTCCTTCCATGTTCACGTTAGAGTGAGTTTCTTCATACTGAAATGGGATGCAACTGTTGTTCTTTGAAAAGTTGAGATTAAATGTCGTCCTGCATCTGCCAGTTGTTAATTTTGTTGTAGTCTGAATGTTATAAATTCCATGTTTAGGTGTGGGATAGGTAAAACCCATTAGAGTGATATGTGGTTGGGAAATACAACCAGACTTGTGTTAGATAGGGAAAATACAACTAGAGTGTTGTATGATTAGAAATACAACTAGACTAGTGTTTAGTATAAAAATAGTGCCACATTTGTTAAACCCACTAGTCTAGAGATGTGTGATAGGGAAATACAACAGAGTGTGTGGGATTTGGAAATAGAACTAGACTAATATGGGATAGGGACATAGTATGGAATAGGTAAGTCCCACTTTAGTGGTGTGTGATAGGGAATAGATCCAAACTTGAGTAGGATGGGGAAATACCATCAGAGGACCAGAATTTAGTGATGAGTTCCTGCCCACAAAATAGTGGGATTTCCTTATGTCAAACCATTGTATATTATTTTCATTGCATTTCTATAATTCCTGTATTAAATCATGCATAAAGCCAAAATAGGAGAACTTGTTGGAAAAATTGAATAATATAATTTATGTTGGGGTGTGCATTGAGACAAAGGAAATCTCATTCATGGTGTTATATTAGTTGTCTTCCATGAGGCTGTATTTAATGGTGAGACAATGTATCTCCTTGACTGAGATTTCCTTATCTCAGTGCAAGAAGCAAAATGGATTATTTTTATCACCCAGTTTCTTCATTTCAAATAAATAATCCTTCATGTTTGATATGTACTTGAGCACATTTCCACATACATATTTCATCAGGTACTATTTTTCCTTCAACTTTTTTCAAGAGTTCATTTGGTTTTAGAACATTTTATAATTATTTCAATACAATCACACTGTATCTGCCACTTCTGTAAAACAATACCAATGCCAGAATGTAATGAGTTATATGCAGTTGCAAAAACAGTGCATTAATACAAAGAAGGACATGCCATGATTTGGTAATCCATAGTACACTAATTCTGTGTGGGTGAAAATAGAAAAGAAAAACCAGTTTTAATTGTCTTCCAATATTATCAAATTCATTTATTGGATATCATATGAAACTAACATAAAGTAATTAAGTTTGTTTATACAGTCCTACCCACTAATGTTGACATCACTTAAGTCGATAAGCCACCTATTTTGACCAAAAAAAAATCTCCTGGTTCTTTGGTCTGCTATTATTGGCAAAATTTGTCATGCTTATGTTGTCATCGAGATAAAAAATATAAACATACATGTCGACAGAAGCCCTTGGTTCCAGCTTTAACCAATCCTTAGTTTTCTAATCATTTGAATTGAAACCGAGTGGGTTTTCTCTGTTTGGATTAAATGAATAACACAAACACTTAGCGATGAATGATTGAAATTTATAAAATGATTATATATATATGTCTGTGTGTGTGTGTGTGAATACAAAACAAATGCACTGAATCTCGCACTCCTATCATACAATTGATGCAATTTATCCTACATACACTCATGAAAAGATAAAAGAAAAAAAATACAAAAATTATTCATTGGCCTCTAGCCTAAAATGAGAAGTACAAATATACCTTGTATCATGTAAAATGAGATTTATGTAATCTCTTGTACACATTAAGTTTCGAGATTTACGAAATCTCATGAGATAGAACAGACAAAAGAAAATGAGCAATACTCGTAATGTTATTACTATCGCTTCGACTAAACAATACTGCATTCAACTAAATACACAAATAGATGAACATAACATCACTGTAAACTGGAATAGTCATTCACTTGACAAACTGTCACTCTACAATTTATCCAATATATGAAATGAAACTAGTTTTCCAGATCCCTTTTTTATCAATCCACGTTCATATACATCATGAATCCCTTATATATATTCATTCATAAACACATATATATATAAACGTAGACGTAGACGGCATGCTACAATATAGATAGATAATCCAATCATGGACAGCTATAGTCAGCTCTTATCGGACACTAAATCTCCCATAAGATATTGTCAGCTTCAATAAGACACCTTCAGCCCCAAGAAAACATCATCTGTACAAAAATTTCCAATAAGCTCCAATAATGTCCATTAAGCTCCCATAATGTCCATTAAGCTCCCATAGTGTCCACTAAGCTCCCATAGTCTAATAGTATCCAATAGGCAAAACCAAGCTATTTATTACTAAAATGGTAATAACAAAGCATGCAATGTAACAAAGCTTCATCATTGGACATAACATAAAACCGAGAAAAGGTTTCACAAATCAAATAAAACAAAACTTTGACACTTACCCCTATGACCCGAGACAGTAGTGGATAATACCCACACCACTGACAAAATCCAAATGACTTGTGTCTCAGTACGAAATGAATCAAGTTTAAATCCATAGGAGTGAATAATAGTTATGGTCAAATGTATACCATGCTTTTCTGTGACTTTCCTTCACATGTAATTTCGAAATCACTTTACCTGGTGGCAAGTGATTCACCCCAGTTAATGTACACATGCACAACAAATAAAAGTGGAAAATAGATTCAAAGCAAAAGCAAGTTATTTATAACCTTTTACTGTGGCAATGTCAACAAGCTGCCAGTTCCAACCCATACTTTGTTCAACAATTAGTTGATCTTGCTGTCAGGCTTTATTTTTACTGCCTAATCATTTATGTCGACCAGCTGCCAGTTCTGACCCTAACTTTGTTTTACATTTAGTTGATCTTGCCACCAGGCTTTAATTTTCTCTTCTAATCATTTATGTCAGCAAGTGGCCAGTTCCAACCTGTACTTTATTCCACATTTAATTGATCCTGCCACCAAGCTTTAATATCGTGGTCAGATTAAAAAAGCAGGCTTTTGTTTGGTTCTATAAAGATGGCCTCTTGTGGTGACTTATATAAAAGCAATGAAAATTGATCTGATTTGATCTGAAATCTGATCCGATCTGAAATTTGACCTGAAATCTGATTTGATCTGATGAAATCTGATGTGCTGTGAAAGATTGCTTTTTAACTTTATTTATATTTACAATGGCTACCAATGGCAGTGTAAATGCAGATTAAATTTACAGCCTCTGGAAACTAAATATCTACCTTTAAGGAAGTTGAGGGTGGGGCATCTCACAAAGATGTCTGTGAAAAGTTTTTAATGTATTGAGCAGACATTGTTACAATATTATATTGTAAGAACCATTTTCTATTGATACCTCATTAGCATGTGTCAATGTATACAATATTATGCCTTCGTTAATCATATCAGCTGCATATCTCATTTACTTTTATGTTCTTTTCATGATGATTTCTGAAACTATGTACAAGTACTGTTTAAACCAACTTGTTGACAGGTTTTCATTTTCCTGTGAATCGCCCATTCCCTTGGTAGCATCATTAGACTGACCAAAATCTAGGCCAATTGAAGTACATGTACTACAAGTGTGTAAATAACAACTATGCAACCATGTGCTTATGCTGACATTGAATAATCATAGTGAATGTTTTTCTCATATCAGAATGTGACAGATACAGTATTTTATAGTGGATTTTATTACACAGAAGTAACTACATCACTGTCTGCGTGGGTTTGAGTTTAAGATTCGGCGAATGTGATATGTGAGAAAGCTTGCCAGTAGCTTCTTGTGGGTCGGTGGGGTTTTTTCCGTGGATTTCCCGGTTTCTTCCTCCACCATTAATACTGGCCACCATGTATTGCCTATCGTGTGCTGAAAAATAGCGTTAAGCCCCAGAACAACAACAACAACAAAAGTAACCAAAATGTAATTTGTCAATATACAAATGTATTTGACACTGGATTTGTCTTCATGTAATCAAAATTTGCATTGTTTGTTTTCTCAAAGTGAAAATGCTAATCGCTGATGACAGGTCACCTCTTACTGTATCTTTTTCAGACCCCCCTCCCCCAAACATTTATCTCGACATCCACCTATGTTGACAATATTTTCTCAGGCCTAAGGATGTTGATATAAATGGTAGGACTGTATAATAAAATATTTTAACTTTCTGAAAAAGTTGTTAATATCAGGTCATCAGGTGCATTCATATGGGATAGGAGTATCCCATCTCACTGTCTCAATATTTGGAAAAAGTCATTTTCTTTTATTCAGGTTTGAATTTCCTATCATTATGTTTAGGCTTATATGAACAGATCACTTATTCTTATTTGGATGAAGTCTTGGGGGAGTGGGGGGTTGGTTTACATGCACTGACCACCTTTGGGACCTCAGAAGACACTTTTTGAGTCTCAAAAACCACCCAGAGCTGGGAATATAGCAGGTATGTGTATGAGTAAGATATTCTTAATATGAGATGTCAGCAGGTGCCCTTGATATGAGATATCAGCAGGTGCCCTTGATATGAGATATCAGCAGGTGCCCTTGATATGAGATATCAGCAGGTGCCCTTGATATGAGATATCACCAGGTGCCCTTGATATGAGATATCACCAGGTGCCCTTGATATGAGATATCACCAGGTGCCCTTGATATGAGATATCACCAGGTTTCATAATATAGTCTGAACTATTTTGGCATCCGAATGCTAAGTCATGTAACAGTTCTAATTATTTTCTTTTAGAATTGTGGACCTTAAACATTACCAGCATGGTACAGTCACATACCAATGTATTAGGATATATTACATTTTATGGTTTTAACTATCTAAGTAGAAGCAGTTTAAGCTTGTTCACTTCATTTGTTCAGAACCGTTTTCATTCACTTTTTTTCACCTGTTGTGTAAATATGATATTGTATTCTGTGTACATGTTGTTTTTAGCGTGTTAAAAGTTCTAAAAGAATCATTTTGTGTATGTGCAGAATTTATACAAAATATATCAGTATTGTTGTAGAAAACGAGTTTGTTTACCCTTATTTTCCTTTTTTATATAGATATATATATATACCATAAACATCAAAAATTAGTCAAGACATAATACACCAGACAATCAGAATCCACAAAGTCTGTTCCACCAGGATCCCAACTGAATAGTGTAGATTTTGATAAGGCAATGATGTTTATGACAGCAGATGCACCAGCCAATGGGAGTCAACATGGTCTGTTCCACTAGGATTGCAAATGAAGAGTGTACATTTTAATCAGACAATACTGTTTATAACAGGACATCTGGGTTTTTTTTATCTCCACTCTTTAGGAAAGGATATATCATTCATACCCTCTGACTGCATGCCCTAAATCATTGGGTAAAATAATCACCAAATTTGGTTTCTAGTATTTATCTTTGATGACCATTTAAAATTGGAGTATCAATTTGAGCCACTGCGATGGAATCAAAGTCATATATACACAGGATTGCAGTTTGTTAAATTTCTAAATATTTTTTTTCAAAATGCACTGGAGGAGGATACAAATATATTTGGTAGATTTTGGATTATGATTCTTTGCAAATTATCTGAACATTACTGGAGATCAGCAGTAAAAAGGTTATGGAGTTTTGAGAGACATGCATAGGGATTTGACATGACAGACTTAAGCTGCATTTGTATGTACATAATACGTCAATGAATTTTGTTGTTTTTTGCAAATGCTGTAAATTCCTAATTTACATGAGCATTATGGACCCGAGAAATCTTGCTCATGTTGAATTCATCTGACTTGAATCACTCCATCATTAAGCCCAATTTCATCCTGTTTGAACACATGCAAAATTGGAAGTTACTTCGTAGGAAAAGCTTGCCGTGCATTTGCATATATATGTGAATGACATGCATGTAGGGGTTTAATTTTTGCCAATACAATTACTTGATGGGAATAAGTAGAATGTGCCAAAATTGGGAGTTTCCTGTACACTAATCTAGCTTATATATTGTCTTCTTTTTCTTCATCTGCATGGAATTTAATTATTTAATTATCCTACTTAAGCAAACAAAATTTGTTGAGTCTCTTATTATGTCTTTGGGGAACATATACTGATGTTTCAGTTATTTTATGCTAGGAGTTTTAGACAGTTTTTATGGATGTTATTTTTAAACCTAGTATATTGTCATTGTTGTTTTATTTCTTCATTGTTGTTTTGATTTAAGTGGAAAATGAATATATTGCTTCTCTGTTTGGATTATTTATATTTTAAAATGATCTATTTGACCTCTGTTTACTGGGTTTTTATAATGTACTGTCAAGCATGTTCCCCAAGGAGTCAAGCCAGAATTGGCCTTTTATAGACAGGTGGTAATTCTAAAGAAGGTCTTGACAGGGAAATAAATGAATGGAAAGAGAGAAGGGATTAGCTTGAGAAAGCATATAAAGTATCTGAAATCTTGAATAAATACAAAATATTATCATTAGTATCTTTTGGAATTAATTTTGACTCAAATCAAATAAACTCTTAACTTTTGACATTGAAGACATGAAAAATATCCAGGTTTTTGCTTTAATATTATATTACAGAAAAAGTTCACACTAAAATTCTATTGCTTGTTGATGGTTATTATATTCATTATTATTATTATTATTATTATTATTATTATTATTATTATTTTTATCAAAATAGATAGCTGACATAAAGATTGACTGGCCTGTCTGATAGACTTTTAATACAAGGGTCACTGGGTCAATAGTTACTCTAATATTGTTACTGTTATTGCAGTCATTGTTGTTGATGTAGTGGTGGATCTAGTTGTTATTGCTTTTATCTTTGACTTAAAACATAGTTTTTAAAGTCCACATTATACTGTGATTGTGTCATTTTTGCTAAACAATCACTGACCTTTACAACGTGCATTTTAGGGAGAAAAAGAAGGTTTCATTGCTTCTTTCTCCTTGTTCTATTCAGTCTTTCCTCTGTGTTTTACTAACGTGATTACATACATTATGTTACTGATTTACAATTAAAGAAATATATTTGAATCATGTTTATGATTTTATTTTGTCAATAAATACCCACATTTGTCATTCTGTGTGAAATGCTTGCCAAACAAGAGGTGAGTTTTAAACTCGGCAGAATTCAAGTTTTTTTAAACTTTATTTGTATTTTTATGTTCACTTTCTTTTGAACTTGCTCATCTCAGTTTCTTAATTTTATTTTTTTTTTATTCCTATCCTATGACAGGCAATTAACCTAGTGAAAAATTATTGAGTCATTTTTTTGTCTCTTTTTTTTTTTCTTAATTACTTGTTGATTGTCAAAAGGCATGGACTGTTCCTAGCAATGCTTGCCTAAAATTTCCTATTGTTCTGTTATGGATAGTTTTATGAGACACTTTATTTGGGTTTATGGAATCGGAAAATTATATACTCCAGGATGTTCTCAGTTTTATTGATATGTTTCTTCTAGTACCAATGGTTACCCTAAGCTTATAAACACATTATACTGAACAGTCCTCCTTCACTCTTACACCTTTGAGACAATGTCACACTATAACACTGTGAGATACCATAGTCTGTGCAATGTCACACTATAACACTGTGAGATACCATAATAGTCTGTGCAATGTCACACTATAACACTGAGATACCATAATAGTCTGTGCAATGTCACACTATAACACTGTGAGATACCATAATAGTCTGTGCAATGTCACACTATAACACTGAGATACCATAATAGTCTGCAATGTCA
Organism: Potamilus streckersoni; assembly: GCA_016746295.1. Lineage (NCBI taxonomy): Eukaryota > Metazoa > Mollusca > Bivalvia > Unionida > Unionidae > Potamilus > Potamilus streckersoni. The sequence goes on from JAEAOA010001086.1 coordinate 977,628, forward strand.
CACTATAACACTGTGAGATACCACAATAGTCTGTGCAATGTCACACTATACCACTGAGATACCATAATAGTCTGTGCAATGTCACACTATAACACTGTGAGATACCATAATAGTCTGTGCAATGTCACACTATAACACTGTGAGATACCATAATAGTCTGCAAGATAAGGTAACAGTGAGAGTGTAACACTGAGACACTATTATTCTGTGTTTGAAACAGAACAGTCTATGAGATGCAATAACACTGAGATTGCTTTTAAAAATTACATTGCAATCAATTTGACTGCTAAATGCGGAAATGGGGAAAACCATTCAGTATAAGGGACCATTTTACAATGAATTGCATTATAATAATTTAGCTGCTAAATATGAAATGGGAAAACCACCATATAGAAGGAACCATTTTACAATGAATTTAAATTATACGTAATTTAGCTGCTACATAATTAAATAGGTAAACAACCATATAGAGGGAACAATGTTGAAAAGAATTAAATTATATATATAAATATAAAATGGAGAGGAAACCACTATATACAAAGGAACTATGTTACAAGGAATTACTGTACTGGTTTGATGTCAAGCCTCCATGCATACACTCTCTTATTGTTTTACAGAATTGAATATATAATTTCGGTGGGGCTGTGCATGATACATTGATATACAAAGGGTTTTTGTACCTGTTCAGCATATACATTATATATATATATATATATATATATATATATATATATATATATATATATATATATATATATATATATATATATATATATATATAAAATCTAAATAATTAGGACAAAGTTGTTTCCATTTAATGTTAATTTGGATCACATTAAGCAAGCATTTTTCTAATTAAAGCTGCTTTCCCTTGAAAGAGGTTGTAAAATGAAACAATGGTGTATATTAATATTGCTTTTTATCTTTCATAATGGTTCATAATGAAAAAGGATTATATTAAAAAATGTATGCAGCCACTGTGAAGATAAGGAAAAAAGGCTTTCAAAGGGTCCCCTTTTCCATCAGGTGGATGAAATAACATAAACTATAATGATTTTCATTGCATGATAAACATTGCATTTGGAAACACGTAGGTAAAAACTAGCAGCATGGAATATACTGCTGTTCACAGCTCACATATTATTAACTATAATGTCAGCACATGAAAGCATAAGGGATCTTTCTTCTATCATTTAAATTAAATTAAGCTAAATTAAAATTTGTAAGTCATAAAATGTATCCAATTTGAATTCAGCAGGATGACAAGATCATCAAGACAGACATGTTGGATTTCATATTACCACCATTTTAATTTAGTGCATAGGCATGACAGTGAACACCTGGTGTAAATATGATTGTCCATTAAGGAGTAGCGATACAAAAATGTAAAAGATACAAAAATGTAAAAGACGGGTGCTATGTTGGCTGTGTTGTAAGTTAGATTGGTACCAAATCCATTTAGGACCGACCATATAATCACTGAAAGTCTTTTAGTTAAAACATCCTTAAACAAAATGACGATCCACTCAGGAAGAACAGTCATAATAGCATTTTCAAAATAGCCTTCATGGAGATAAAAGTAGCAACATTTTAAATTAAAATAAGTTGCAATGTATTAAATGTCTTTTATCAGTATACATTTTTCATAGGATATCAAACCAGTACACATTTCATTTTGACACTTCTGAAAATCACAAGATGTCATTTAGTGCAAACACCATGCCAGTATGATGTTTCCATCACAAAAACTCATTTAGTGCAAACCCCATGCCAGTATGATGTTTCCATCACAAGACCTCATTTAGTGCAAACCCCATGCCAGTATGATGTTTCCATCACAAGACCTCATTTAGTAGTGCAAACCCCATGCCAGTATGATGTTTCCATCACAAGACCTCATTTAGTGCAAACCCCATGCCAGTATGATGTTTCCATCACAAGACCTCATTTAGTAGTGCAAACCCCATGCCAGTATGATGTTTCCATCACAAGACCTCATTTAGTGCAAACCCCATGCCAGTATGATGTTTCCATCACAAGACCTCATTTAGTGCAAACCCCATGCCAGTATGATGTTTCCATCACAAGAACTCATTTAGTGCAAACCCCATGCCAGTATGTTTCCATCACAAGACCTCATTTAGTGCAAACCCTATGCCAGTATGATGTTTCCATCACAAGACCTCATTTAGTGCAAACCCCATGCCAGTATGATGTTTCCATCACAAGACCTCATTTAGTGAAAACTCCATGCCAGTATGATGTTTCCATCACAAGACCTCATTTAGTGGAAACCCCATGCCAGTTTGATGTTTTCATCACAAGACCTCGTTTACGTTTATTGGAACCCTGATTCATTCAGGAAGAGTGGCAGTAACTATATTTACAAAATGGCAGCTATTGTCGTCATGTTAGAGGTCAGATATCATTTTTCACTTCGTAATTATCTGCATCTGATAAGGTTTTTATGAGGACCTAATGTCACAAAATATTTGTGAAAGAGTATTTAGTGATACAAAGATTTTTTAAAAAATGAATCTAGCTGCATATATATATATATATATATATATATATATATATATATATATATATATATATATATATATATATATATATAGAGAGAGAGAGAGAGAGAGAGAGAGAGAGAGAGAGAGAGAGAGAGAGAGAGAGAGAGAGAGAGAGAGAGAGAGAGAGATGCTATACTGTTGGAAAATGATTATTGTTACTTGCTACAGTTGTCTACAATATTACAATATATGTGTTTTGCTTTTGTGACTAAGCGCAAGAACTGCGTAAAATTCTAGGAGTAAAATGAACCAAACTTACATATGTTGAAAAAGAAATATCCTTGAATGAAAGACGAGTTTAAATATACATACTGCTGTAGATGAAAAACAATATACAAACAATACATTTCTCAAAGGAATTGGAATTTTCCAATTATTTCAAGAAAATTCCATATTTGTCTCTTCATTAAACATTTGAATTGAAGTATCAATAACAAATTTAAAATTTAGAACATATTCATTCGATTCCACATATCTTTTAAATCAGTCAATTCACATGTAATTGTAACTCACCATAAAACAATGAGTTACAGTACTACAGTGCCGTTGGTATAGTGTTCACACCTGTGCAATCTTACTGCATCTCGACACTAATTCACAGGTGCTAGACGGTTATGAAACTGATTTGTATAGCAGTAGATTGAGGTCAAGGGTTCTAACTATTTGATTAATTGTTACGACTGTCTTTTCTTCAAGCAATTTTAAAACATACATGTTAATAGGATGAATCCTCTTTATAAATAGTGAGTCTCGTAAAAGCAAATCACAAAACTTACATTTATGCACTACTGTCTTGCGTTTGGTGTTGTGCTTGACGTTTATATGTCCAGTACTGTTCTTGCTAGTATTGGAACTTGACCATGTCTTGCGTAGCTGTTACTGTATTAGTACATGATAACGTAGGTAAGTGTGGCCTATATTTCACAGTTTAGAGGCCATGGTTAAGTTGTCACGTTTGACTCATGACCGCATACAGATTTTTGCATATAGGTTATCCTTTGTAGAATCGCAAAACTACAAGAAAATGAATTTTAATTAGTTTAGCTATCATATCACACGCCTAGGTCACTGTGATCCATATTTTACTCTTTAGTAACTTCAATTGAACGTGAATTTGAAGGTCGTTTCATGAGCAAAGTTTATACTACAATCGTAAGAACTTGATGATGAAATGCATCTCTTGTTACTAGTGCGAACTGTTTTTTTGGGGGTTTTTTTTGTTTTTTTCACGTTTTACTAGCATTAGTTAAGAATTATGTCGATCTCACGACTCCTTAGTTTTGCTCAGTTTGGGGACATGCTTAATGTATAATATCCTACTTTCAATCATAAAAATCGAATCAATGCATGTATCTTAACAGTTTATTTAAAATGGGTTCCATTGCCTGTGTATCACATTCCAGATAGTCGCTGAAGTTTGTGTTTAACGTTTACTTTCTAGACACTTTTCACAATAAAGATGTTAAACTTATTTATTCGATGCTCATCTTTTTTATAGTATTACAGTTAAAGCAAAACAGGTCATTGTGGCATATTTAACTGTCATTTGCTTGATTGTTGAGCTTACCCCATCATAACATATGTTATACATTTAATCGAAAACCTTGCTGTGAGCAATATGTCGACCTTCTTGGAATAAATTAAATGCTGTGCTTTACGTTCATTTGTTTTGTTTTTTTTAGATAGCCTACTTGTCAAATTAGAATCATGGTGACTTACCAAGAGACTAGACTATTAGAAATATAGAGATTGATACTTGGAGACTGGATACATATCAAATTAAAGTCATATAAATTGATGCTTGTAGACAAAATACTTATCAAAGTCATAGAAATTGATACTTGGAGAATAGATACTTATAATATTAGAGTAACAGAGATTGACACTTATAGAATGTTAGATATATGGAGATGAGATACTTGGAGACTGGATACTTGTTATATTAGAGTCATAAAGATTGGTACTTGGAGACTGGATACTTATCGTATTAGAGTCACAGAGATCGACACTTGGAGACTGTACTTTTCAAATTAATGGCATGGAGGTTGATACATGGAGACTGTGTAATTGTTATATTTGAGAAATGGAGGTTGATACTTGGGGACTGGTTACTTATATTAGATACATGTAAGTTGATACTTTGAGTCTGAATTCTCATCATGTTAGATACATGGAGGTTGACACTTGTAGACTGCTTACCTATCATGTTAGATACATGGAGGTTGACACTTGTAGATTGCTTACCAATCATGTTAGATACATGGAGGTTGACACTTGTAGACTGCTTACCAATCATGTTAGATACATGGAGGTTGACACTTGTAGTCTGCTTACCTATCATGTTAGATACATCGAAGTTGACACTTGTAGACTGCATGCCTATCATATTAGATACATGGAGGTTGACACTTGTAGACTGCATGCCTATCATATTAGATACATGGAGGTTGACACTTGTAGACTACTTACCTATCATGTTAGATACATGGAGGTTGACACTTGTAAACTTTATACCTATCATGTTAGATACATGGAGGTTGACACCTGTAGATTGCTTACATGTCATGTTAGATACATGGTGGTTGACACTTGTAGACTGCTTACCTATCATGTTAGATACATCGAAGTTGACACTTGTAGACTGCATGCCTATCATATTAGATACATGGAGGTTGACACTTGTAGACTACTTACCTATCATGTTAGATACATGGAGGTTGACACTTGTAAACTTTATACCTATCATGTTAGATACATGGAGGTTGACACCTGTAGATTGCTTACATGTCATGTTAGATACATGGAGGTTGAAACTTGTAGACTACTTACCTATCATGTTAGATAGAAGGAGGTTGACACTTGTAGACTACTTACCTATCATGTTAGATAGATGGAGATTAATACTTGGAGACTGATTACTTATCGCATTAGAGGTATGGAGGTTAATACTTGGAAACTGGGTACTTATCATATTAGAGTCATAGAGTTTGATACATGGAGACTGGGTATTTGTCGTATTAGATACATGTAAGCTGACATTTGGAGACAGGGTACTTATATTAGATACATAGAAGTTGATACTTGGAGACTAAGTATTTGTCATATTAGAGACAAAGAGACTGATACTTGCAGACATCTTATACTTTAGAGGTTTTGATTTAATATGTGTGCTTATGTCATGACACGGTTTTTATGTTATACACATACTAGTCTACATTAAGGTCTCTCTCCAACCACCGCTGTTGAAAGTAGGAACTATATATTTTACCTCAGTGCTAAGCTGTCCATATCAATCACAATGTATCATATATTGTGAATGATTTGCATAAAAGTTTTTTTATTGTATATGTGAACAAACAGGAGTAATTACGCTTTTCTTGCAAGGTATGAATTGTCTTCATTCGTAAGCCATGTATGTAGTAGTAGTAACAGTGGCTGTTATTTCAAAATCACCCAAAATCCGTAATTGGACAAGATAAAATATGTTTTCTAGCTCTGGAAAATGTCAAAAGCCTCTGAAAGGATTTTATTAACTATGTTAAAGGTCAAGGTCGCTTTTGCATGATTTTTATTACTTTATGCAATTTACTCTAAGGATAGTTATGAATAACCCATTGCTCAATATCAATAATACAGTTTTTTATGTACTATATGAGGCTTTCTGCTCGAACTATTGAAAAGATGAATTTAAAACAATGGATCCTTCGCCAATTACGCATTTCGATGCAGATTAGTCATGTTGACACAAAAATCAGTACTAAGGTTATGTGTAGGCAACATGATTTAAGTGGTTTTTCAAAACAATTATTGAAGAGTTATGGTTATGTACCTCAAGCATACGAGTTTTAAAAATATATAAAAACATCTAGATGCATTAAGAGTGGGTCACACTGACTTACTTGATACTGAAATATACAACTGAACAACATCGCATATATATCGAAAATTTAAGTGCTCATAAAAAATATAACCCGCTCATAAATAATGGTGTCCGTGTTTAAATTCTAGCGTGAGTAATTGTTAAGATGCATTCACACATTTTCTGATAAGTGTAGATGGATGAAATATAGTCAAGCGATGAGAAAATAAGAAACTCCAGCAAATGCGAAAGGTACAAAACGGGAACTATTTTACATTGACATATTTTAGTATGGTTTTTTTAAACTCTTTAATATTCACACGCATATTATCGTTTTATGAATATCTACAAGTGCAATAGGAATGAGAAAGATATTAAGTGTGTAATAAACAAATAATCAAATCAAAAACGGAAAAGTAGTATTGTAAATCCTCTAGCATCTCTGGATGCGTTGGGATCAAAATTGTGAACATGATTTTATAAATGTGACCTCTCTGTGCCAGGTCATTAGAAAATATCACATAAAGAATAGGCAGATACTTAATGTTTCTTCAGAAGATCAGTATATATATGGACTGGGCTCTTCAACTGGCATGAGAATATCCATTTTAAAAAATATTAGTTCATAGTACTGACACCCTCCTCTTTACATCACCGCATTATAAACTGGCAGATTCATATCTTTGAAATTTGCAGTAAGACAAGACCGATGTGCATCGTAGGAACGTCGACTTTGAAATATTATTATTTTTTTTATAATTTCTGTTAACTATTACTATATATGTTAATACAAATTAATGTTGTCTTGTTTATTCATTATGTTGCATGCATATTTCTCTGTGCATTTTCCTTAATTAAACAAACCTAAACTGCCTCTGCTTGAATGTTCGTTTGATTCTTGTTATTAGATTATTTTATTGTTTAAAACCCTTCCTCGGGGATTTTCACTGACTGATAGATGCAGGTATTTCATTGTTCAGTCTTTAAAATCTTTTTCCTTTAGCGCGAATATAAATTCTTTGAAGTGCTTACACTTTGTTTTCTAATGGTTATAGTGGAACTATTTTATTTACTGCAGATATTGCAGTGCTTAAAAGCTTAAGAACGTTCATTACTGATCAACTTTTACTCTTTAATAATTGTTGAAAATATGGGCCAGAGTTCAACCTCAGAGGAAAAGAGTTTATTCTTTCATTTGAATGGAAACTATTAAACGTTTGTGATCCCGATAATATTTATTATCAGCTCTTTTTGTCACTTTAACTGTTTTGTTCTTTAGAATCCCAATTTTTTTTTAAAAATCTTTTAGAAATAACTGTAATGTTAACATATCATGTTTTACTAGCACTAATGTTTTGACGTCTACCAATAACTTCAGTTAGATTTAGATTTCATTAACATTTGTTACTGAATGTTCAGGTTACTAATTTCATAGAAAAAAAAGTTTGTATTGTTGGTGAACATGTTTGTTTTCCTCATCTTCTGCCAGTTGTTTCCGCTACTGTACTTCTCGCATTTTTCTGGAGTCTTACGTACTTTTCTTCTGCAATAAATTTTTTAAAGAATGTAAAAAAATATATATAAAATGAAATCGATTATAAAGTGATCATGGATGGTCCTATCTTTTACTTGAGAGCCAAGTGGTGCAAGAAGTCTAGGTTGATGTTTTCTATTAAGTATTGTCACATATTTTGTTCACAATATGGCATATTTAATAGTATGTTATGTATATTTAATTTAACTGTTTATTTGTTAGATTTAAATGTTTTGTTTTATTTCATTACATGCTATTATATTGTAACATTGTATGTTGGACTTGATCTTGTACAAAATTGAATTTATTTCGTCCTGACGTGTTTGACTTTTTTAATATTTCGTTTTATGTCAGTAACTAATAAGTAGCTAAATTAATTATATATACTTATGAGCCTAATATCAGATTTATTATTAATAGAAGGAGTAAATATGTTTATTTGGGTCAGGGTTTTGGACTTGCCCAAATGAATCTTACAGGTTATATTTCTGATTTTGTAAACATCAGGATCATTCTGGAAGGTTATTTTCCATTATGTAATGTTTTTTTATTAATAATATAATAGAGAATGCTACTTGTTACCTTAGGTCAGATAGAGAACTATATAATCTTATAATTGTGAGAACATGGTCATTCGGGCTTTAACATCTAGCACTTTCAAGTTGTATATTATATATTGTAACCATGAGTTTTGGGCTGGAATATTTATGGTTCAAATTTTTTAATTTAAGTGAATTTTTTCTCCGGGAATACAAATATGCTCTTGGATAAAGACTTTCACTGGAATCTATAGTATATTAAAAATTGGACGTATATTTATGTGATTCAACAAAAAAAAAAAACGGTTGACACATCAACCATTTAATAGCTACCACAGACACGTCATAGACTTTATCTTGGAGATTTTTTTCTTGAATTTTACTGAATTTTATTCAGGACTTTAAATTACTAGGACTTGTTTCTTTAATCCTTGGATTATTTTGGGATTTAATTCGAATATATCGTTAGTTATTTTTCTCATTTTCACTTGCATTATAGAGAAATAAATATATTTGTTAAATTTTACATAGCTTGTTATCTTTTACACTTTTCTGTTATCTAAAGAGCATAGACTCGTAATAAGTAATCAAGCTTCCTTATCTAGGAACCAGTAAAACATGTTTCGTCCCAAACATTGAGCCGTCTAGGCAGTTTCCGCATCCTCCTCCCCCTTTCCCTTTTGCACAAACAATATACTTATATTTCGTAATACAATTTCAGATTCTTTGAAGTGTAATCCACGATTGCTACAACAATTGCGTTTGATTAAAGACACAGTAATGGGCTCTAAAAGATAAGGACTTTTCCAGTTTCATTTATTAATATATATATATATATATATATATATATATATATATATATATATATATATATATATATATATATATATATATATATATATATATATATTGACAAAAAGAATTGCATCACGGCAAATAGAAAAATAGAATGGAAAATAGAAACTATTTTTACACTTAGAGGTCTCCTTCATACTGCACCATCCAGACCAAGTCAGCGTCAGGTTTATATAAAATTTGATGGACGATGAATTGCAGATATGGAACAAAAGTTGTGGAAAAACATAGTGAGCAATGCTGTTTATTATTTGTATGTTATATATTACAATATATCCTTTTATGCTTGAAGTTTTTTTTAATATGTCGCAAATTTAGTTTAGAATTTGTGTACCAATATAAATACTTTTGTTGCTGATATAAAATCATCTGTAAAAATTGTAAACAGTACAGACTATCCACTGAGATCACTAGCTTTTACCCCCATTTAAATTGACAATAGACAGGTGTCAAAATGTACGAAATATTTGCCACCTATCAATAAGGTATATTGAATAAAAACTGGAATACAAGCTATTAACATAGGTAATAATAGAAAGTCTATTAGTGGATCTTTCTACTGACTTATACCTTGAAATGTTTTATTAAGATTTATATGAGTTCTTTACATTGCCACACAAATACAATATAGTATAATAAATAGTAACACAAATACAATATCGTATAATATAGTAACAAGTACAGTATAGTACAATAAATAGTAACACAAATACAGTATATTATAATATAGTAACAAGAACAGTATAGTACAATAAATAGTAACACAAATACAGTATATTATAATATAGTAACAAGTACATTATAGTATAATAAAAAGTAACACAAATACAGTATATTATAATATAGTAACAAGTACAGTATAGTACAATAGATAGTAGCACAAATACAGTATATTATAATATAGTAACAAGTACAGTATAGTATAATAAATAGTAACACAAGTACAGTATAATATATTATAGTAACACAAATAAAGTATAGTATAATAAATTCTCAGTAGTTTACATTATAGGCGTCGATAACATCTAGTAAAAAATGTCTACAAAATGCAAATTTTTGATAACATCTACTGAAAAATGTCTACAAAATACAAATTTCGTTAGTTCCTTATATTGAAGACAACGTTAATTGAACTCCTTTTGCTTTCCCTATATTTTAAAAATAATACGTACTGCAGAGTTTAGAAAAGATTTATCTTACCCTTGAAAACAGAATAAGAAGGAAAAAAAGAGAAGAAGTAGAGGAAGCTGAAAAAGAAAACTTAATTATGTTGTTAAAATACATATCCATTGATGAAAAAGTATATTATTTACGGTAAAGTATGGCCATTGCAGCATTCCGAATGTTATACTGTAGGCGTGTCTGCTGCTTCCCTTGCTGCTCTAGTTGCAGTGTTCTTCAACTTTTTCTCTCTGTTCAAAGACCTCCATACTTTGATGGAGCAATCATCGCTTACGGTTACAAGCATTTCCGGATCTGCAGGGTTAAAGGCAACAGAGTTTACGATATCGGAATGTGGGAACTTATTTATGCAAATCCCGTAATGACGATCCCAGAGATATCCGTGCTTGTCTTCAGCTCCACTTTAAGATAAAAACGATGTAAACACATTAATCAGTATTTTATTGGTGAGAATAGAATGATTATTATAAGTGAAATTTACAAAGAATAATTTTGCCACCATATGTGACAAATGTCAGTGTCTTTGGTAATTGTAATGCCGCAATAAACATTTTAAACACATAGTATATACTTGACATTTTGAATGCAAATTCATATACACAACTACATTCTGCGAATATATATATATATATATATATATATATATATATATATATATATATATATATATATATATATATATATATATATATAATAGGGGACCCGAGTGGCAGAGGAGTTTAAAGTGCTATCCGATACGGATTAGTGCCATCTCACTTGTCTGCATGGATTCGAATCTCAGATTTGGCCAATGTAGGTATGCGAGAAAGCTTGCCAGTAGCTAATCGTGAGTCGATGGTTCTTTCTGGGATTTTTCAGGGGTTCTATCTCCACCATCAATTCTGTCTGCCATGTATATTATATCGTGTGCTGAAAATGGCGTTAAACCCCACAAATACAACAACAGTAAAAAAAACATGGCATTTAAAGTGTTGGTAAAAAGCAATTTGATATACCAATAATATTGGTCTATCAAACTGGGATCCGCCCATTGCGCAATATATGTAACAACTTACCTAGCTACATATTCCTGGGACACATCTAGGTCTATTTCAATATAACTTTTCCCAGGCATGAGTGCCTTTTGAGATGACTGCATTTTGCCCAACTCCTTCAGGTTCACAAGGTCTATTATATGAATCTCAATCTCATGTGCAAGGGCTGGAAGGTGTATTGGATTCTCTTTTTCGCTCTCCTTCTCCCATGGTCGACTATTTACATACAAATATCTGCCAAACAATTGCAAAGAATTGAGACATGTAAACCGATTTGGGGTATAATTAAAATCATTAGTTTTGTAACGATCACACTTAAAATTCTACTAAGAGGACAAAGCTTCTTCTAATATATATATATATATATATATATATATATATATATATATATATATATATATATATATATATATATATATATATATATATATAAACTCAATATTTTCGAGAGCAAAAATTATTTCTGAATCTGGCAAAACAAGGATTAAACACTGCTGCAGAATAAAAAATAGAATAATAGAATCTCGGCACAATCACTGTCAGCTTGCCGAACAGTACAATAAATATAAAAGGAAGTTATGCATTCTCCAAATACGCCATAAAGTATGAAACACACACACGCGCACACGCACACACACACTCACACACGCGTGCGCTGACATAAAGATAACATGTATCCAAAACATCAATATGGAACCCATATATTTATTTTCAAAACCCATATTTAAATGTCCAAAACATTACGCCAGTCACATAGTCCGTTTGTCTCTAAAACACAAGTTCATAATTTTCTATGGCTTCCTTTATACATATAGTTATAATTCAACACAAAATTCAATTTCTTTTTTAATTTAGGTAAAGCAATATTTCTCTTTTTTAATTGTGAATCATAGTGTTGGTTAATTCGAGATGTATGTTACCTCGTCCCTTACCATCATCACAGTCAGATCTTTGATAATTATTTTGTTCATTTGTAACAAAAAATTATTTTTTAAAGGTAACATAATTTTGTATGTTTGCCTATAAAAAGTATGTATTTGGCAATGGTATAGATGTTATAGTTGAGTAAAATATATTGTCTTTATGGAAGCAAAACTAAATATACATTTTGGCCAGGCAAAAATGATTATAATTACCATGGTTCTATGATTAAACATTTTTTCTTCTATTTTTAGCTTGAGTATAGGAATAAGATCTGGACGTTATGAAATGAAACGACAGTATCTTTAAATAGTTTAATATAGGTTGGCTTACAACATAAACTAGATCTCTAAAACAAAAATGTAAAAAGAAATGTCACTTATTTTGCTCTTGCAAATTTGACAATATTTAATTCCAATATTTATTTATTTACATTAAACAAGTTATTTCGAATCCATAAAAAAATATTCTTTATCCATGTACATTATCAAATATTGTGAGAACAATGAGCTTACCTTATTCATCCATCTGTCTATCCATTCATATACATGTCTTTATTGCAATACAGTCTATTAAAATATTGATGTTCATTGTAACTAATTATTGAATAATCACAGAATTACCAAGCAATACTTAGATACAATACTGGAGTGTTTCCATACACAGTTTACTGCTACCAAGGTATAAAGATCCCAAAATACCTATAGTATAAGGTACAAATATGAATAAAATGTCTTGAAAAGATCGCAAAACACTAGATGACCATATATGGAACATGCTGCAAGTAATTGTCGCTAGTTTACATACCAACAAGATGACCTTCAAGTTCTGAAGAATGCAGGTGTTCATTTTTACAACCCTTCTGTAGTGCAGGCCTTTTTTGGTACATGCATTATGGTATAGTATTAATACTTAACAAATCATCCTCACTCGAAGAAAAATGATAACAAGAAGCATCTGGATAGTACTTATTACTATGAAAAAGAAATCAGGGAAATATGTACTATAATATTGTCAATGGAATCCTTATCTTTATATCGATTGAAGAAATTCATATATACAATAATAGATGTATGAGTTGAACCTTCAAAAGACATTCTTATGGAAATACATTGGCAGTATCATGGTGAGCTTAATTTGACATTTAGGGTCTTTCTCACAGATATGCTAGGTCACTGTCCAAGTGTTAATTAATTTTCCTCATAAGTTTTCGCATTATAGTTTCTGCCAATTTAACTCTAGAAGGCAAATTTTAAACATTACAACCAATATTATAGGTTATACTAATCTATTTCAGAGTATATTTAAATTATCATGCCACCAGTTAAAACACATTATGTACTGAGACGTATTAATGCTAAATTACTATAATATTAAATACTTCTCTCACGAAATCGGTTGTAACGTATGGTTACAAAAATAGGTAACTGTTTGTGAATGTAATATGAAATAAAATATGTCCTTATAAACAACTTAAAATGTTTGAAAAAAGATTGATAAATTATTTGTAACTTCGTTTTAATATATATTTATGATATGATGTCTCTGATTAAGAATATAGTCTTTATTTCGATGCTAAAAACAAGATTTGCAGACAGATGCGTATCTTCTGACATGATATAATTACATTTACATGCATCTGAATGCAACTGCAAAAACTCACAAAGGAACAAAGAAGGCAACAAAAGACACCCGGATATGCAAGCTGATCACTCCTGTTTAAATAAATAGACTTTTCCATTTCTCATAGCAGCCTCTTTTAATTTGTAGCAAATATATTAATCTGTTTTAGCATGTATGTAATTAAAAATATCAACAGAAGAACTGAGAACAAAACTGTTGTAAACATTATGTATTATTCATTATGGAAAGTTCGTTATACATATTCAGTGATATATTGTTTCATTCAGATATATAAATGATTGATTATTCCAAAAAATGAATTGTCGGCCTAAGGCTTTTTAAGCGATTTCTCATATAGCACCTAAATTGAACAATTTCTTCTTGGTCACGAATACAGCTCACAACTCGAGGATCAGATCAGGAATACAGCTCACAATTCGAGGATCAGATCACGAATACAGCTCACAACTCGAGGAACAGATCACGAATACAACTCACAACTCGAGGAACAGATCACGAATACAGCTCACAACTCGAGGATGGGATCAGTATGATCCGACTAAAATAAAAGCTATTTTAAATAAAGATTGTAAAACAAAGTGTGCCATTACATGACCGTGCATATGTTATTATCCGGGTACAATCAGATTTCTATTATGTGACCGTGCATAGGTTATTATTCAGGTACAATCAGATTCCTATTTTGTGACCATGCATATATTTACACATGCTTTGTGGAAAAACACACCCAGTTATGTAACCATGCATATTGGTACTTTACCTGTATTATGGGGACAAACACATCCCAGTTATGTGACCGTGCATATCTTTACCTGTGATATGGGGACAAACACATCCCAAATATGTGACCGTGCATATCTTTACCTGTGGATATGGGGACAAACACATCCCAGTTATGTGACCGTGTGATTTGTGGACAAACACATTCCAGTTATGTGACAGTGCATGTCTTTACCTGTGATCTGGGGACAAACACATCCCAATTATGTGCCCGTGCAGGTTGAAGTTGAATTCTGGGTAATCATATGTATCACTGTCTAGTGAGCTAAAAGTGTCCGGAGCATCAGGCAGCAGGTGATTTGTTATAGGATTAAATACGAATTAGTTTTATCCCAACTTCATGCGGGATGCAAGTTTCTGTTCCCCTTTTGAAAATTAAATATTTATCTGCACCTCTATTCAAAGGGGTGTCATCATTTTGAGACGTCGTGATACTTGTGTTTTTATCGACTGACTGTTTGGAGATGGCAACATCACTTTTGCAGCTCTCACTGTCGTTTAAATCATCCTCGGTAAATGAATATGGTTGAGACTGTTTATTACAGGATGGCCCATCAAAAGACGGCGTGACTGATATATCTAGATCATTGCAGTTACTACGGATTTTATCACAGCCTGAGACGTCTGAGCAAACTCTTTTGAGGTTCACATTCTTTTGATTGTCTGAATCTGAAGGTAACCTCAGCCGCTCCGCATTAACGGATATTTTGTCAACAGTTTTTAATACTACATGACTTTGAAATGTCTCCATCTGATGCATTTTTGTATCACCTTCTATCTCTGATTCAACATCAGTTGAATCGGGACCCGGGACCTTTAACTGGTTGTCGTTAAAACAGCGTTGATAGATCAATGACTCTTCTTCTTTGATCAAATCTAAATCCTCTGTAAGTGCGTCTGAAGACGATTCTTTCAAAACGTCATCAAAAATCGATGCTGAAGCCATTTTGTCCTCTATTTCACATGCAGTGATCTTCAACTCAGAAGATCCGTTTAAACTGAATGAATAAGAATACCCTTTATGTGTGTGTCCACTTTTATCAGATCCCAAATCGACTGATTTCTTACATGAACGATCGTTTGTGTCAATCACTGAAGCAAAATCTGATTCGTAATTATTCGTTTTAGGATCCAATTTTGTTTTATGGTGATCTACTGAACGAGACCTTTCATTGGTTATACTCCTTTGAGAAGGATAGCTCGAATTCTTGTCGCTGGATGCCTGTACATTATCGGCGATGACTGAATGAACAATTTCCGATTCATCGTCCTTACATTGACTGGTACCCGTTGTCCCGCAAGAAATTTTGTAAAGAGAGCCAGGCGTATCATTGACCACATTGGCAATCATTATGCTTCTCACACAATCGTTATTATCGTTGAGAAAGCGGTAAAGGAGCTTACTCAAAGATTCATGTTCAGCGTTTGTTTTGACATGGGTCTGAAATTCACAAATAATATCATCTATTACTTTTAACGATTTTATTTAGTTATTAGATGATTTTGAGGTATGTAGTTATATTGATAGATATAGAGGAAAACAAAACTAAACGTGTCGGTTCAGTAACCTGTTCTGATCTCATATTGATAAATTAGCTTGACAGTTTCAGGGTAACATAAAAAATGAGGTTTCTAAAAATTAGGAATAACTGTAGTCACCGTTATCAACCCGAACTATCGTTTGTGTCAATTCACTAAACATGAAAATGTGTATTCCTGTAAGGAGTGTGGAACAGAAATCCTACTTTAACAAAGGTAAATACATTTAATTGTACACGGATATTACAATATTGATGACCCAATAACAACGACACTAACTAGCCTATCTATAACTGGCAATTATTATTTTCCTATCAGCAAATCACATGTACCGCTGACCGATAATATTTCCAACTACCTGTACAGTTATGTATCATTACCTGTGAAACGTTTGTCTGTCCTAGTAGGAGAACATTTAAGCAGAAAGAACTCCCATATACAGTTTAACTATATAACGTATACAACTTAATTACAAAGACAACGGGGGGCCCCGAGTGGCCGAGTGGTCTAAAGCGCTGACCGTTAGGGATCACTGCCACCTCACCTCTGTCTGCCTGAGTTCGAGTCCAGACTGGGCTAAAATGGATAAGTGAGAAAGCCTGCTAGTAGCTGCTCGTGGGTCGGTGGTTCTTCCCGGGGCTTTCCAGGGTTCTTCCTCCACCATTAATCCTGGCAGCCATGTATAGCCTATCTTGTGCTGCAAAATGGCGTTAAACCCTATAACAACAATAACAACAAAGACATAACGTCGTTTTTTTTCCACTAGATTTGATTAAAGCATTTACAATACATCCTAAATCTTATGTTGACCAAAAGTGTAAAGTTTGAACAAAAACAATTTTGAACTCTCACGTTCGTATCCTTAAGCTTTGTACATTAATGTAAATTGCAATCGATACTCTATATGTTAGATATCTCATTTTTGTATATGGGCATAGATTTTTTGACATATTAAGAGTTCCTGCCTATTGCATTGGATATATAAACAGGTGTTGTCAAGTTACTAATAATAAAACCCGTTTACACATTTAGGATTATTATCCACTGCATACGTCAGTCAGGTGGTTCTCAGAAGAATTAATTTATTTGCCATTTGATGGGTCGTTCTTGTGGTTCTTTTACGATGTGACGTGTTTGCAAAATGTCACCTAGTGAGTACGAGAAAATGAGATGTAGAACTCTATGCTTTTATATAAGTAGTTAGAGCTTGACAATTTTGTCATTCTCACCTCCAAAGCCCTTGTTGCAACATCAATCTGCAGATGCGCTTAATGCTGTGTTTGCATAATTTGATAGAAGAGATTTGTTAGGATTATTCATTGAAATTACAAGGTGCTCATTGGACTAATATATTATTCTGTGACTCTTGTGCATTTATTCAAAGGAGTTCTGGACAATATTATTGTAATACACTAGGACTGCTGGCAGATCAGTACGTTCGAGGATCTGAAATTCATTTTGGAACATTCGTTTCTTTATTTCTTGAGAGAGAAGTTTTGGAATTATATTTAATTTAATTCATAGTACTGTAAGTTCCTCTTAAATTTCAATTTTATAACTTTCATAATTAAATTATTTCTATCGTTTTACAAAACTTTAGTTAGTTTTGATTCTTTCTCTTGCATAGTTATGACCAGATAGTCGGAAGAAGAGATGAGAGATTACCTGGTTAATCCATATGGTGGATGATGAAGTCATGGTACTAGTATGTCGCAAAATGCCTGACAAAAAGTAGGAATCGTTGTACCATGCTCCCAGCACTTGGTCTGATTCATTAATCACCTGTATTTGCACTCTAAATCCCTCTAAAAGTAGATTACACTTACAAGTTAAATGTAATTTATTATGGTTTAGGAAAAACAATTCATCCAGATTAAATAATGACAAAATGAGAGATTAGAAGGTCAAGGACGGACTGAAATATCAGTGAAAAATAGTATGGGCATGTGTCAGTTGCTCTTTAACCTAACCAGTGGCCTAGTGGTTAGAGCGTCCGCCTTGAATGCGGAAGGTTGTGGGTTTAAACCACGGTCGAGTCATTCCAAAGACTTACAAAAATTGCACTAATAGCTGCCTTGCTTGACGCTCAGCATTAAGAGGTTAGTGTTTGGATTGGTCGGCCTGGTGTCAGGATAATGTGACTGGGTGGGACATTATGCTACATTTCTGCGGGATGATACCCAAATGTTAGACATCACTATAAACTACCACACTGCAGACAGCATAGATATGACTGAAAATTGTTTTAAAGCTTAGTTAAAATCATAATCACCTCATATTACATCATTTGCTCTTTCTATCATGTGTCGTTTACTTTTTTTCATATATTAACATTACGCCTTAGAACCATCGTTTTCATTTAAGTTTATAGCTTGTAACAATAAACTGAAACAAAAATAATCTTCATTTTGTTTTTAGCTCGTCAATCATCAGGGCATGGTTGACACGCAATTCAACTACGTCAACTGGTATTAAAATTTCTGAGAGGCTTCTGACAGTTACAGAGAAAATTATTTTCCCATTTATGTCGTTTTCTCTTTTGTGTGAAGCCCATCATTATTTAAATTTTCGGATGTGATTCTTTTGTCATAAGGTATATGATATTCCATACATGATGTCAAATTCATACCTGAGAGCTTATTGTA
This sequence comes from Potamilus streckersoni, assembly GCA_016746295.1. Taxonomy (NCBI): domain Eukaryota; kingdom Metazoa; phylum Mollusca; class Bivalvia; order Unionida; family Unionidae; genus Potamilus; species Potamilus streckersoni. Next base: position 996,727 of record JAEAOA010001086.1, read on the forward strand.
TGCATATATATATTTAGATTATTGTTCTGTATGTTTGCGTTGATGCATGAAACGCAAATAAAGCTCTAAACCAATAGACTTGATTATTTTATTAGTGTCATATTGCAATTTAGGCATAGAAATAATTCAGATTTAAAAAAAAACAACACTGGTTATAAAACTTTGCATATTCTACACAGACCTAAATAAGGAAATTTATTACTCTTTTACATGATTCTAGTAACAGTCCCCAACATACAATATGATAATATGTACAACGATTACACTATAACATAACATATCCGGCAGATGTAAAATCTCTTTAGTTTTGAGAAATTCCAGTATTATAGAGTAATCATAATAGATGACACAATGATTTGTGGGCTTTTAAAGCATGATACACCTTTTTCGTATTATTACCATGCACTGTTGGCTAGGTCTTAGACTGAGGCTAATATATTTTGTCTTACTTAGGATATGTTTTATTCGTACAGACATCAAGTTGAAACACCCGGAGAGAATGGAAGGTGATGTGATTATGATTTTTAACGTAGCTTTAACAATTTTTCAGTCATATCGCTACGATGTCTGCAGTATGGCAGTTTATAGTGATGTCTAGCACAGGGGCATCATGCCGCAGACATGTAGCATGATGTCCCACCCAGTCACATTATCCTGACACCAGGCCAACCAGTCCTAACACTAACCTCTTAATGCTGAGCGCCAAGCGAGGTAGCTGTTAGTACCATTATTGTAAGTCTTTGGTATGATTCGACCGGGGATAGAACCCACGACCTCCCGCATCCGAGGCGGACGATCTAACCACTAGACCACTGGAGTGGTCCAGAATGGGAGGTTAATTACCGATGGGATGTATACACTTTGATGTACCAAGCTAATAGTGTTCATTAATGTGTGTACGTTGTAAAACGAGAGCGTGAAAAAAAAAAGTACTGTAAATTATCTTGCCTTTGCTACATGTACTTTCGTCTGTCCAAGACAAGCCTCCCTCATTATCTTTCTCCATTGTTGTCTGTTAATTTATAAGTAGATTCTTATAAAGTTCCACTATTTTCTACAGTAGATATTCTCTGCGATTTAATAAATGAAATATAACCTGAATATATATTTTTTAAAAAAAGATCTTCATAAAACCAAGCGATTGCTTGTGTATTTGAATTCAATTATGCGTGGAAATGTATGAAGATTTAATATAATTTCCAAATAAAATGAATACGTTTCCCACTATTTATTATTCAAATGAATAATTTACTTACCAGTAAGACTGAACACTACAATTTCACCTCCTCTTGCCAAATTTCTGTCATAAACTCCAGCTACCAGCAATAATGTGTCGCTTTCATTGAACTGTGAGAACCAGGTGTGTGCACAGGCAAACTTTTTCATGTCTGCTTCATACTTGAGGTAGCAAGGGTAACTGCTGTTCCACACCTAGTGAATCATTACAAAATATTAGAATTCCCTTGAACATGTATTTTATACATGCTAACTGGCACAATTAATTTACTTGTGACTTGACACAGAATAAACAAAAAAGAGCCTACACCCCCAACAAAGACAATAAATATCAACAAAAAGTAGGAGAAAACATAAGGTTTTCAATATAGAATTGTCTATTCTGGTAATATAATTTTATAAATTCTTAATTTTGAAAAATGTTTATCATTTGTTTTCTTCATCATCTGTACTGAATATCAATAATCTTTATCGTCCACATTCACAAACCATGAAGAACTTGAGCTTCAATAATAATAATAATAATAATAATAATAATAATAATAATAATAATAATAATAATAATAATAATAATAATAATAATAATAAAAATAATGACAACAACAACAATGATCATAACGTACATTATTGTTGTAACACAGGCCACCAGTCCAAACTACAATTAAAAGTATAATAATTTGTACCGATTTGAAGATAAATGTATGACAAAACATTTCATATTGATGTTTTTTAACTTTGTTCGACTTCATCTGAGAAAGATTTAGATCATGTAGTAAATAATTACTCTTGATTTCTTCCATGTAGTAAATAATTACTCTTTATTTGTTCCATGTAGGAAATATTACTCTTGATTTGTTTCATGTAGGAAATAATTACTCTAGATTTGTTCCATGTAGGAAATAAATACTCTTGATTTGTTCCATGTAGGAAATAATTACTTTCAAATTGTTTCATGTAGAAAATAATTACTCTCAATTTGTTCTATGTAGGAAATAATTACTCTCAATTTGTTCCATGTAGGAAATAATAACTCTTGATTTGTTCCATGTAGGAAATAAATACTCTTGATTTGTTCCATGTAGGAAATAAATACTCTTGATTTGTTTCATGTAGGAAATAATTACTTTAGATTTGTTCCATGTAGGAAATAAATACTCTTGATTTGTTCCATGTAGGAAATAAATACTCTTGATTTGTTCCGTGTAGGAAATAAATACTCGATTTGTTCCATGTAGGAAATAATTACTTTCAAATTGTTCCATGTAGGAAATAATTACTCTTGATTTGTTCCATGTAGGAAATAATTACTCTTGATTTGTTCCATGTAGGAAATAATAACTCTTGATTTGTTCCATGTAGGAAATAAATACTCTTGATTTGTTTCATGTAGGAAATAATTACTTTAGATTTGTTCCATGTAGGAAATAAATACTCTTGATTTGTTCCATGTAGGAAATAAATACTCTCAATTTGTTCCATGTAGGAAATAATTACTCTCAATTTGTTCCATGTAGGAAATAATAACTCTTGATTTGTTCCATGTGGAAAATAACTACTCCTAATTTGTTCCTTGTAAGAAATAATTACTCTCGATTAGTTCCATATAATGTATTAATTGATTTTTTGCAATACACTGCTTCTGTATACTGTTAACGTTACACATAATTTTTTTCTTATATTTATATTTTCTATAATGGGAGGTTTTCATTTATAAACACACATAATAAACATATAGGCCATTTTAAGCCAAACTATATGAGACCCAAGGCACAAATAATTTATTATACCATTATAGAATCTTAATCCGTTCATCGTATTTAAATCACCATTATGAAATAGTAAGAAAATATCATTGCGCCTTCGCGAGAACGTACAAAATAACAATTTGATTCCCCTTCCCTCGATATATACTTACTTACACTATAACACGTGCTAAATAGTAATAGCTTGACACGATTTGCCATCACCTAATTTTAATACATTTGCCTTGGAAATATTTCATAACAGAAACAGTACTTCAGTGTCTTATAATATCTTATTTTTGGCATTGGCATTTAACCTAATTTATTGTAGACTAAACCAATTGGCGCTAGTCGTGCCAGTTCCACAAGATGTACAAAACCTTATATACTTGATTTCTGTTTCATTGGTTATATGAAAATTTCATACCTGAAACCCATGAATTCAATTTTTGTGCAATCTTGGTGTCAAATATCTTCAACAGAACATTGGATTCAAATTACGAAACCGATTTAGTGCTTGTAACCTTGTATTTTATAGTGTATTGAAACATATAACTTACTTCCTTTTTAAGGATAACAAACAGCAGAGGAATTAAAGCTATAGGCCGTTTCGATGTGTTTGCCACGTAATAGCCAATATCCATATACCATCAAGTATCTGCAATTTCTTAGTACAGTTATTGTAGTCTTTTCCAAGTTCATTTCTATATTACAGTCATTACAGTGTTAAAAACTAAATTAAAATGTCTATAATGGAATCTTGCCTTCACGGGATAAAGTTTGAATGGTACAGCTCAACAGGATCATATAAATCATAAATGAAAATTTGTCCTCTGGTTTAAATGAATATATGTTGATTATTTATATGACATTTATAAATTTATCCTATGTATTATAAATTTCGATGGCTGAAATTAACGCATACCTTTGTAACCAATCGGCTCGTGTCATAGTGCTATAAAATGTTCTACAGTTGTCATGATAAAAATATTTTTTGAACTATTTCATAATAGTTTATGTTAACGAATACCAATGAATCTAAGGAGGGACATCAACATTTCAAGATGTGTTGGAAAAATATACTATATTCATAAGTGCACGTATAAATTCTGAACACTTGTGGGGAAACTACTCTGTATGAAAGATACATGCCTATAAAGAGCAAAGTTATTTCCCTTGACAGTCCGTGATGTATAAGTTTTATATAGGGTACTGATATATATGAAAATAAAATGAAATACTATTGGCACAATTATCCGCACTCAAATATTAACCCATAAATATTTTTTTTTCTAGAGAACTTTTGGCTTTAAAAATCTTATTACATGTAATAAAATTAAATACATATCAAAACATGAATATTTTCATACGTAAATCACAGCATTGACATTTGTCATATATATATATATATATATATATATATATATATATATATATATATATATATATATATATATATATATATATATATATATATATGTGTGTGTGTGTGTGTGTGTGTGTGCCAAAAAAGAGAAAACTACCTTGATGAATCCATCCTTTGAACTTGTGGCAAACATTTTGCCGTTGTGCGAGAAACAAACACGCAAGACTTCATCAGTATGGCTTCGTATGACCTCACTCTCAACAGCTGGTGTGTGGAAGTAAAGTCTCTTGTATTCTTTCATCCATGACTCTTTTTCTGCAGCTATGGGTATAGATCGTGGTATTTTCCAGCGGCTGTAAAATAAGTTCTTCCACAAAAACTCGTCGAATGCTACTCTGTACCAGGTCTTGCACACCTCAGACGCTTTAATTACGGTCGCGGCTGGTAGATAGCAGAAAACGTTGAGGAGAATATCATCAGATAAAATCTGCCAAGTAAACAGACTTTGTTCCCTTTCTTCTTGATCCATTACCACTAAAAAAAATATAGTAATGGCTGAACATATAATATAAAATTATGCATGCTAAATTGTGCAGAGAGGAAGAAATTAGAACAATATAGTAAATTACATGCAATTTATATGTGCTCTGTTTTATTTATTTTATATTTTTATATTTGTAAAATACTTTAAATGACTATTCATATATTTATATTATATTACATTTTTAATGGTTTCCTCACTTTATAAAAAAAAATTAAAAGTACTTAAATTCTCAATCCATATATCCAAAGAAATAAACAAAAAGAGTATGTTTGAGTAGAATAGTGATCAAAATTGTATGTTAAACTTTGCTAAAATCTATATGTCTTATTCAGAATTATACAAATTTTGCTTATGATTCATCCTTAAAACACTAAGTAAACTGTTTCCTTTAAAAGAATTTTGACAATACGAATAAACTGCAGGATCCTCCAATAAATTCTGTCTTGTGCATTAGGGTGTACTTTAATATTTTGTTTGACTTTAACAATGGTGTTATGTCTTTAATATTATCTTTAAATGTAATTTGTATTTTCAATAAGGGGAAAACTAAACACAATGTTGTTTTCAAGAACTTCTTTGCATTAAAATATGATCCGACCTCTTTATGGTCCATTATTTTGCTTTGCGGGATGACTCTTTGCAAACTTATGCTATGAGCTTATATTCCTCAACTTAGATGATAATGTTCTCAAGGTCTCAAGCTGGTGTAAATGCCTTGCATGAATAATTCGAACAGTAATAGAAACGACCTGCAACACACTTAGTTTCAGCATGACAATGCAAGTGGGCATCAAAGATCAGCCAGTAATATTGATACAAATTGTTAGATTCATTCAGGCCTGATTATCGAAAGAACAGCTGCTTTATCTCCTAAATATTCACTCACTCACTCACTCACTTACGCACGCACGCACATACATACATACATACATACATACATACATACATACATACATACATACATACATACATACATACATACATACATACATACATACATACATACATACGTGCATACATACGTGCATTCATGCGTGCATTCATGCATGCATGCATGCATACATACATACATACATACATACATACATACATACATACATACATACATACATACATACATACATACATACATACATACATACGTGCATACATACGTGCATTCATGCGTGCATTCATGCATGCATGCATGCATACATACATACATACATACATACATACATACATACATACATACATACATACATACATACATACATACATACATACATACATACATACATACATACATACATACATACATACGTGCATACATACGTGCATTCATGCGTGCATTCATGCATGCATGCATACATACATACATACATACATACATACATACATACATACATACATACATACATACATACATACGTGCATACATACGTGCATTCATGTGTGCATTCATGCATGCATGCATGCATGCATACATACATACATACATACATACATACATACATACATACATACATACATACATACATGCGTGCATTCATGCGTGCATTCATGCGTGCATTCATGCATGCATACATACATACATACATACATACATACATACATACATACATACATACATACATACATACATACATACATACATACATACATACATACACACATACATACATACATACATACATACATACATACATACATACATACATACATACATACACACACACACACACACACACACACACATACATACATACATACATACATACATACATACATACATACATACATACATACATACATACACACACACACACACACACACACACACACACACACACATACATACATACATACATACATACATACATACATACATACATACATACATACATACATACATACATACATACATACATACATACATACATACATACATACATACATACATACAGTTACATCATACAGCAGATTTTCATAATATTCTCCCTTATCTATTTGTACTTAAATAAATCAACTTGCTTATACAACGATAAATTATGTCCGGGATATACAGATATACATCTATTAGAAATTAATGGGGATGCAAAGTGGCACAGAAACTACATACATGAAAGAGAAAATGCAATATATTCAACAAGGAAATAGATGAATAACAAACTAGTAAGACAATAAATCCTTTGAATGAATCAGAGTCACAGTAGCAATCTTTGAAGAACAATAACAATATTAATAAGTTTTAATGGTGTGTGTGTGTGTGTGTGTGTGTGTGTGTGTGTGTGTGTGAGAGAGGGAGAGAGAGAGAGAGAGAGAGAGAGAGAGAGAGAGAGAGAGAGAGAGAGAGAGAGAGAGAGAGAGAGAGAGAGAGAGAGAGAGATTTGGATTCTTAACGTAGCTTTTAACAATGTTTCAGTCATATCGCTACGATATCTATAGTTTGGCAGTTTGCAGTGATATATAGCACTGGGGGCATCATGCCGCAAAAATGTAGCATGATTTTCCACCCAGTCACTTTATCCGGACATCAGGCCAACCGGTCCTAACCCTAACCTCTTAATGCTGAGCACCAAGCGAGACAATTGTTAGTATCATATTTGTAAGTCTGGTATGACTCGGCCGGGGATCGAACCCACGACTATTAATAAGGAATAATATCAATATCAATAAGTGTTAATACTTGTGACCTACGGTAAAAATCTTTAGATAAAAAGGGCAGAGAAAATAATAATTCCACAAAAAAGTGATCTTTTTCTAAAAATTACATAATTTAAATGTTTGCGGCTGTGTAGACGATGCCACATCTCTATGCCAGCCAGTTTTAAACAACAGGCTTTGATTCTGGAGCTCCTTATCATGCGATACACCAGATAGCGATCTACACCTTACTGTTTTTCTAAACCACGCTAACTCAATCAATGGGCTTGATTAGTTAGAAAGAGGTGAACTAAGCTTTTGATGTACAGTCCTCTTGATGACATTAGGGACTTACAATATCACTGCTTCCTGCTAGGCGTTTAGATTTAATGCTATACACGTACATCAATTCGAGAAATTAAGATTTTGCTACTGTGAGTGACGATTTATATAATTTTCTTGCATTCTCAATACTATTGAAATAAACATTTCAGCCAAGTTTAATCAGCAATATGCCAGAAAGACGGGGCTTCTAATCTACACAAATAATTGAAAGAACAATATGTGGAAGGGTTCAAGAGCTATTTGCCGGAAAAAAAGATAAATTCTTACCAGCAGGATAGATAGCAGGCATATTACGTCGATTCAAAAGATGCTGTAAAAAAGTGAAAAATATTACTCTTTGCATTGCTTACAAAACGCTACGGTGACCGTTACAGATCACTGCCGTCTCACCTCCGTCTGCCTGGGTTTGAGTATCGAACTCGGCCAATGTTGCTATGTTGGTAGCTTCTCGTGGGTCAGTGGTTCTTTCCGGGGTTTTCCCGGGTTTTTCTTCCACCATAAATACTGGCTGACATGTATAGCCTATCTTTTGCTAAAAAAATTGTGCTATATCCTAGAACAAAAAAAGGCTACGTTACCGAAATGTTCATACCAGAAAATAATAGTAATTCTAAGATCTGCATCTTGCCGTTAAGTTTCGAAAATCAAACTTGCATGCGAAGTCCCATACACATCAATAGCACCACGTGTTTGTGAGTTGTAAAATTATGAGTAGTTATGAGTTTCTACTTTCGCTTTTAAACGTTCTGAAAAGTAATTATTAGGCACTGTAGTTTCAATATACGCTTACAAATATGTCCAAATTATGCACACATTATATCTCTCAAAAATTGTCCTCACTCTGGGCAGCCATTGAAATAAATTTCACAAAATTTTGAGAAACTAACCTGTTATTTAGATTATTTAGATTGCACACCTACATGTTAACAGTCACAATTTACGGTGTCCAGGTAGATTTTACTACTACTGCTTTTTATTTCCCAAACAACGGCTAGTTTTGGTCATTTTTTTCACATGCACAACCAATAATTTCTTATATTTATTTTCAGAGACAGATATTGGTCATTTTTTTCACATGCACAACCAATAATTTCTTATATTTATTTTCAGAGACAGATATGTCAAATGTTAACTGCGCATTATGTACAGATCTATTTATTTTCTGTGAAACTATTTGTACCTATTTGATCTAACCTTACGGGTACGTATAATGGTGTCTGTTTAAAATGGGCTTAAATTATCACTTTCCGGATAAGCCTTTGAATAAGTAATAGTCAAACTACATTTAACTAGCTTCCTTGTTTTATTCACGGATTTGAAAAAGGGTGTTTTAGTAACACACACTATTCGTTTCTATAGAATAGATCTTATCAGGATACAAAACACGAGCCCAGCACAGACCATAAACTGATTCGGTAAATAAAGTAGTTCATGTAAGCTAATTGTATATGCGTAAGGATATTTGCTTTTGAAAAGGTCGGGAGAAAGCTTTGATTTTTGAGCGGACTACAATTATCATCCATCCTTACGATCGTTTATTGAAAGCTTGTACTATGACGAACCAAAGAGATGACAGGATTTCAGTGTTGGTTAATTACAATTAGTAGAACAGATTTTGAGTAAAAATAATAACATTGAAATTTTCTTTAAATTGTATTAAAAATAATTTTTCATTAGATTATTATATTGAAGTAATTTACACAAAAATATATTGAGATCAACTTTATTTATTTCATATCGCAACTTTCTTAACATACATTGTATGCTAAGTCAGCAAAACAATACTTCGTGGCAAAACTTTCTAGCATTCTTTTCTGACTGATTAAGCTATGACTTAACCGTTTTCCTGAGAAGAATATAATGCCGATTAGGCGGATTATGACGTAATGAAAACGGTCGCTTCCATTAGGATAGACTTGAGCCTCTCTCTCTCTCTCTCTCTCTCTCTCTCTCTCTCTCTCTCTCTCTCTCTCTCTCTCTCTCTCTCTCTCTCTCTCTCTCTCTCTCTCTCTCTCTCTCTGTTATTGGATGATAAACTTAGGCACAAGCTCTTTTACCAAATTTGGCCGGCAACATCATTAGACCAGTATAAAAAGCGCTGGACTGCTTGTATTTTCAGTTCGTTCGTCCCATAATCAGATAGGCTTTGTCTATCTTCTTACAGGTAAGAAACGCTTGTTTTCTAAAATTTTTAAAGTTGGATATTTCTATGGTAAACTTCATAGTTTTGTAACATTCTTGTGAGTTCTCTTTTTTATATTATAATGTAATGGAATGTTTAATTGTTGTTAAAGAATTTATATTTATTTGTATTTTTGGTAATCAAAATTTAATAACAGACGAATTTGCTACCAATTTCATGTCTAATATATTATTTGGGAATACAATATTCTTTAAGTAATAAAGAATAATGTTTAGTAATCTATTCCAAATTATTATTTTATTTTAAATTTATTAAATATATTTCTTATAAACGATTGTTGCATTAATCACAACTATCTTATACTTTTTGAATTAGTCCAGATCTAATTATCTGTATTATATTCTAAAATACAGAAATTACACAAATATATGAAGTTGGTAAGATTGAAGGAAAAATATTTAATATGAATTCTATGTATTTTTCAATAAAAAGGCTTTATAAAGTGTATATTATATAGCATTATATATATATATATATATATATATATATATATATATATATATATATATATATATATATATATATATATATATATATATCTCGTTCGTCTCGGAATCATAAAGGCTTCATCTATCTTCTTACAGCGATCCCATATCTCACTTTCCCATATATAACTGTATCTACAATATTATGAGTAACACCTTATCTTTAAGAGAGCCGAACTTTCTTCTCCCTTTTCTCTAGTCATGGGCCAATGTATCTCTTAAAGTTACGAGTATTCCCTTCTCAGAGCAGGGAATGAGAAGAAGGTTATGATAACAGCAAACTTTTCATAATACAATAATTGCACTCTACATTAGCTTGCTGAAAATCTTTGACGACAGACTACTGTTTTTGTTGCGATAAAAGCGAAATATATATTCTTTAACAAAATTAAACAACTAAAAGAAAGAAATAAACAAAAACATAATAAAAAGCATTATATCAAAGCAAACTGAAATCAAAATGTTATAAAGACGTTACGTGTAAAACGTTTAACTATAATATATATTTTGAGAAATAGTCTAAATAAGCAAAGATAAATTTTCAGAAAAGCCAAATAACCGGGATTTTATTCACAATTTGCTTTAATTAATTGTAAATGCTTTAAATAGTTTTCTCAGCCCAAGTTTCTTTTCACTCATGCAGTTCTAATGTTAAATTACATTGAAAACCAGCATGATGTTAATTTTGAAGAAAGATAGACCATTTAACAGACGTTCTTAAATTATCGTCGATAATCAATAACAGTCATCTAGAATTAATTTGATGATAGTTACTATTAATATACTAATGTTTGGGTAGTAAATAATCACCATGTGATAACGTAGATTGAAAAACATAATAAAATAATAAAACAAAAACAATGCTCATGTTATAGCTTAGAACAAATACATAATTAAAACAAAGTATAGAATAACCAGCATATCCCGGCTATCGCAACCTTTTCTGAGCTTTGCTGTAAGGTTTTGATTTGGGTAAGTGCAGAAATAACTTTCTTTCAACGTTACTAAAACATTACACAATCAGACAATTTTAATAGTACGTGATAATCGACGTGTAATGTTACTGTGTGCTCCCACTAAATGATCAAGTGACCCTATCACGTGGTCCGTTCGGCGTTGTAGTTAAAAGTCAGTGACGATTAATAGTGTTTACTTTTTGTCAGTTGTAAATCATAGTGTTTACTTTTTGTCAGTTGTAAATCATAGTGTTTACTTTTTGTCACTTGTAAATCATAGTGTTTACTTTTTGTCAGTTGTAAATCATAATGTTTACTTTTTGTCAGTTGTAAATCATAGTGTTTACTTTTTGTCAGTTGTAAATATTAGTGTTTACCTTTTGTCAGTTGCAAATCAGTGTTTACTTTTTGTCAGTTGTAAATCATAATGTTTACTTTTTGTCACTTGTAAATCATAGTGTTTACTTTTTGTCAATTGTAAATCATAGTGTTTACCTTTTGTCAGTTGTAAATCATAGTGTTTACTTTTTGTCAATAGTAAATCATAGTGTTTACCTTTTGTCACTTGTAAATCATAGTGTTTACTTTTTGTCAATTGTAAATCATAGTGTTTACCTTTTGTCAGTTGTAAATCATAGTGTTTACTTTTTGTCAATAGTAAATCATAGTGTTTACTTTTTGTCAGTTGTAAATCATAGTATTTACTTTTTGTCAGTTGTAAATCATAGTGTTTACTTTTTGTCAGTTGTAAATCATAGTATTTACTTTTTGTCAGTTGTAAATCATAGTGTTTACTTTTTGTCAGTTGTAAATCATAGTGTTTACTTTTTGTCAGTTGTAAATCATACCTTGGGGCTGACAAGCATCTTTTTTGTTGTTGCTAGTTTGAATTGAGTTTTTATTTAAAACAAATTTTTTTGCCTGGAGACTTTATCTAGTGTTCATCAGAATTCTTGGACGGAATAGTGTCTTCTTTACCTGTTCAGGGCATTCATTTATTACTAGGCAACGACCTAGCTAGAGACAATGTTGTAGTTAATCCACTTGTAAATGACAAGCCTTGTTTGGTTCAGAAAGTTGATCCAATTGAAAATTAATTTCTTGATTTATACCCCGCTCGTGTAGTTACGAGACCTATGGCAAAGAAAGCTCCTGAGAATGATTTTGATAAGGAATGTTTTCCTTTAGCTGACATATGTATTGGTCAGGCTTTTGATGATGTCACTTTACTCCATGTTTGGATCAATCAAAAGGTATTGTTCACAGTGATCATCTTTTAACTACTCATTCACTTTTCTCTAATCAAGGTGATAAACAACAATCACTTGTCGTCAAATAGAAAAATGATCATGTTTCTTTCAAAGAGCCATTAATAAAACTGAAGCCACTGACGTACCTGTCTGTTAATTCAATTAACATTGAATTCTTCAGATAAAATGGAGACCTCCCTAGTTATCTGCTGTTGACGAATTGTCAGTGAACGATCACATTGTAGTTCCAAAATCTTGACAGGAAATACTTAGTCTGGCCCATAAAACTCCTCTGGCTGGTCATTTAGGGATTAATAAGTCTTATTACAAGATCCTGACTCGCTTTTATTGGCCAAAATCAAAAGTGATGTTTGTAAATTTTGTAGATCTTGTCATGCTTATCAGATGGTAGGAAAACTCAATCATAAAATATCTAAGTCTCATATGCTACCAATTCCTGCATTTGACGAACCATTTAGTTAAATAATGGTAAATTGTGTTAGTCCCTTACCTAAGACCAAGTCAAACAACCAATATTTGTTGGCCATTATGTGTGCGTAAACACGATTCCCAGAGGCAATTCCTCTTGGAAATATAAAAACTAAAACTATAGTAAAAGATTTGATAATGGTTTTTATACTTAGTTTGGCCTTTCCAAATCTGTACAATCTGTTCAAGGGTCAAATGTTACATCTGGAATTTTCCATTCTAATTATGATTGACTTTGGCATTCAGCAATTCAAATCAAAAGTGAAATTATAGTTTTAAAGAACTTCAATGGCAGAAATTTTCAGTACTGTAATTGAGCTAAATAGCTCTTGCTTATTCTTCATAATTTTCTAATGTATTAATAATGTATTACGGCCCTTACAAAGATAAAAAGAAAATGAATGAGTTAAATTATAACAATAGTAATCAGATATAAATAAACTATAAGAGTACCAGTATATTGAGAGAGATAGCCAGGTAAATCGTGCAATTAATTTAGGTTTACCTGTCCCACTCACTGAGGATTCAAGATAAGGAATTCAAGTGGACTCTACTGATTTTGGAGCGACAAATCTTTGGAATTCCTTTTAGGGAAAAGTTGAACCAGAAATTTCCATTTGAAAACAACCAAAAAATAACGAATTTTTAAGCCCAAAATTTTTTAATTTAGCAAAAGGGAGGGGACCCTCCCCTTTTTGCGCCCCTCGTTTTAAGCCCCCGGAATCCCAAATGGGAACTACGTCTTTTTTTAACCCAAAGAAAAAAAACCCCTTTTCCCCAAAGGGGCCCCTTAGGTTTGCGAAAAATTTTCCTACCCCCCTCAAAATTGCTCCCCACCCTTCCCCATAATTTTCACCCCCCTCTTGCTATTAATCCAAAAATATTTTAATTTTAAAAAAACTTTCTTATAATACCCCCCCGCCCCACCAATTAAAAAATTTATTTTCCCCAATGGGTATTAAAATTAATTTCCCCTGGGTTCAACTTTTACAAAACCAAGTCTCTCTTTATTAAAACCCCTAAAGGATGTTTTTTAAAAATTTTAATAAAATTAACCCCTTGTTTCCGGGCCCCCTTATTTTTTGGTTCCTTTAATTTGTGAATTCTTCGTATTACTTCAACATTAAATTTCCCCAAATTTTCACAAAATTACCCCCATTTTACTTATGCGTTGTTTTAAAACCTTGCCGCACCCCAAAAAAAATTTAAAAATTTTATTAAAATTTTTAATTTTCTCCTATTTTTTCCCCAGTTAAAATTTTTAATTAAATTTCCTTTCTCACATTCTTTTTTTAATCCAAAATATCCGGGAAAAAAAGGGTTTCCATTTATAAAAATAATTTTGGGTCCTAACTAGTTTTAAACCAAAAATTTTCTATCATAAAAAGATTAAATAAATCCCCCAAAAAAAAAAATTTCCACCCACAAATTTTTACCCTAAACCCACACAATAAAACAAAAAAATTTTAAAACAATTTTAAAAAAACAAAAAAAATCTTTAAAATTAAAAAATTTCAAATCAAAATTATTTTTAAACTACAAAATTTTAATTTTAAAACCAATAAAAATTTCCCAAATTTTTCTCCCTTCTTTTAATTAAAAAAAAAACCCCAAAAAAAAAAATTCTTTAAAAAATAATTTAAAAAAACCTCCTAAATTTAAAAATTAAACCCCCTTTTTATCAAATCCTTTTTAAAATTTAAACCCCCTTCCTAATTTTTAAATTTTTAATGGAAAATTTTCTTTCCCAATTTCATAAATTACTAAAAAACCCCCTTTTTCCCAAAACCCAAAAATTTAAAAATTTTCCAATCCCTAAAAATTTTTTTAAAAAAAAGTTATAAAAATAAATTAACAAAAAAAAAACCCCAACCTTATTAAAAAATTTAAAATCCTTTTTCCCAATAACCCCCTTTTTCCAATTTTTAAAATTCCCTTTCCCCCTAAAAAAAATTTCCAAAAAATTCCCCCTTCTTTAATTCCCCCCATTATTTAATTTTCCCAATTTTCCCTTTTAAATTGAAAAAATTAAAAAACCAATTTTTCCCCTTTTTATTTCTTTAAAACCAAATAAGGGGGAATTTAAGTAGCCCTAATGACAAAAAAAATTTAAAACCCCCCATCTAAAAATTAAAAACCTTAAAAAATTTTACACCTAATTTTCCAACCCTTTTGTTAAAAAAAAAAACCCTAAGTTAAAGGGGGGGGAAAATTGTGTTGTTTTTTCCCTAGTTGTTTTTTCCGCACCCTTGATTAACCCCCCCCTTTTTCTCAAAATTTATTTTTTAAAAACAATCCCAAATTTTCCCAAAGGTGCCCCGTGATTTTTAAAAAAGTTGATTCTTAAAAATAAAAAAATACTTTTCCCTCGGGTAAAAAATTATAATTGGGTTTAGTTAAAAAAACGAGATGCTAACGGGGAAATTTTTTGAAAAAAGAGACTACTTTATGTTTTCTAAAAAATTTTAAAAGGTTTTCCTTGGGGCCAGGTGTATTTTTTGGTAAGACTTTAGAATTCCGGGAAATGTATAGGAAAATTGGAGGGGGAAAATTTTTCCTTTTCTTGTTTTTAACCATTGTTTTGGGAAATATTTTTTGAAAAAATTTCCAGACCCCTTTTACCAATTGGTAATTTTTTCTCTGGGTTTTCCGCTTTTTTATTTTTATTCTTCTTAAAAGAGTTTTGAGTTTCGAAAACCTTTTGGGAATACTGGCCTTTTTTCGTGAAAAATAAAAATTTTTATTAAAATTTCAAGATTGGGTTTCCCCAAATTTAAAATTTTAAATTTGGGCCCCAGTAAAACTAAGGGAAAAAATTTGTTTGTTTTTTTTTACAATTTAGGAGCATTCTTTTTTTGTAAAGGTTTCCCCAGTTGGGGTTGAAATCCTTGTTGTTCCATATGGTCAAGATAAATTATTTTAACATTTTTTAATATTAAAAAATTTGGAAAAGGGGGGTTATTGCCTTTTTGGGTTCCCTTAAGACCAGAAGAACGGGATAAATTTTTTTTTTCCTCTCGGGGGTTGATTTTTGTGTTTTTTGGTTTTGCCTGTTTAAATTTGGTTTTCTGATGATTTTTTAATTTCCCAAATGACAAATTTAAAATCAATTAAAAAAGACTTAAATATTTTTAATAGGGGGAAAAATTTCATCAATTTTTTTGAGGAGTAGGGGTTTCCCGGGTGTTTCAAAGGGGGGAAAACCCTTTTAAATTAAAAAGGATTTAACTTTCAAGGGAGGAAAAGGGAGAGGGTTAGGGGTGAAAAAAATTTTAAAATTATTTTAAAAGGGGTTCATTGTTAATGTTTTTCCCCGTTTTCATCTTAAATTTTTTTAAATTTCCCTCGGGGGTTTTAAAGAAAAAATCCCAATGGTTGGGTTTTCCCCTTTTGTTTAACACTATTGTTTTCGGTTTCCCGTTTTTAAGAATCATCCAATGAAAATTACTGATTTAATTTCCCCTGTCGATTTGAAATACAATTTTTTCCCCCAGGATTTAACTTAAAAATTTAAATTTTTCCCCGGCAATTTCTTTCTTCGATTATTTTTTTTTACATTTTTGACAGGAATTTTCTATCGGTTTCTTTTTTTTTATACCCCTGATAAAGGTCGCCCCCCAAATTCAATAAATTTACGAAAAACCCTAAGGGTTTTTCAAAATCAAAACGCTATCGTTTTTCCCATGGCCCAAAAGGATTTTCTTTAAACAACAACTTGTGGTGGTTTCCTTGGAAATTAGATTTTCTTTTTGCAAGGATTTTTAAAATACTTCACGCCGCAAACGGTGGTCTTTTAAACCCGTTGTGTTGGTAGGTGGAAAAAAAAATTGGAGTTGACTTTTTTATTGTAGTTTTAATATCGCATAAATTTTCTTTTGGTGGAGTTTAAACCCATATAAATCAAAATGGGAAAATTTCCCCACTTTGGATCAATTGCATATGCGCCCCCCCAAGGGGGGAAGTTCCTTTTCCCCCTGTGTTATCAATATTGATAACCCCCCGGTTTCTTTTTTCTTTTGGTTTTGACGGTAATTGGTTTTCATAAAAATTCTCAAAAGTTTTTTTTGAAAATGATTTTACAGCTCAATTAAATAAAAATTTGGGGACTTTGGTGAAAATAAAGGAGTTTTTTCCCACTAAAAGCCGTTTCCGGGTATTCTTGGCCCGTGCCTTGTCCCCAATTGTAGGGGGTTCCTGGTAGTTTAGCCCCTTTTCCTTTTTTTTATATTTTTTCCCCGTAGCTTTTTTCAGGGATTCCTGCAGCAGTACCAAAACGGCTCCTAAGCTGCCGCCTTCGAAACCCGTGGGCACCCGCTGAAATTAAAATGTGGAATAGCGTAACGCGGAAATTTACCCCCTGATTTTATATTTTCCCAAATCTGCTTTCAAAAAAATAAATTTGAACTCCTCTTTTGTTTTTTAAAGGCATCTTTTAAAATTTGTTTATTTGCCGACTTTAAAGGGAAAATTTTATTTTCACCCCCGACTTTTGGTGGGTTTGGGGGTTTTTTTGGTTCCCATCTTTACTGCCTTTGTTTTTAAATTTTTCCCTGCCCACCCTTAAATGACTTTAACCCAATACTATATGTCATTTTTTCACCAAATTTACAAAATTTAAATTTTCTTTTTTAAAAATCAAATACATTTTTGGAAAATAAAATTTTTAAAAAATTAAAATTTTGGGAAAATCAAAGATTTTCTATTGGGCATAAATAAGTTCATTCGTCCCCAATTTTTTCCCCCCAACATTGTTTTACACTGAAAAAGCCACAACTGCTTATAACCCGCTATCCCAGCAGGGCGTTTACCACAGTTGGGAAAAAAATTATAAACCCCGGGATTTTCTAAAGCCCCGTTTGTTAAATTAAAAAAAAAAAGGTTTTTGTGTTTTTTCAAAACCCCCAAATTTCTTTTTTGAAAAACCAAAATAAACCTTTTTTGATCCCCCCCCATATCGAAATTTCTATGATTTTACACGTGCTAGTCGTTTTTTCAAAATTAAATTTAAACAAAAATTTTTTTTTTTTTTTTAAAAAACCCCCTTACTTCCCCTAATTTTTAAAATATTTTAAAAATAAAATTTGGACCATCGATTTTTTTTTTAAATTTTAAATTAAGTATATTTCCCTTTTTAAAAAACCTTGTTTTTGAAATTTTGTAAATTTTCCCTTTTTTACTTTAAAACCTTGTTTCTTATCGTTTTGTTTTTCCCAATTACCCAATTTTTTTTCCACTGTTTTCCAAAAGGGATATTTAATTTTTTGCTCTTTTTTTAAAATTTGTTTTTCCCAAACTTTTTCATTAAACCCCAATTTTTTTAAAATTCTTTCCCCTCCCCCCCAAATTACCCCGCCAATCACCCTTTTCTTTCCCCTTTCCTAACCCCTTTATTTTTTCCCCAAAAATTTGACTTTTTTTCCTTTCCAAAAACGAATCATTTTTATTTTTCCAAATTCCCATAAAAAACCTGTCTTAATTTTTTGGTTTCCTCCAAATTTTAAAATTATAATTCCTTTTTAAAATGTGAATGGATCGGGTTGATTATTTCAGGCTAGTTAGATCAAGTTTTTCTTCTCAGTAGTTTCCGCGTTAGTACTTTAATAAATTTAATAGGTCAGCTTTGATCAGAATTACCCTTGAAACATAAAACGGACACCCGCCCTTTTAATCACCCAAAATTTTCGCAGGGGTCCTATTTTTTTTAAATACCCCAAATTTTTTTATTAAAAAAAAACAAAAATTCTAACTTCCTTTAAACCCCCTAATCCTTTTTATTTCCAACCAATTTTGGGGCCCTTTCCCCTCTTTTAAAATCCTAACTTTTTAAAAACCCCCCTTTTAACATAAAAAACCCCTCACAAAAAAATTATATTATTTTAATTTTAAAACCTCCCTTTCTTTTTCTTCAAACCAAAAAAATATATTAATTTTAAATAATCTTTTCACTTTTTTCCCTTAAAAACCGTTATCAAAATTTTTAAAAAATTTCCAAATTTAAAAATACTAAAAATTATTTTTATTTAAAAAAATAATAAAAAATAAAACCTTTTCCTCAAAAAAATTTTAAAAAAAAAATTTTTCCAAAAAACCCTTCATTTTAAAAATTGCAAAACTACTTTTTAAAATTTCACAATTTTTCCCTTTTTTTCCCCAAACCCCCCCAAAACCAAACAAAAAAAAAAAATTTCCCCAAAATCTTTAAATTACCCCCCCCTTTTAAAACCCCCCCCCCCATTTTGGGGTGGTTTTCGTCCGAATCTGATTTCCCCAATTTGACGTTATTCTATTTTTGCGGTAAAAAAGGGCCTTTCCCGGAAAAGTTTAAAAGCTTAAATTTCCCCTTATTCCGATAAACTCAATGGCTTTCCTCGGAAAATTTTTTAGAAATGGGTGTTTCTTTTTGGGCTTTTCTTGTGAATAAAGCTATGGTTTTCCCAAAAGGCCGTTCCATAGTATGCCTTAAAAAGGGGAATTTTTTGATTTTACCCCATACACGTTTTGTTGGTTTATTGTGATTATAGTGTTTTTATCATTTTTATTTAAATGATTTGGGAAATTTTAAAATGGAAAAGTTTAAAAATTTAAATCGCTATAAAACCAAAAATTTTTGGGTTCCGCCCTTTAAAACTACCCAATATTTCTCGTACGTATAAATATAAAATTCCCCCTTGGAATTCGTTCCCCAATTTTCAAATGTTTATTTTTTATTTCGGGGGGTTTTTATTCCCAGTCCTTATCCCCGGGGGGGGGGGAATTTCAAGGGGTGGAAGATTTTTTTTGTTTCCTGGGGGTTCCCCATATTTAGAATCATGTGTAGAATTTTTTTTTGAAGGGAATTGTGGGTTCGGAAAATTTTTTGATTTTTGGGGAGGAGTGGAACGTTTTTGAATTTTAAGATTGTGGACCGATTGGGACGCCTATCGCCTTTTTTTTGGTTTTTTTTCTTTTGTTGTTGTGGTTGTTGAAAAATTTTAACCCTATAATTCCCTAATTTTAAAAAAGATTGTGTTAAAATACATTTTTTTTAAAAATTTTTCCGGGGTTTTCTTTTTTAATTTTATTTTACCCAATCCCCTTTCTTTCTTTTTATGGTTTTTTTTTTATACTGTTTTTTTAAAAATTTCCCCTGTTAAAAATAACTTTTTCCCCGAATTCCCCCAAATTTTTATATAGTCTTCATGTTTCTTGTGAAATTTCCGATTTTTTCTATGTTTTCATCATTTGAATTTCTCTTTAAAAAGGGGAACATTTTTTTTAAGGGGTCATCATCAATATTAAAAATTCCTTTTGGGTTGTATTTCCTGAGTTTGTAACCCCTAAAAGTTTTTATTCCCTCCGGTTTTTTTCGGGTCTCTGTAGAAAATTTTTCCAGTACCCCCTAATAGGTATGCCCTCTTTGGGGAAATGTGATTTATACCCTTTTCTGTTGCGTTTTACATTTTTTTTGGGGTTTTTGGGTTCAGGGGGAAAAAGTTTTTCGCCCCCCAAATTAGAAAAGTAGTTTTTGCATTGCGGGTCTAAGTTGTATTTTATCTGAGTATTCAATTGGTATAAATTTTTTCCCGAAAAAGGTAACCTCTAGGGTATTTGGGTATTTAAATTTGCTTCTGATGCCATTATTGGAAATTTTTAACTTTTTTTCAATTGGGGTTTAATGTTTTAAATTTCCAGACCCCTCAACCCAAAGTCTTAAAATTTTTTTTCCCTTTAAAAGCAATCTCTGCCCGAATTGGTTTTTTTCCCCGGGTTTTTTCTTTTCTAAGGCTTCAATTTTAAAAAAAACCCGAATAAATAAATTAATATCATTGTTATCAAAACCCTTAAACCCGCTTTTTGGTTTCTTTTTTCAGGAATACTTTTAAAAAAGGTAGGAATATTTCCTTTTTCCCAATTTGTTTTTTTAATTTGTTCAAATTCATTCAAAAGTTTTCTTTTTTTTAAAAAAATTTTCAGAAAGTAAAAACCCTTGTTTTCAAAAATTTGATATTTTGTGTTGATAGATGTAATATTTAAAATTCCATTTATTAAACTTTTTTTAAAAATTTGTTTTTTCTTATTTTTAAAAATTTTTATGGGTTTCCCCAACTTTAAAAAAGAAAAACAAAAAATATACAATGCTGTCCCTTCCTTCTTGGCCCGAGGAAAGGGAGGGGCACATAATTTTAAAAGATTATAAAATCCCCAAAACCCCCATCGATTTAAGGGGGGTTATATGGGCTTTTAGACTTAAAATCCAAGTGATTTTTTTTAAAAAATTGAAATAAAACCATGAAAGTAAATTTGGAAACCTCTTTCGCCCCAAAACGCTAAAAGGGGCCCCAGAGGGGGGGACAGTAAAAATTTTTTAAAACCATTAAAGTGCCTTCGATTAAAAAGGGCCCAAGGGGCCACAAACATAGTTTCCCCCTTTGGGAAGCTCAAAAGTAAAAAATGCTTATTGGTTTTCCCGGAAGAAAAGTTTTTGGGGGGGGGGACATTTTACTTTTCTTTTGGAGGGATATTTTTTAAAATGCGATTATTAGGATAAATATAAATACAATGCGATTTTTTAGGTGATTATTTAAAATCCCGTTTTTATGGTTTATAAATAACAATAAAGATGTAGGTGTATATTTTTTTTTATATTTAAATATATATTTTATTAATTTATTATTTATATATATATAAAATATATATATATCAATGGTTTATTTAGGTTTTATGATATTATATATTATATTTTTTATAAATTATTATATTTTTTTATATATATTTTATATATAAAATAAAATTTTAATTATACGGGTTTTGGATTTATTATCCAATGCAAATTATATAGGATGATTATATATAAGAATTGCGATTTTATAGGATGATATTTTTTCAAATGGATTTATTAAATGGGCAGCACATTACAAAAGGGAAAGGTTTATCAAGGAGAGATGGGATTTGGGGGTTTATGATAGGGGCCCTTCGGCGAAAACAAAAAAATTAAAAGCGGGGCGGCCTAACCCAATCTCCCAAATAAAAAAGAAACCCCAAGAAAAACTTCTGGGCGGGGCATTTGAAAAATTCAACCCCCCAAAGGGTCAATGGCTGGGATTTTTGTTGGCCCTAAAAGGGTTGTTTTAAAGCCCCAAACCTTTTACGGAAAATTATTTTAAAGGTGTAAAAACCCCCAGTATCGAAAAAGCGGTGTGAAATTTATTTTTTTAGCATTTCTAATTTTTAAAAAATTATTAGAAATTTCAAGGGAAACCCTTTTTATTTAAAATTTAAAACATTAAAAAAAGGGTTTTTAAAAAACTGTAAAATATAGCAATTTTTTTTTTTTATTTTATAAATTCCGTTTATTTAATGAAATTTAAAAAATGGTTTCATGAGAGATAACTTGTCAGGGGATCCCTGTAAATTTCCCGGCCCGGTATTTTTGAAGGGTTCCCGAGAATGAGTTTTTTAAATTTTTTTTTTTTTTAATTTTTTCATTTTAGTTTCCACACTAAAAAAACTAAATTACATTTTAATGCGCTTTATATTTTGACCTCACATACAATTTTTTAAATTTTGAAATTACAAATTAATTTCATTTTCTTACAAAATCAAAAACAGCGCTGTTAACGTACGAAATTTGGGATTTTTAAAAAAATTTTTAAAAAAACCTTGCCCCGTGTTTTTGGTGTTACACACGCGCTTTTTCGTACAATAACCATATTTACTATTTGTTTATGTGGGGGCCCCGTGTTTCCAGTACTTCATTTATTTTTTAATACTTTTTAAGGCGTGGATATTGGAATAAGTATTGAAAAAATTATTTATGAACATTGGTTAAAACGTAAACCCCGATTTTGCGTTTTCCCCTAGGGAAAAATTTGACTACTTTCCCTCATGGAAATTAAATAAAATTGTAAAAATCAGGGAAAAATTGATTTAAAATAGCAAACTCATATTAAAGGGGTTATTTTGGTAAATAGGAAAAATTTAAATTTAAAGTCCCTTTTTTTTTTGGGGAGATAGGGGGTTTGATAAACCCCTTCAGAAAACTTTTCGTATAAAGGCTTTAAATTTTCCCAAAATTTTTTCCCCCCGATTCATTGAAGAAAAATTTTTCCCTTCTTTCGTGTTGTATCAAAGGATTTAACTCCCTTGCGTCTTTTTGGGTTATTTTTTGTTTTTTCCTTTTTTTGGGTATTCTCTCTTTGAGAAAGGCATTGAAAAGGGGAAAATGCGTTATTTAAAGGATTAGAGTCAATATGATCAATAACTTTTAAAATTTTTAAAACCCTTTCCTTTAAAATGCTTTATTAAATTTCGGGTTAGTTTTAGTTTTTTTCCCAGCATTTAAATTGCAAGGGACCCAAAGGGATTATTAAAAAACTAATTGGTTTTTTCCCGTTACAGTTTTAAAGATAAAAATCAGCGATTTTTCATAATTAAACAAGGGTTTTATGGGGTTATGAATTCTTGCCCCCATTTTTAAAATAATACTTTTGTCAAATTTTTTTTTAAATTTGCTTTAATTAAAATCTATTAATGTAGTTTGAGGTGTTTTATGTTTTTTGTCTTGGAAGATTTCAGGGGTTTGGGGGTTAAATGTAGCGTTTTTTATTCGTTTTTTAAAAAGGGTTTTAATTCTCTAAACCGTTCCCCACCAATTGATCAAAATTGTGTTTTCCCTCGCAAAACCCCCCCAAAATTTTTATGAATGGGGGGGCCCGGCAAATTTTTTTGGGACACTTGAAAGTGTTTCCCCAACAAAAATTTCTTCCACGATTTATTAATGGGAGTTAAAGACCCAAATAAGCTTTTGCCATTTGTTAAATTATTATAAAAAAATTTTTTTAAAAACTTGTCTTATTTTTAGGAATGAAGTTTAAGAGATTTGGCAATCAAGCCTTGGAAAAAAATTAAATTCAATCTTGATAGAACTCTCGAAATTGTATTTTAAAGAGGAATAAAATTTAATAGAAGTCTGATTAGAAAAATACAAGATTGTTTTAAATAGTTTAAAACGGGAGGGGCGCATCCCCCTGGTAAACCTTTAAAATTGAGGGGGTGTTTTTTATGTTAGAATGAATGATGAAACAGCAGTATGATACTATCCCCCAAATTTGGGCAAAAAAAGGGTTTTTCCCCGGAGTAAAAAATTCATTATCAATTTGGAATGGGGGGGATTGGGTTAAAAAGGAAAGTTTGAGCAAATTTCAAAGATAAAAAAGGGTTTTGTTGGGAGGTTTTAAAGGGGTGTTAAGGGAAATTTAAAACCAATACTTGAAAAAAGGTATAGAACAGAAATTGTTTAGGGGGGACCCGTTAAATAAAAAAATTTGCTTAAAAAATTGAAAAATGAAACAGTAAGTAGTGGAAAACATCAATTGTGTGGAAAAAGTGTCATAAAAATTTTAAATGATTTTGGGCAATTAACTGGCTTAAAAAAATCAATATGGGGCTAAAGTAAAGGGGGAGAACGTTGGCAAAACTATTTCCCTAAAAAAATTAAATTCTTGGTTTCCGAAAACCTTTCAAAAATTTGGGGAACCTTTTTAATTAAAAAAATTTTTAATTAAAAAAAAAAAAAATTATCAAATTATTATATAACAATTTAAAATTCATCTCAAAAAACAAATTCCAAAAAAATTAAATTAAAACTATTAAATTAAAACCAAAAAAAAATTTCAAAAGAAAATTTTTCCGAGTGTTTTTTATTTTTAAAAAATTATTTTCTACCCCATAGTTTTAAATTTAATTCTTTAAAAAATTTTAACCTAACTTTTTAACCCGCCACTGAAAAAACAACATAATTAAAAAATTTTAAATTCCCCTAAAACCATTTTAAATAAATAAACTTTAAAAAATTAAAATTTTTAAAATTTTTTTAAAAAATTCCTTATCCTTAATCATTTTCAATAAAAAAATTTTAAAAAAATAAAAACTCTCAAAAAAAAAAAAAAATTTAACAAAATTTAAAAACCCCAAACCTTTTAAAAAAAAAACACTCTAAAAAACTTAAAAAAAAAAAAAAAACAAAAAAAAATTAAAACCAAAAAATCTTTTCCTTTCCCCCAAAAATTTTTTTAAATTTTTCCCCTTTAAAATTTTTTAAAAAGGGTTTTTTCCCAAACAAAAAACCCCTCGTCAAAAATTATTAACTCCTATTTTTTTTAAATCCTTTTTTCCAAATAAAAATTTAATTTCATTTTAAAAACCCAAACCTTTTTTTTTTTTTTAAAACTCCATCCAAAAAATTTTTAATTTAAAATTCAAAATTATAAAAATTCATTTAAAAATTTAAAAATTTTTCTTGAAAAAAAACCAACAAAAAATTAAAACAGAAAAAACCCAAACCCCAATTTGGGATGAACAATTTTGGGAAATTTAATAAAAAATTTGAAAAAAAAAAAAGGAAAAAAAAAATAAAGCCCCCAAACCCCCCACAAACAAAAAAAAAAAAAAAAAAAGGAAAACCAAGGCCCCCCCCCCCCCCAAAAATAATCTAAATTTACCTTTTTAAAAAAATTTAACATAAAAAAAAACCCTTAAAAAAATTATTATTTTATCCAATTTAAACTTTTTTTAATTTTTTTTGTTTTTAAAAAAAAAAATTTTTTAACGAAATTAAAATTTTCTTTTTTTTAAGAAAAAAAAGTTTAATTGTTATCTTAATTTTAATTTAAAAATTTAATTAATTTAAAAAGGCTTCATGTTTTTTTTTGTTTTTTAATTTTTTTTCATTGTTTTAAATAATTTTATAAAATTAAAAAAAGTTGAAGTTTTTTAATTTTTAATATAAATTTACTTTTAAGGTAAACAAATTTATTAATGGGGGAGAGATTTGGGGGAAAAGGCGAAAAAAATTTAAATACAATGCAATTATTCTGAATCAGCGGGCCCTTTGAGTTTAAAAGAGTTACCTGAAAAAGATATTCGATAAAGGTGAAAAATCCGGGTTTTTTCTAGGGAAAAAGGCATAGGGATTTTTTAGTTTCCCAATTTTTTGATTAAAAAAGTTTTTTTTAAAGGGTTTGTGGGGTTTGGGGAAAGACAAACAGGGGTTATAGAATTTTTTCCCGAGGAGAACGTCATGATTTTCTACCCCAAACCCTAGACTAGCGAGAGAGTTTTAAAACAACCCCAAAAAAACCCCAAAGGGATTTTCTTTAAAGCTTCCAAATCCATAGTTTTTTGGGTTAAAGGGCAAATTTTGCCAAATTAAAATTTTTTTTCATGGGTTTTTTTTGGGAAAGAAGCATGTACTGTTTCAGAAGATGTATTTTAAAAAATGTTTTGATTTGGTTTTATTACAAAAAACTAAAAAAGTTTAATATTTTTGGGATAAAGGGTTTCAACCCAACCCTTTGTTGGGTAGAAAGCCCAAAAATTTGGTTTAAAAAAGGTTTGGGTGATTTTTACGAAAAAAATTTTGATAGGGACTATAGAGCACTCGATGAGCAGTTTCGTGAGTTTAAAAAAAAATTTGATTCCCAAACGATAAAATTAAATTAAAGTAGGGGGTGAAATAATTTTGAAACCTATGAATGATTTTTGGGAAACAGGGAGCCCAAATGTTTTGTGTAGCAAGTAGAAAGTTTGTCGAGAGCCACTTCAAAAAAAATTTGTTTAAAGTACCAAAAGAAAAAATTCCAACTTTTTCCTTACCGTTGTTTTTATAGCCCTTTGGATACCAAAAAGCAGAAATTAAAATTTGGGAAATTCCCAGGCCAGGGGAAAAAGAAAAGTTTTCTAGTGTTAAATGATATTGGTAGGGGTTTTCAAGCTGTAAAAGATGCATTATGCGCTGATAAATCCCCCAGGCGCTTGGTTATGTAACAACAAAACCCCGTCACGGTTAAACCCCAACCCACGGATAAAAATGTTTGGTTATTTGATAATGCATTGAATGGTAAAATTTAGTCTATCTGCAGTGTCCGGGAGTAGACGAATAAATCAACTACGAAGGATTTTTTCGATGGTTTTTTTAAAAAAATAAAGTTTTTAAAAAAAAAAAATTTTTTTGACCCCCCAAAAAAAAAAAAAAAAAAAAAAAAAAGGAAATTTTTAAAGAATTTTGAAAATGTTTTCCCCCTTAAAAAAATTTTTAAAAAAATTTTTAAAAAAAAACCCCGGGAAAAAAAAATTTTTTTGCCCGGGGGGTTTCCCTTGGGGGAAAAAAAGGTTTAAAACCCCCAAAATTTTTTTGGGGGGTGTTTTCCCTTAAAAAGGGGGGGTTTTTTTTTGGGGGGTTAATTTTGGGGGGTTTTTTAAAATTTTTTTTCCCCCCTTTTTTTAAAAAAATTTTTTTTTTTCCCCCCCTTTTTTTTTAAAAAAACCCCCCCCGGGGGGAAATGCTAAATTTTTTTGGTTTTTTTTTTTTTTTTTTTGGGTTTTTTTTTATATTTTTTTTTTTTTTAAAATTTTCCCCTTTTTTTTTGGGGTTTTTTTTTTTCTTTTGGGGTTAAACCCCAAAAAAAAAAAAATTTTTTTTCCTTTTTTTTTTTGGGTTTTCCCCTTTTGGAAATTTTTTTTTTTTAAAATTTTTAAAATTGTTTAAAAAACAATTGTAAAATTTTTCCCCATAAATTTTAAAATTTTTCCCCCTTTCCCTTTAAAAAAAAATGTTTTTTTTAAAAATTTTTTTTTTTTTTTGGGGGGTTAAAGGAAAATTTAAAAAAAAAATAAATTTTTTTTTGGTGAAAAAAAAAAAAATTTTTTTTTTTTAGGAAATAAAATTTTTTAAAAAAATTTTTGGGGGGGGAAAAATTTTTTTTTTTTTTTGGAAACCTTTTTTGGGTTTTTAAAAAAGTTTTTAAAAAAAAATTTTTTTTGTTTTTTTGGGAAAAAAAAAATTATTTTAAAAAAAAAAACCCCAAAAAAATTTTTTAAAAAAAAAAAAACATTTTTTGAAAAAATTTTTTAAAAATAAAAAAAAAAAAAATTTTTTAAAAAAAATTTTTTTTTTTTAAAAATTTTTTTTAAAAAAAAAAAATTTAAAAAAAAAAAAAAAAAAAAATACCCCCCCCCAAAAAAAAAACCCCCCCCAAAAAAAAAAACCCCCCCCCCCCCAAAAAAACCAAAAAAAAAAAAACCCCCCCCCCAAAAAAAAAAAAAAACCCCCAAAACCCCCCCCCCAAAAACCCCCCCCAAAAAAAAAAAAAAAAAACCAAAAAAAACCCCAAACCCCCCCCAAAAAAAAAACCCCCCCAAAAAAAAAACCCCCAAAAAAAACCAAAAAACCCCCCAAAAAAAAAAAACCCCCCCCCAAAAAAAAAAACCCCCCAAAAAAAAACCCCAAAAAAAAAAAACCCCCCCCCCCCAAAAAAAAAAAATTTTTTAAAAAAAAAAAAAAATAAAAAAAAACCCAAAAAAAAACCCCCCAAAAAAAAAAAAAAAAATTTCAAAAATTTTTTTTAAAAAATTAAAATTTTTTTAAAATTAAAAAAAATTTTTATTTAAAAAAAAAAAAGGGGGGTTTGAAAAAAAAAAAAAAAATTTTTAAAAAAAAATTTTTTAAAAAAAAAAACCCCCCAAAAAAAAAAATTTTTTTTCCCCCAAATATTTTTAAAAAAAAAAAAAAAAAAAAAAAAATTTTTTAAAAAAAAAAAAAAATTTTTTAAAAAAAAATTAAAAAAAAAAATTTAAAAACCCTTTCCCCCCCCCCAAAAAATTTTTTTAAAAAAATTAAAAAAAAATTTTTTAAAAAAATTTTTTAAAAAATATTTTTAAAAAAAAAACCCCAAAAAACCCCTTTTTTAAAAAAAAAAAATAATTTAAAAAACCCCCCCCCCAAAAAAAAAAATTTTTTTTTTAAATTTTTTAAAAAAAAAAAAATTTAAAAAAAACCCCAAATATAAAAAAAATTTTTTTTAAAAAAATTTTTTCCCCCCCAAAAAACCCCCTTTTAAAAAAACCCAAAAAAAAAAAACCCCCTTTTAAAAAAATTTTTTAAAAAAAAAAAAAAACCCCCAATTTTTTCCAAAACCCAAAAAAACCCCCCCTTTTAAAAAAAATTAAAAATTTTTTAAAAAAAAAACCCCAAAAAATTTTTTTTTTTTAAACCAAAAAAAAAAATTTTTGTAAAAAAAAAAAAAACCCCCAAAAAAATTTCCCCAAAAAAAAAAGAAAAAAAATTCCCCAAAAAAACCCCAAAAAATCCCAACCCAAAAAAAAAAATTTTGGAAAAAAATTTTTTTTAAAGGTTTTTAAAAAAGAAAAAAAAACCCCTTTTTTTTTCCCCCCCCCTTTTTTTTTTTTTTTTCCCCCAAACCCCCCCAAAATTTTTTAAAAAAACCATTAAAATTAAATTTAAAAAAATTTTTTAATTTTCCCCCCTTCAATCCCCAAAATTTTTTTTTTTAAAAAAAAACCCCCCCCTTTTTTTTTTTAAATTAAAAAATTTTTTTTTTTATAAAAATTTTTTCCAAAAAAACCAATTTCCCCCCGGTTTTTTAAATTTTAAAAACAATTTTTGGAAAAATTTTTTTCCCCCCCTTTTTTTTTTTTTTTTTTTTTTTCTTAAAAAAAAAAAATTTTTTTTTTCCCCCCCCCTTTTAAATCCCGGGGTTTTTCCCCAAAAAAAAAATTTTTAATTTCTTGGAAAAATTTTATTAAAAACCCCTTTTTTTTGTTAATTTTTTTGGGGGTAAAAACCCCTTTTTTTTTGGTTAATTTTTTTTCCCCCCCCAAAAATTTAAAACCCCGCCCCCAAAAAATTTTAAAAAATTTTTTTCTGGGAAAAAATTCCCCTTTAATTTTATTTAATTTTTGTGGGTTTTTTTTTTTGGTTTGGGTTTTTTAAAAAATCCCAAAAAAACCCCTTTTTTTTTCCCGTTTTTTTTTTTTTGAAAAAAAGGTTTGGGGGTACCAAAACCCCCCAAAAAAAAAATTTAAGGGGGAAAAACCCCCCCTTTTTTTTTTTTTAAAAACCAAAATTTTGAAAAAGGGGGCCCAAAATTTTAAAACCCCCCGTTCCCCCAAAAAAAGGGCGGAATTTTTTAAAAAAATTTTAACCCAAAAAAAAAATTTTCCCCAAAATTTTTTTTTTTTTTTTGAACCCAAAAGGGAAAAAAAAAATGGGGAAAAAAATTCCCTTGGGGGCCCCCCCTTTTTTCCCCCCAAAAAAAAAAAAAAAAAAAAAGGGAAAAAAAAAAAAATTTTTTTTAAAAAAAAAAAACCGGTAGGGCCCCCCAAAGGGAAAAAAATTTTTTTGGGAAAACCCCAAAAACCCCCCTTTTTTTTCCCCCAAAATTTAAAAAAAAAAAAATTTTTTCCTTTTTTTGGGGAAAAAAAAAAAAATTTTTAAAAAAAGGGGCCCCCTTTTGGTTTTTTTTAAAAAAAAATTTTAAAGGGGGGGTTTTTAAAAAATTTTCTTTAAAGGAAAAAGGGAAAACCCGGGAATGTTTTGGGGGGGGGGGCCCGCAGGGAAAAACCCTTTGGGGGAAAAAAAAAAAAAAATTTAAAAATTTTTTTTCCCTTTTTTTTTTTAAAAAAAAAAAAAAAAAAAACCCCCAAACCCCCAAAAAAAGAACCTTTAAAAAAAAAAAAAAGGGGGTTTTTCCCCCGGGGGGGTTTTTAAAAATTTTTTTTTTTAAAAGGGTTTAAAAAAGGGGGGAAAAAAAACCCCCCAAAAAATTTTTAAAAAAAAAAACCCCCAAAAAAAAAAGGCGGGAAAAAAAGGGTTTTAAAAAAAACCCCCTATTTTTTTCAAAAAAAAAAAAAAAAAATTAAAGGGGGTTTTTTTTTTTTTAAAAAAATTTTTTTTAAAAGGGGCCCATTAAGGGGGTGGGGTAAAAAAAAAAAAAAAAAAAAAAAAATTTTTAAAAAAAACAAAAAAAAAAAATTTTTAATTTGGGGAAAATTTTTTTAAATTAATTTTTTTTTTCCCCCCTTTTTTTTTTTTGGGGTTTAAAAAAAATTTTTTTCCCCCCAAAAATTGGGGTTTCCAAAAAAAAGGGGGGGGGGGAAAAAAAAAAATTTTTTTTTGGGGGGGTTTTAAATTTTTTAAAAAAGGGGAAAAATTTTTTAAAATTTTTCCCCCCCCCCCGGGGGAAAAAGTTTAAAAAAATTTTTTGGAAAAATTTTTTTTTGGGGAAAAAAACCCCAAAAAAAAATTTTAAAAAAAGGGGGGGAAAAAAAATAAAAAAAGGGGGTTTTTTATTTTAAAAATTTTTTTTCCTTTTTGGGAAAAAATTTTTTTTGGGGGGGGTTTTTTTTTTTTAAGGGGGTTTTTTTTTTTTTAAAAAATATTTTTTTGGTTTTTAAAAAATTATTTTTTTTTTTTTCCCCCAAAAAAAAAACAAAAAAAAATTTTTTTGGGGTTTAAAGGAAAAAAATTTTTTTTTGGGGGTTTTTTTTGGGAAAAAATTTAAGGGGGATTTGGGGGCCCCCCCAAAAAAAAAAATTTTGGGTTTTTTTTTCCAAATTTAACCCCCAAAATTTTTTTTTAAATTTTGGGAGGAAAAAAAAAATTAATTTTTTTTAAAAAATTTTTAAAAATTTTTTTTTTTTTTTTTTTAAAAATTTAAAATTTTTAAAAAAAAAATTTTTCAAAAGGAAAAAAAAAAAAAGGGGGTTTTTAAAAAAAAATTTTTTTTGGAAAAAAAAAAATTTCCTTTCTTTGGGTTTTTGGAAAAAAAAAAATTTTTTTTTTTTTGGGGGAAAGGTTTTTTAAAAAAATTTTTTTTTTAAAAAAATTTTTTTTTTTATTTTTAAAAACCCAAAAATTTTTTTAAAAAAAAAAATTTTTTTTTTAAAAAACCCCAAAAATTTTTTCCCCCGAAAAAATAAAAATATTTTTTTTTTTTTAAAAAAAAAAAAAAAGGGAGTTTTTTTTTAAAAATTTTTTTTTTCCCCCCCCCCCAAAAAAAAAAAAATTTTTTTTTTAAAAGGGGGCCCCCCTTTTTGGGTTTTTTTTTTAAAATTTTAAAAAAAAAAAAACCTTTTAAACCCGGGGTTTTTTTAAAAAAATTTTTTGGGGGGAAGGGAAAATTTTTAAAAAAAATTTTTTTTAAAAAAAAATTTGTTTTTAAAAAAAGGGCCCTTTTTTTTTTTTTTAAGGGGGGCCTTTTTTAAAAAGGGTTTTTTGGGGGGGAAAAATTTTGGGTTTTTCCTGATTAAAAGGGGGGGTTTTTTTTTTTTTTTTTTTTTTTCCCCCCCAAAAAAATTAAAAAGGTTTTTAAAAAAAAACCTAAAGGGGAAACCCCCCAAAAAATAAAAGGTTTCCTTTTTTAAAAAAAAAAGGGGAAAAAAAATTTTTTTATTTTTCCCCCCCCCAAATTTTTTTTTTTTTTAAAATTTAAAAATTGGGGGGTTTTTGGAAAATTTTTTTTTTTTAAAAAAAAAATTTGGGGAAAAAAAAAATTAATTCCCCTTTTTTTGTGGGAAACCCTTTGTTTTTTTATTTTAAAAAAAAGGTTTGTTTTTTTGTTTTTTTTGGGGGGTTTTTTTTTTTTGGTTTTTGGGGGGCAAAAAAAAATTCTTTTCCAAAAGGGTTTTTTTGGGGTTTTTTAAAAAATTTTTTTTTCCCCAAAGGGGAAAAATTTTTTCTTTTTTTCCCCAAAGGTTTTTTAAAAAAAAAAGGGGGAAATTAAAAAATTTTTTGGGTTTAAAACCTTTTTTTAAAAAAAAAAAACTTTTTTCCCTTTTTTTGGGAAAAAAAAATTTCCCTTTTGGGTTTTTTTTAAAAAAAAAACCTTTTTAAAAAAAAAATTTTTTTTTTTTTAAAAAATTTTTTTTTTTATTTTAAAAAAAATTTTTTTTTTTAAAAAAAAAACCCCCTTTTTTTTTTTTGGGGACTTTTTTTTTCCCCCAAAAAAATTTTTTTTTTTAAAATTAAAAAAATTTTTTTTTATTAAATTTTAAGGGGTTTTTTTAAAAAAATTTTCCACCGGGGTTTTTTTAAAAATTTTGGGGGAAAAAAAAAAAAATTTGGAACCTTTTTTTTCAAAAATTTAAAGGTTTTTGGGGGGGAAAAAAAAAGTTTGACTTGCCTACTGGGATTGCCAACAAATAGTCAAAGACCTAATAGGTATTTCTGGTAATCCATTTCCTATTCTTTGGACCAGTAACTTTCCAGTCTGGAATATTATAGAAAGTTGTTTAATTAATTGGGGATTTCAAAAAACCAAGTCATCATTATTGTGGATCCACTTCATAATATCGTTAAGTTCCACCCATATTTTCTTGTATTAGGTTGACAATTAAATTGTTTTTCAAATTTTACAAGACGTTTGTGATGTTGATTTTCTCTGTTACTTTCTGCCACCAGGGTGTTCTTTCGTTCGGTAGCATTAGAGTTGAAAGTAGACATAAAAGCAGAATACCAATTTCACGTAATTCTGTTTCAGTTCGATATATTCAATATCATTAGAGATTATGCATCGAGATGTTGCATCAACGTGGCCCAGTTAAGTTCATTTTGTTGTTATTACCAACACCTCAAGCAGTGTTTTATAAAATTGTTTATTGGCTTGAACGTAAAATGATTATCTTCTGTTCAGTAGTGTTTGAATCTCTTTAAATATATGTGTAATGTCTTTCAACTGAGACAATAAAATAGTTTGCTGGACAAAGATAAATTGCGCTACTTACTTGTTCTTGCTCTTCAAATTTTAAGCAATTTATCAATTGTCACAAATTGTCCCTCTCTTGTTTTTATTTTATCGTTTCTTTCTCTTCCTTAACTAAAAGTTACAGAATTTATCTTCTTTAAATCTCTATGACACATTTATTCTTGAGATTAGCGTTTACTTATCGTCCAAAATATGTCCACTTAAATTTGATGTGTTTCTTTGCAAAGATGATAATTACATCGTCGTTCCAATTTTGTATCCAATCCTTGTAAGTATTAAGCCATAGAATCTTCACGACCAGTCAGAAATGTATATATGCAATGATAACGAAACTTGGTTCCTCTAACAATCCAAGAAAATTCAGAAGCACATTTGTACCTCGTGGGGCAATAAAATTTGAATATGCTGATAAAAATGGGACAGATAGTAATTTTGAAATAGCTACGAAAAGCAGTCACACATTTTAATGTTTCTATTATTGCCTTAAACGAGTTTAAAGAAAAATTATTTCTTAACCATGTCAATGTGACACCGAGTTTCCTCCCTTATATGACAGAGATGATAAAGAGGCCAGATAGAACTATAATGCATTCTTAGCACAACAATTAAGAGATTAGGTTGATGGCGGAACAGCTATTGAATTGGTTTTATCGCATATGAAAATAGTGGTAGAAATGTATAGAAACAGATACAAGAGATAACAAAAGATGACTGAAGACAGAACTATACAAATTAAAAAGTCAAATAAATCGAAGAAAACTTATTGCCAGTAAATGAGCGCAGATGAGTGTATATTTAAAACTACAATAAATTCTTAGCACGGGAAAACACGAAGATTGAGAGATTAGGTGAATGCAGCTACAGCTGTTGAATTGGTTATAGAACATATGAAATTGGTTGTTGAAATGTATACACACGTATAGAAGATATAACGAAAGATGATGGAAAACAGAACGATGCAAATTAAAATGTCAAATAAGTCCAAGAAAAAGTATTGCCAGTAAAATGAGCATCAGAAGCCTTGCAATAAAATAATTCAAAAAGTAAGGAATGGCTAGCTTACAATTATTTAAAGAAAAAAGAGTACAATATCTAAACAATGTAAAGGTCAAGCAGTTGATTGTTGATCAGCATAATAAAGTCAAAGGTTAATGACCTATTTCAGAAGGTAGTCATATTGGATGGCTTTTTCAGTGGTGTTGTAGCCAACAGCACTACAAGGTTTAATCACCATATTACTTGAGTAAAAAGTACCATTTCCATCAGCATCATATTCCAGCCTAACTCTGAAATATATTCCTGAAATCGCATCATGCTCCTTCTATCTGTTTTATAACCTTACTCACCTACAATAAGTTTCTAACATTATCTTGAACAGTTGAAATAAACTGAGTAATAAATTATGTTTTACATGAGCACCTGAGAAACATATTGCAAAGATCTTATACTTTGATTTGCTATAAATTTTTTCGTCAGACCTGTGCTATCTTCTGTTATTTCTTAACAATCAAATAATTTCATCAGCCTATAATTTCTTTCGGTATGGAACACCTCCAATAGTTATAATGGCATTTACAATTCTTTGGGAAAGCAGCAGGTGTTGTTTTCCCAAAGTCCTTAATAGCTGGTTCGTTGTCAAACAAGTGTTTTGCCAATACTATATTTCCAGTAATGATTTTGCATACTAATGAAGTTATCACAAGTAATGTTAAACTGTTGCAGATTTATACTGTTGTTGGATGTGTTCAAAGATTTCTGAGCAGCTAACGATAGTGAGGATTCCGACAATGATTTCCGTTGTTAAAGTAGATCTAACAGCTGTAGACGATTTGACTAACACTGGTTCCTTTGGTTCTATGAAATACAATTCCTCATCCATCTGTTGCATCAATCCTGCCTAATCAATTTCATTCTGTCACAATTTCATGTCAAAAAGTGCTCTTTAGTTGTAAAAAAAGAGTCATAAGTGTTAACTCTTAAAGAAGTGTTATAAAAAAATGTTCAGCGGAGTCAGTGTGAAATAGGAGTTTCTTTGAACATCTGTGAAACCGGAACATTAAACTAACCGGAACAGGTTAATGATCATGCGCATTGCCAGTTCTTTTTATGTTTTAAATCCCTTAGTTAATTGTCACACATTTCACTGTTTCTTTTCCTCTTTTATGTTTCCGTAGCTCATATTTGCCTTCGTTATTTCTCAACTTCATGCATTTATCTTGAGATTCTGAACATCCTGTATACATCTTCTAATTATCTCTACATTTTTCGGATGTACTTCCTGAAATATTTGTCAAACTATGTACACTTATGTCATTTTTCTTACATTTGAATTCAAACTCGTCAAAAACGAGTAGTTAGAACGTCCGTAGCGGGTTTTAAACCCCGGCCGAGTCAGCGCTAACAGCTTTTTGTTGGGATTGGTCGTTTTCATGTCAGGATAATGTGAGTGGGTTAGATATCATGCAACATGTCTGAGGCACGTTTCTTCCGTGCGAGACATCGCTATCACTGCCACCCACACTGCCGATATCGTAGCTTCATAACTGAAAAATTATTAAAACGATGCTAAAATCCAAATCAAACAAACTCGTCAACAACTAAGCCATCGACTCTCCACGAACTGTTTTAAGTTTACTGGCGTACCTTAATATTTTCGATAATCTAACCATCCTTAAGAACTAGCCTGCAACAACTGAAAGTGGATGGATGGGTGGGAATCATCGGTTTTCTTTCTGTTGGTAGAGATACTGTAAATTACTGACAGATTTTAATCTTCATTTTTATGAAGTTTTGCATTTAAACCATATTCCAATCTCACGAAATTCAAAGCAAACATGCAAAAAAGCGATCACAAAAGCACGATTTTTATCAGCAATGTATGTGGTGATTTCCTTTCAGAATGTCTTGTTTCAAATGACAGTTGTTATTCTAGACGTACATAGAGCAAACTGACAGCCAAAATCAACCATTCATCTAACATGGCTCAAAATGGTCAGCTATAACCTCATTTGGAAGGATGTTTTGATAGTATATGTGAGCAATATTATATAGAATATAATTTATTTTCACTTCATACCAACTTCGAAGCCCATCTTAAATGACGTGGAAGTCATTCGAATGTACGACGAAATATGAATCATAGATCTAGAGCTTGAATAGTACTGAAATATTGATAAATGTGCGTTACAAATTTAAAATCTAAGTCAAACACACACACACAAATACACACACTAATTATAGATCAGGATGAAAGGATTAGCATAACGTCACATACAAATCAACACGAAGTATGCTATCATGTTATTGATTCATATATATACCCAGAATCCCAGTGTGGCTTCTGAGCTGGCCGGTCAACTGTAGAAATGATCTTCTTACGTCAACTGCAGGAGAATTGTCATGAGCAGCAGATGCCCCTCTACATTGCCTTCATAGACCTGACAAAGACGTTTGACCTGGTCAGCCGGTGAGGACTCTTTAAGCTCCTGAAGAAGGTCGGCTGCCGCCCCATCCCTCGACTGCTCGCTGTCATCACATCGTTTCACCAAAACACTCAAAGCACAGTGTGCTTCAACGGCGCAACATCAGAGGCCTTCCCAGTCAGCAGTGGAATAAAGCAGGGTTGTGTCCTTGCACCAACCTTCTTTGCCATCTTCTTCTCCATGCTCCTCCAGTACGAATTAAAGGACTTCAACGAGGAAGTGTACATCCACACCAGGATAAACGGCAAACTGTTCAACATCAAACGTCTCCGTGCAAAGACCAAAGTCTCAGTGGTTCTCATCCGTAAATTGCTCTTCGCCGACGATACAGCCTTAACATCACATACGGAAGATGGACTTCAGCAGCTGGTATGTCGCCTCTCCCACGCATGTAAAGAGTTCGGACTGACCATCAGTTTGAAGAAGACGAATGTCTTGCCGCAGGATGCAGAGTCCCCTCCAACCATAACCATTGATGGGTACAACCTTGAAATTGTTTGGAACTATACATACCTTGGGTCCACTATCTCCAGCTCGCTCTCCATTATGATGAGGTAAATGGCAGGATTGCTAAGGCATCAGCAGTTATGACAAGACTGAGCGAGAGGGTCTGGAACAATCTCAGCCTAACTGAGACGACCAAACTGCGTGTCTACCAGGGATGTTTGCTCAGCATACTCCTCTACAGTAGCGAGTCATGGACCACCTACACGAGCAACGAAAGGAAACACAATAACTTCCATCTGAGATGCCTGCGGCGCATTATACGCATCAAGTGGCAGGACAAAGTACCCACCACTGAGGTTCTGGAATACGCCAGCATGAATAGCATGTTCATCATCCTCAGCGAGAGGCGCCTTCGATAGCTCGGCCACGTCAGGAGAATGGACACAGGCCGCATTCCCAAGGACGAGCTAGCAGAAGGCACACGACCGACTGGACGACCACGTCTGCGATACAAAGATATCTGCAATAAGGACATGAAAATGGCCAACATGAGAGTCAACAACTGGGAGAGCTGTACTAACAACCGCTACGAGTGTCGCCTTGCATTCAGCCAGTGCATTCAGAAAGCCGAGGAAAGGATAAAAGCAAATCTCGCTACAACGAGAGCCAGGAGGAAGGCGAAACAACAACAACCTCAGCAAGAATCACCCTTCACCTTCAGCAACTGCAACAGAGACTGTCATGCAAGGGTCGGACTCTTCAGCTACTCGCGACGGTGCAGATAAGGCACCAAAACAGGAAGCTACACCATCGTCTCACGAAGACGGACGGATGCCAACCATATATACCAGGTCCATGAAATATATTTAAACTAAGAGATATATTGTTAATAGATGTGTGTTCTATTTACGTTTCATATACACATGAAACGTAGTATTTCGTCACGTAATCCAGTTAAATTATAGGTTTTTGTGAATGAATTTCATATTAGCTGTCTCAAATGACATATTCTAGGTTTTTATGGTAATGGTAGAGGATTATCCTATTGAGAGTTTTGCTAGATATGTCATTCATAATTTGTATTTTCGTTTAAAGATGAATATACTGTTTTTCTATCATCGGCCAGAAACATTAGAGGACACCACAATATTTTTTTTTTTAAATGGGTATCTGTACTCTGTACTCGAAGTGAAAGCGTCGAACTAAATAATGAGATTATATTATATTTGTGTGCAATCTTATTATTTGGTTAAAAATTCGCAATAGAAAGAAATCTTATCACGATGAATTGCTCTACATGTATGTCTAAACTTGGAATTTAGAAGGGCGTTGAGCAGTGGGTTTATAACACTGTTTATCAAGTACATATTGAGGAAGAAAAATTAAAGCATGAAGAGTTTGAGCGGAAGGGAAATGGTTACATCCGAATGTGCAATATATATTATCATTAATTCAAACCAAATGACAGTTTTGTATGGTAATTGTTGGATATGATCCGAGTTTATGCTTTGTGAACTTTCGCTCCATGAGGTCTCGGTATCGGTTCTATCGACTGTACAACTTCTCTGTGTGCTGTTTGTTTTCTTCAACCAATGCCCCTTCGGGGCCTTCGATGGCATTTTTATTTTCAGTAAGGTCTCCTTTATGAAAACAAATTTCTCTTCTCTTTATCCTCCGATCCTGAACGACTCTTAATTCATGCGCATGCGCGTTGCATTATAAATTGTGATACTATAAAGACGTGCACCACTATATCAAAACTTTTATGCCCAAGAAGGGAAGAATTAGTTGATAAACAAAGTGCTGAACTGAGCGTTTGAATTTCTCTTTAGCTGAGAATAAAAACACAGTAGTGGCTTCTACACACATATTGATTGCTTGTCTTCCACAAATCAAGGATGCAGGCCAAGGCAAGAGATTAATACATAGTCACTACTGTTACGACTATACGGTCACAATATAAGTAATAGAAAGAAGCAAAGCCAAAAAGATTTTGTAAAATTTAACAAACAATTAAGATATGAAAGTCACAAATGAAAATGTGCGATGAACATACGGTAATATAATATTGAATCCAGAATAACCTTCATAAAGTTCTATGAAAGTCTTAAATGAACGAAACGTTCTGTATAAACTTTAAAACCGGAAATGTACAACTCTAGCATTATCGCCAAAAAGGTTTAACGGCTTGAATGCAACATAGGTATTTTCCG
Source organism: Potamilus streckersoni (assembly GCA_016746295.1). Classification (NCBI taxonomy): domain Eukaryota; kingdom Metazoa; phylum Mollusca; class Bivalvia; order Unionida; family Unionidae; genus Potamilus; species Potamilus streckersoni. Next base: position 1,036,650 of record JAEAOA010001086.1, read on the forward strand.
TGCAGTATCTTTTAATTCTCTTTAAATGTCCGTGCGATATGCATTTAGCTGCAGCAATAACATAATTTGCCTGTCCTGTATAAGATACACTGCCAGTTCTTGTTCCTTTAATTTTACGTCAATTTTTCAATTTTCTCAAGTTACCTCTCTCTTTTTTTTTTTTCTTTTTTTTCTCTTCCTTCTTTTTTCCTGTCTAATTGTTTCTTAAGTTGATTTTATCTTCTGTATATATATATATATATATATATATATATATATATATATATATATATATATATATATATATATATATATATATATATATATTTGTCATGTAAAAGGCCAAAATAGTCGATCTAGCATTTGTCCTAGTAAGACGTCTCATAATTAGCGGGATTTTTCTCTGCAAATCATTTACATTTTTCACATAAACGGCAGTGTATTCTCCTTACGGGGGTCTTGATAGATCTATCAATCGTAATATCTCTCTTCATTTGCAAATGAACATACTCTGTTTCCAGAGTGCTGTAAAAATGTTAGAGGACATATCTGACGAAATCAAATAATAATAGGCGCTAAGCTCTCCATGTGAAAGCATCGAACTAAATGACGAGTGTCTATCGTAACGTGCACAGTGATTGGGACTACAGTGGTTTATCATATTGAATGATTGCTTAAAGCTCTGGGTCAAAAGCAATTCGTTTCTCGTAATATTCTTCTGCATATACATCTAAATATGGAATCTAGAAGAGCGTACACCAGTGGGTTGGTGACACTGTTTATGAAATACAGTTTGCGGAAGAATGATGCAAGCGTGAATAGTTTAGGTGGCAAGGAAATTATTGCATACTGAGCAAGCAACAGTGCACCATATTCATTGCGTGTTGCGATAAATAGTATCGTTAGTACAAACTACATGAATGTTTTGTGTGGAAATAGGGTAAAATAGGGTCTGGGTCTGTGCTATTGACGGTACAAATATCCCTAGTGTTGGGGTTCTCCTTCATAAATGACTCTTTTAATATAACATTTCTATCTTTGATAAACATCTCCTTTTTTAATCAAAATGTTTTTCTGGCTTTCGTTTCTCTCATGCTATAGCACTCCTGGCCCATGCGCATGAGTGTTGCTGCATAAACCTTTCGCCACATAAACACGTACATCACTATGCATGTCACTAAAACAAATCCTGTCAAGATAAGCATACTTACTATATATGCCATGCACCAAACTGAGCGCTTAAATTTATCTTCAGCTAAGCATAGATACACAGTGGTACTTCCTTCATAAATATTGGTAATGGAGGCCTCTTCTATACCATAAATGAAAACTGTAAGGCAAACCAAAATAAGAGCATCGAATAAGCATATCAAGCAAAGCGTAACAGCCGTCCTCGGCGAAATTAACATAACTATTCAAGCACCAGTTCCGGCTGCAAAGGTATTGAAAAGCAAAATGCTTTGCATTCAGTCCCGTTATCGAAGAAAAAGTAATGCCGAAGCATGAAGATATCGCCAGGTATCACCGTCATGCATGTGAATAGATTAATAACACCACAGAAATGAGCACACACCTTGATATTAGTCTTTTTATAGTCACGACACCATGAAAATATAATCAAAACAAATGTGTTCCCAAAGACCCCGGCGAAAGCAGGGAAGCCAAATACAAATGTTAAAGGAAGCAACCCTTCTGCATATCTGACATTACGACTGCACGCACAAAGATTCAACCAAACTTAAATTGAAGTAATTCATTGCCTCTTTTCTATTATATTTCCAGATAAGCACAACCTAGTTCATTCAGACATCACTACCTTAATGCTTGTCAAAATGCAACCCAGAATTTATTATGATCTAAACGTGTATGGAAATCGTATTCACAGTCTGCATTAGCCATTTAATTCTTGCTTATAGATATCTTCGTAAAAGCATGACCATAGCCGAACAAACAGAAACAGATATCCATGATTCTATAGGCTGATGAAAATGGGATCAAGAGGGTGTCAGCATTTTATTAAGTTTTTCTAAACAAGCACCTGTCGTTTCTAAAATTGGTAGTCATTAATTACACTATATTGTATATCTTTTAATTGCTATTCATGATATTTCAGATCCATGAACATTGCTGCTGTAAATAAAACCAAACTAAGTAATTGTTGCTTTTATATTGCATCATTCTATTTCGGAAATACACGCACAAGTATATTGTTTGCTTTGCACAAAAGTATCACGACAGTACATATTAAGATATGTGATATGATCCAGTTAGACAGTTCTGATAAATTAAACTGTGGCACCTACTTCCGTTGTTCGATGGAAAACACTCGACATTAGTCGATTAAATGTCGCTGTGAAAATTGTAGTTTGCGTATGCTCTTTCCAAGCATGCAACACTTTATCCGGTACGCATGTTTAAGATTATGATGGAGAATTATACAAGAACGAGACTAGAAAATTCCCTGTACATTTGAATCAAGCAATTGTTTTAAATTTATTGTATGTTTCCTTTTGTATGGTGGACTCAGTGAAGAAGAATTTATAATATTGACACTTATTTCTCTCGTACTCATGTTCGGTGCTATGACTAACTATTCAAGGCAGCAAGACAGTGCTGAAGTTAAATTGTTAATAGGTTTGTACAACCAGAGAATTATTGTTCAATGCAATCACTCAAATATGGTTTAATCTCATCTTAATCCCCAAAAAGGTATTTAGCTGCAAACAATACAAGTTTGTAAAAATTATGGTAATTTCCTATCTTCTAATAATGCTACTGGGTCTTATTTCCATCAGTGATTGAATGAATGCATTTATGTGTATATATCTATTCTACTCATTTTAAGCAGTTTGATCTACAACTATTAACTATTTTCTCATTTAATAGATGGACGTACAATCCAACGAACATATGAGATCATATGATTTGCATTGAAATAAGGAAAACATAATTGATTAAAAACTGATTCATGTGAAGACATTTAAGTTTATATATATGACGCTAAACAAACGTTAATGGAACGTTCATTGACTATCATTTTAGAAAATGGTTTAAGTGTGAACGAATGAAAGAAAACTTCTCTTAAAGATACATTTGTTTTTTTTAAAAAAAAAAATATGAGTTCCTGTACGGTGAGCAAATGCAGTCACCAAAGGAAACGTTAAATGGACACTGACTATGAAAACTATTAGACCAGAAACAATATTTATTTATGATTAGGCTCATAAAATATTTTTTTCCAAGTCGCATACCAGCTCTAACTAATTATGAAATTTGAAATCAATTGAGTTTTGAATAAGACGTGGAACTTCACTGGCACACATTTCAGTAAACAAAGAAATAGCGGCCATAAAATAACATTCTGAATAATAATAATAATAATAATAATAATAATAATAATAATAATAATAATAATAATAATCATAATCAGAAGAAGAAGAAGAAGAAGAAGAAGAAGAAGAAGAAGAAGAAGAAGAAGAAGAAGAAGAAGAAGAAGAAGAAGAAGAAATATACATGATGGACAGTCAATTGAAAATATAAATGTAAAGGTTTTTTCTGGATAATCGAAAACTGGGGTTTGTGGGCATTACCATAATACTTAAAACCTCGAGCTATGTCAAATCAAGTAAGATTTATTTAGCTTTGATGTATGCTCAAACTAAAACCTACGCTCCTATGAGCTTTTTTCCCCGATTTCATTAACTTCACTATAAAATTTTTTAAAGGATAACAAATATCAACAGTACCAATCACACAGCGTCCTTGCACCGCAACAAAAAATAAATAACGTACACATTTCACATCGTGCAGTAAATGTAAGATACATTCATGGACACAAGATTATACACATACATAAAATCATACACATATAAAATGCCCCTAAATGTAATGCCGAGTTATTTAAAGCCTAAAAGAAAATATCTAGAAACTGTAAACAAAAATAAAAACGTAAAGCAGAAAGCTTTATTTTTGTACATTTTAAAGTTCCAGCAAACCATCATGAATTAATTGGTTCTTGATTCATTTTTGTCATTAATTTAATGGAATATACTTTATTTCTTGTTCAATGCAAACATTTCATCAAATTTAAAATGGCTACTGATAAGTAATAAATAAATTACGATTTTTGTTGTTAATAGATTGATCTCATAAATGCCAGTTTTGGTCCACATATCATAATACAGCTTTCCATTTTATAGGAGAAATATATACAACTGAGAGGTAAACTTTTTCCTGTTCGGTTCATTTGACGTGTAGTAGCAATTAACGATTTGATGTTTGCTATGAAGTTTACATAAATTTATTTCTTCTTCAGATTTATTACCCTGCGCTACAAAGGTTATTTTTCTTTACAGTTTTTGCAATAAATTTTACTTAACCTGCATTAAACTGATGAAACCTAGAATCATGCCAAATCCATATGATATTCCTCCGACGTCTAAAGTAACAGCTGCAACACCCAATCCAGCGGTAACCAATGTGACATATTTCTAATTTAAAAACTCACATGCTGATCTGTATTTCTTTCTGACACCGCTGTACGGTTAACCTCCTTCACCAAATCATTCTTAATTTCATTGATCTTTCATATATTCGCATTAATGGCATTTTTATTCGATAGTGTAGGATCCAAAACAAAAACTGAGAAAGTTGATGTTTGCATTTGTCTGTGTTGATTAGACACGCTTGAATTATGGTTTAAAACATGTTTATCCGGTGCTTTTGGTTTATCATTTGTATGTTTTATTCTTATCGTCGATGCTGCGTGAATGGTAGTATTTAATTTGGTTTTTAACATTAAATTGTAATTGTCGTTAGTTCCACTAATACTCATTTTCTACTCTATTTAATTGGTAAGTTATTTGGTCTTCTAGGACCCCAAATGCTATCGCGCAGAGAAGGCAAACTTGCCCAGTGAAATATGATTAATCAGTCTACGACTTCATCAAAGTTAGTGGATCTTTAATAATCGTAAATATATTTTTATTCAAATTTATATTGTAACTAGTCCACGACTGTGTTGATGATGCTTTCACTCACGTGGAATTATTACTACTGTAAGCTTATAATTTCTGGAAATCGATTTCGTTGTTGATTCGCACAGTATATGGTTTAAGTGGTTGCTTTTTAAAAGATTTTGGAACTCAACTACTCTTGTTTAAAATTTTTCCTTGTCGCCTAGACTAATTTATTGAACAATAAAAATATACTATAAGATTGATATTCTCTTTTGCACTTGAGCACCAGAGAAACGTATTACAAATGCTCCGATACCTTGATTAAATATAGCTACACATAATTTCGTCAGACCTGTATTATCTTGCCAAATTAAATAAGTACTTACCATTTATTATCACTTCTTGACATTGAAATAATTTCATGAGCTTACATTTTTTGTCCAGTATAAAACGGTACCTCTCCCCACAGTTGTAATGACATTTATAACTCTAAGCAAAGCACCATGTGTCAGTTTCACAAATTCCTTAATAGTTGGTTCATATTCTTGAAGTTTTTTGTCAACCAAGTGTTTTCCCAATCATTTATTTCCAGTTATTATTTCACTAAATGTTGAAGATATCACAAGTTATGCTAGACTGTTACAGCTTTATACTGTTGCTGAAGGTATTCAAAGATTTATGATCAGCTAGCGATAGTGAGGATACCGACAAAGAGACCTTAGACCTAACACCTATAGACGATTTGACGAACAATGGTTCCCTTTGACCTATGAAATGCAATAAAGTCATTCCGCATCAGTCTGTTGCATCCATGCAGCCTAATCAGTTTAATCCCGACAGAAATTCATGTCACACCGTGCTTTGTAGGAGTAAAAAGAATCATCGCTGTCAACTCTGGAAAAAATGTTCAGCGGATCGAATGTGAAATTGGTGTGTTCTTGCAGCATATATTCATTCTCTTTTAATGTTGGTGAAATGTCTCTTTTGACTGGAACATTAAACCAACCTGTAGGCTATTGATAAGGTTCCTTATATGTTTTTGTTCTCTCAATGTCAAAATATTACTTAATTATCACAAATTGCCGTCTTGTTATTCGTGTTGTTCCTCAATTCTCTTCCTCTTCAAAATGTTTCCGATGTTCATCTTTGCCTTCTTTATCTCTCCACTTTATATGTTTAATCTTCAGATTCTAAATTGTCTTTAGATATCTTCAAATTATCTCCACATATCTTTGATATGTTTCCATGCAATATTTGTCAAAAGTTGTACATATCGTCTGTCTCACATTTATATCCAGACTTGTCATTTGCTAAGCCATTTACTTACCCCTGCAAAACATTAGACGCTTTTCACAAGAACAGCAGAGGATTCTCATGTTGGGATCTTGCTAGATATATCATTTGAAAAATCATTTTTCATGAAAAAAATGAACAAATTCTTTTTCCAAAAGATGGCAAAAAGGAAGACATTTCATGCTAGATATATCTGATGAAATCATAAAAAGTGCAATCGGACCTCTAATTGAAAACACCAAACTATGACTAAATGTTTTTTTTTAAAAAATATAATGGCTGATTAAAACTAATTGAAAACACCAAACTATGACTAAATGATTTTTTAAAAATATAATGGCTGATTAAAACTCCGGATAATAAACAAATCATTTCTTGAAAAATCTTCTACATATACGTCTAAATCTGTAATCTAGAAGATCGTAAACCAGTGCGTTGATGACACTGTTTACGAAATACAGTCTGTAGAAGAAAGATGCAAGCGTGAATAGTTTGGGTGGCAAGGCAAGGAGTGAATTCTTAAAAAGCGATAATATACCATATAAAATATATGTTGCAATAAATATTACTGTCAGAACAAACCAAATGAGAGTTTTGTATGGAATGGTCCAGTACGGTCTGAGTCTGTTCTTTGCGAACTTCCATTTCGTAGGATCACACTATTAGTCCTTTTGGTTTTATAACTTTCCATTGTATTTGGGTTTTCTTCATTCAATGCCTCTTTGAAGTCTTTAGCAGCATTTTTACTTTTTATAGACTTTTCCTTTCCTGAATCTAAATGTTTATCTGCTTTTTTCCCTCTCATCCTAAAGAAGTCTTGGCCCATGCGCATGCGTGGTGCAACGTATACTGTGCGGCTTATAGACACGTACATCAGTATGCTTATCACAAAAATAAATAATGTCACGATAAGAAGACCTTGTTTATATACCATGCGCCAAATTGAGGACTTTAATTTCTCTTCAGCTAAGCATAATAGCACAGTGGTATTTCCTCCATGAATATTGGTAACGGTGGTTTCTTCTATTCCACACATCAAAGCTGCCGGACAAGCCAAAAGAAGAGCGACGAAAATGCACATCCAGCAAAGCTTGAATGCCATCCTCGGAGAAATCTGAGTGCCTAGTGGTTTATTCACGCGCTGAAATCGCTCCACAGATATCAACATAAGCATCAAAGCTACAGCTGCAGCTCCAGAAGTATTCATAAAGCATATGACTTTGCATGAAGACCCGTTTTTGTAGACAAAGTAGTTTCTAAGCCTGAAAATATCGCCAGGTATAACTATCAGGCACGTAACAAGATCAATAACGCCATGGTAAATAGCATACACTTTGTAATTAGCATTTCTGTATTCGCGGCTCCTTGAAAACACGATCAACACAACGGTGTTGCCGAGCACACCAGCAAAAGCAAAAATGACAAACACACATATCAATGGAAGCAGGGCTTCGGCATATCGCGCATTAAGATTGTACACTGATTCAACCAAACTCGAATTGTTCTAGTACGACATTGTCAGTCTTCTATTAAAATTCCAGGTGAACACATTCACCATTAGTAAATTAAGACAGCATATACATCGCATCAATCTGCAACAGAGAGAAAGAGAGAGACATACACAATTTATAGCTTTCGCGTTACACGGAAGTATAACTACAAATCTTATTGATAAATGTAAGAGGATTTCTTTATCTTGATCCTGCAAAATAGTTACTGGTTAATGAAACTTTGCCGCCCATTTTCCCGGACAACACTCGACAGTTGTCAGATTTTGAAAAATAAGGTTACTAATCATTTGATCTAGTAACGGGATCTAGGAAGGAAACTAATCGTGGTAAATTGAAAAATTACACAGGAAAACGATTATTCGGTTTGTACTGTCAATACACTGTTTGTTTTCAGTCGTTAAAATATTTGTTCCTAGTCCTTTTGCTGAATCGTCCGTGTTTTTCCGTTTCCACTTACACAGCTTCGAACTCAGCCATGTTAGTCTTCAACAGCCATCGAGTAGGCCTAGTGTTTATTAATCCTACTGAGACTGATTTGTTGCAGGAGCCAGAAGTTGTGAATAGAGACGTATTCGCGAATGCAGCCTAAAAAAATTATTTTACAATCACCTCCCAAGTCAACGGTTATTCTCCACATAGATAAGATATAAACTCCGTTTAGTGTACATATAATAGTTGCCGTGGACACGATTCCCTCTACACCTTCATCAACTTTTGTATTTAATCAACAACGCGGTTCTTTTAATGGTATCATTAGTTGTTGCTCAGCTTCGAATAATTTTTCGTATTGGTACTATCGAGGATCCATCATAATTATTCTATTAATAGTGTTATCTCTTAGTGTAATTGCTGGACAAGCCGACTTTTATCATGTGGTGAACTCACACAGTACTTCTAACCTATTTCTCCTTTATACCAGTATAACTAACATACACTTATTGAAAAGCTTCGTCTGAGGAATATTTAAGTCTCAGTCGATTGTACGTTCTGTATGCCTATGGAACACATGGTACTAATGTTATGGAAAAATGGGAGCCAGCTCTGGAAATGGGTGAAAATAAAATAGAGTATATATGGGTTTGGATGGACAAAATTGGTTAATAATGTAAGTTATGTTAAGGAAAAAATCTTTTGAGAGCTTATCCTAGTTGTAAGAGAAACAATGCAGCCCTTGTTTTATTGATGGAATTTAAGTACATTAACAGTCTTGAGTTTGTAACACTCATTACTAAAATTAGCACCTGACTCTTTGGTGCAATATTTAAAGCACGTTTCAAACACATGCAATTCCAGAAAATGCCACGGCTCATACCCTTTTCTCTACACAGAAGCTGACATCCAGGTTTCATCTATACTGATATAAGTTTTTTCATGGGCACTCAGAAATGTTAAGTTCTTGAATTTTTCATATCATGGTGTTGCATAGGTTTACTATGTGAAGTGAATTAGTACTTTATTTCCTATAGACAGCTACAGCAATACAGTGACTCCACATATGCAGGTGAAATTAAAATTACTATAATTGGAATTATATGGTTTTATTTGTGGATAACAAGCAAAAGTAATACCTTTTGTAAACCAAAGAGCAACTTTGAGTTGGATATTAAACACATATTCAGATATCAACTGTTGTCAAGAACGGGGGGAGATGGAAACAAGGTGTATGTGGCTTAGACTATGTTAGGTAGAGTGCATTGCACTTTGTTTTATATCTAAGCAATACCTTTAAAAATTTATAGTGTACCATCTTTAAAGTAATTATAGTAATCAATATCATATTAGCAAGTTGTGTTTTGAAACATAATGCATCAAATATGATCACTTAGGTCTCTTCCACCATGATGATGACCTCTTATGACTATGAACCCCACTAATTTATTTCAATGAGTGTTTTGAAACTTCATACTTTTCATTTTAATGGACTTACATCTACCTTTAGTTTTAAATTATATTTCTTCTGGGAGAAATTTTAGGTTACTTTTGCAACTTAAATATCTAAAGTTACTGATGCCATTTAAATATATTTTTCCTTAATAATAAATGTACATATATAGATGGTCACCTTGACCGTAACCCTTTAAATACATAATATGACGTTTTAATATATTTCATTATTAAATTGAAGAGATATAAAAGGCGATATTAAAATGATGAATCTTATTAGACAGATTTATTTCAATATTTGTTCTGATTTTCTTACATAAACTCAGATATTTAAATGTTGCCTGAAATGTGCCAATGCTCTTAAGTGAAAATGAACTTAAAATATAATTTAATATTTACTAATGTAATCTTTGACAAGCAGGACTATGCATATTATTTACCATTGATAAGACTGTCAAGAAAATCAAGGGTGGATAAAGCGTACATGGTACTAATGGTATGAAAAAATGGGAACCAACCTGGTAATGAGTTAACATAAAATAGAGTATATATTGGTTTTGGTAGCTAAGATTGGTTAATAATGTAATTTATGTTTCAGGGAAAAGAATCTTTTAAGAGCTTATCCTAGTTGTAAGTAACAAAAATACATTGTTTTATTAATGAAATTTGAGTCCTTTAACAGTCTTGGTTTTGGAACACTCATTACTAAAATTAGCACCCGATTCATTGGTGCAGAATTGAAAGCATGTTTCAAACACACGCAGGTCCATAAAATGCTGCAGTTCATATCCTTTCCTCTACACAGAAGCTGACATCAGGTTTCATCTATACTGGTAAATATAGGTTTGATCATGGGCACTCAGAAATTTTAAGTTACTGAAATTTTAATATCATGGTTTTTGCATAGGCTTCCTATGTAAATTGAATTATTACCGTGACTCCTAGAACCATATTTATGTAGAACCATATTGATTAAACCATTAAATAATGTATTTACTGAAACATGGTTACACATAGAATTGCATTTTTCTTGAATAACAAGCGAAATTTAACTTTTTCAGTTCACTTAATGTTAGTGCAGTACATTAGTATATCCCCACAGATTAGAAACAACTACATAGTTTAATGTTAGGCGATTCTACTGAGAAATGTTTTGCCCTCTCGAGTTCAAATCATTTTGTTATTGTTCTACAGTGCACATAATCTCATAGGACGATCAGATGAAAACAGTAAAATTATAAGGTATAAAAAGTGTTAACCTGTATCACCTGTATCAATGCTGACAATTCTAAAATGTTCGTTGTTAATCTATTCACAAGCACAACCAATCCAAAATTTGCAATTTGTGATAACTTGCTCAAGATTACCATGCAAGAAATTTGCAACAAATCCAAAATGTATTATTCTGTACAATCACACCTAATTTCATTATTATCCCCCAATAACTTATTTACTTGTAAACAATGATTTTCATACATGTAATAATCTCAACACCAAAAAATTGTATTGGGTCATATTTCAATCGCGAATAAATGAATCAAATTTTGTGTGCATGCATATTGTCTTCAACTTATCCAGGAAAAATCAAACTGTTTCACCATTTTCTTAATTTACACAATGAACCAAAATTAAAATAACACAAGATACGATATGGTTTGTATTGATTTAAGGGAAATAAGACTTATTAAAATTGATAAATTTGATAGAAATTATATTTATTTATGAAACTGAACAAACGTGATTGGAACGTTTATTGGGAACTATCCTTATAATATGACTTGGTCTTTGAATAAAAGATGTCTCTTAAAGATTAAATTCATTGAAAAATAAATATATAAGATCATGTCCAGAAACAATGCTTCTTTTCGAATAGTTTCCAATGAATTACTCCAATTAATATAAAAGCTTTAATGAAGCATTCAATTTCAACTAAAAGAATTTTGACTTAACCGTACAAATATACAGGTATACATTTTCAGTAAGCAAATGAAACAGCGACAACAAATATCTTTTCGACAATGTGGATGTGTACAAATAGTTTAATAATATTAATAATAATAATAATAATAATACATGACTGGGAATAATTTGGAAACAAAGGTTTATTGTAGCTAATGGAAAAGTGGGTTAAATGGACATAACCATACTCCAGGCCTCACACCAAGTCAAGTAATTTTATTTTTTTTTACCTTTAGGGGATAGTCTAACATAACTATTTAAAGAGAAGATAAAATTATTACAGATAATAATTGTTTGAGATTTAGTTTGTTCCTGGCTTTTCTCAAAGCTTTTTGATCAGCTCTGCATTGAAACAATTGGTCACAGAGTTGAAAGTCGACATAAAAGCATAATACCGATATCACATAATTCTGTTTCAGTTCGATATGCTCAATATCATAAAGAGATTCTGCATCAAGATATTGCATCTATGCGACCCTGTTAAGTTCTATTTGTTGTTATTACCAACACCTCAAGCAGTGTTTTATAAAATTGTTTATTGGCTTGAATGTAAAATATGTATCTTCTATTAAGAAAGTTTTGAATCTCTTTTAATATCTGTGCAATGTCTCTTTCAACTGGAACAATAAAAATTATTTGCATTACAAAGATAAAGTGCACTAATCCTTCTTGCTCTTCAAAATTACATTTATATATAATGCATTCTCCAAATACACAAATGCCTGTAGTTTCTCTCTTCTATCAACCCTTTGTCACACAATGTACTGACAGTTTGTCATTTCCTTATGACAATTGACAATTTGAATGTTAAGCAAGTTTGGACAAATAGGAAATTAATATTTATATATTAACTTCAAAGTTATATTTTATTCAGAACAATTATACATATATGGGATTCACCAACTTTCAAGTTCAAACCCAGCCATTTGCTGTTAGCATGCTCCAAATATGCCAAGACTGTCCACTTTAAACAATCACTTTATCGATAATTGTTTTAATATACTTTGCTGAATTCAAGGAAATTAGGTTAAAATAGCTAACAATACATTTCATGAGATCTGTTTTACAGGTGTATTTGGAAATTATACGCACATGTCTCTTTTTGGAAGTAACATACACCTGTCTCTGTTTGGAAATAACACACATTTGTCTGTTTGGAAATTACAAACGCCTGTCTCTTTGAAAAATAACAGGATTTATCTCATCAACTGTTTATGTGGTGATTAGAGAATGTTTCGAAAATTATAAATTAGAAAAATTAAGTGTTTTCAGATCATTTTCAAATACTGTCAAAGGCACATCACCATTTGTGAGGTGAAAAGCCGATATATATGGAAGCAGAAGCAAGCATGCAAGAGGACACAACATGAAAATAAAAGACTGAATTCAGTAACACTGAAATAGTTTCATCAGGGACACTTATTAGATTAAATAGTAAAATGTATATGATCAATTGAATTTATAGTGGGAATGTAGATAAAGAAAAACATTACGATATATTAAACAATTTATGTTAAACAATTTCCGTTAACACAGTTCTGTTCTTCGCTATTTAATTTTTCATTTCAACGTCTTTTACCTAAACATCTCTACAAAAAAAATCCATTTTCAAATACCTATCTATTCATTTAACTATTTTTGTACATGTCTGTCTTTATCATTCTTCCTATGTCTGTATTTCAACCCTTCCCATTTTTCCTCATTTACATCTCTATTTACATGTACTGTTTAGGATAATTTTAATTATTGACTGCTTTAAGGTGCAAACAATAATAACAAAAGTTCTATATTTGGAAAATAAATATAGTCTTTTTCTTACTTAACTATATTTCATCTTTTTATGTCTTTAGTAGCTTGCATCCTCCAAAAACATTCAAGCTTCCAATCAACTGACTTTATAAAACTTCTAATGCCCAAATACAGTTTCCCTGACATGACTTCAAGAAGCTACAAAAGAATACAGGTTTGATTCTGCTCTGTTTTATCTTATCTCTAATTATTAAATAAATGTACAAAGTTAAGTAACTTAATGCCTAAAACCAAGTGCTAATATTTAAAATATGTAGATATATAAGATGTACTTTTAAATCTACTTCATAAAGATTATGTTTCATATCAATTAATTTCCGACATTTCTGTATATATTGCTAAGTTTGTTCCGAAACATTCTTTGCAACTAAATAGCACTTACAGTGATTTTATTATTTCAAGTTCTACATAAACAATTTGGTCAAAGTCAGTTTCTTCAAATAAAAAATTTCTGCCAAAATTACTGAACTGGAAAATTTTTAAAAATCTTAAGTAAATTTATTCTTAAATAAATATAATATTTCTTACCATTTAGGTAATGACCAATCAAGAAACAATGAGACCTTGATATCAGAGTAATGTTCTTGCTGAAAATGATAGGTAATTGCTGCACACTGTTCCAAATACAAAGGACATTCAAAAACGAAATGTAAATTCTCAAATCAATTATCTCAGAGACCAATGACATTAAAAAAGAAACATAAACTCTTGCACCAATTACCTCAAATACAATGGATATTCAAACAAAAATGTAAATTCTCAAAGCAATTATCTCAAATACCAAAAACTTTCAAAAAGAAATGTAAATTCTCAGTTATTATGTCAGATACCAAGGACATTTAAAATGAAACGTAAATTCTCAAAATCATTATCGCAGCAACAAAGGCAATTTTAAAAAAATGTAAATTATGAAAGCTGTTATGTTTGATACAAAGTTTATTGAAAATCTTAAACATAAGATACAAAAAGAATATTCAAAAAGGGATGTACATTCTCAAAACATTAATGATCTCAGATATTAAGTTTATTTAAAATGAAATGTAAATTCTCAAACATATTTCATATACAAGAAGGATATTCAAAAAGAAATCTACATTCTAAAAGCTATTATCTCGGAGATACAGAGTCCAATACAAAAATTTCTTAAGCAAAATGGTAAACTCTTTTATAAATATTATAACAGCATTTCTTTTATTACAAACTTCTGCAACTTTTATATGAATAATAAAACATTTTCTTTTATTTTCAAATAGACCCATTCACTTCATTTTACAACAAATGACCTCCAACCATTGAAGTTGTTCAAAGAATAAAATCCAAAATTAACTTTAAAGAGGTTTAAGTGTTGATTCTTTGTTTATTCAATGTAGCAGCTGTAATCATATAGTAAAGTGAAATTTCACTGTTTATATTTAATTATAAGTGAAATAACTACAGTAAACTCTACAATGCAAAGACTGTCTAGGTCAATGTTAACCAATTGAGACAAAACAAGCAAACAACCAGATGTGGTAGTGGATGAGCCAACTACCATTAAAAAAAAAATGTCATAATTCACCATGTACAGTATAGTTAAATAAATAAACACAACACATGTAGAAATTCAATAAAACTTGGAGAAATTCAAGGAACAATTCTGAACCAACCAAAGGAACCTGAAGGTTTCAATTACCTTAGCAAGTGATCTGATAGACACTGTTGTCCAGATGAAAATGAAAATTCAATACTTGACAGTAACTATACAGAGTATTAATTCCAGGAATCCAGACCCTGGAATGACTTATTTTGTATACTGAGACAACACAAAATATGAAAAACTATACCACTATCAGAAGTTTCCTTACATAAATGGTTTGTTAAGTAACACAAGAAACTCAATAAATGAATGAAGCTTTATCACCAATTTGCTGCACACATCAAATGGCTATAACCAGTCAAATGAAGTAATTCGAATTTAACATTCTTCCATGTGCCATTCAGTAGTAAACACAGTTTTTGGTGTGACTGAAATTGACCTTCACATCTTTGGAGGTTTTTGTCAACCATCCAGTCTCTTTCAAATGTGTTTCGAGAAATCCCTGAAAAAAAATTGAATATTTGCTTAAGATGCAAAAAATGGATCTACAGATTGTAATATACAAGACAAATTAACTTTCTGTAATTGTAGATATGAGGAACCTGCAATCAGATACATCATATATAAAATAAACCTGGTTGATCCCATAAATAATAAAGAAGCAGTTGTTTAATCACAGAGTTGTTTCAGTGTTCTCACCTGAGACTGAAGCTGAGGTAAACTAGATATATTGTATATAATACAAACCTGGTATATAAATAATTAAAGGCCAGTTATTTAATCACTGAATTGTTTCAAATGAGCAACTAAAACTCCTTTTAGCTCAAGGTAATCATGAAAAGATGATCAATGAAACATTTGTTGCAATTTTCCAGTGATATAATCAATTACTTGAAAACTTTATTGACTTGCCTAATAGTTCTAATAGTTAGGACACATAGCACAAGTATGTCAGTGGTAAATATAGCTATCTTTATGTGGGGTCTTTATGGCATATTGACAATGTAAAAGTGCAGCCTGGAAAAAGCAATGGTATTGAAAATCTGACCATAGCTAAAGACAATATTGGCTCTAACAAGTATATCTGACCCTGGTAAAAATAAATATTGACACTAACAAGTATATCTAACCATAGCTGAGGTCAATATTGACTCGGACTAGTACTGTAACATCTGACACTAGTTAAGGACACTACGACTCATACTAGTACATCTGACACTAGCTAAGGACACTATGACTGACTAGTAAATCTGACACTAGCTAAGGACACTGACTCTAGTACATCTGACACTAAGGACACTATGACTCAGACTAGTACATCTGACACTAGCTAAGGACACTATGACTCTGGCTAGTACATCTGACACTAGCTAAGGACACTATGACTCTGGCTAGTACATCTGACACTAAGGACACTATGACTCAGACTAGTACATCTGACACTAGCTAAGGACACTATGACTATGACTAGTACATCTGACACTAGCTAAGGACACTATGACTCTGGCTAGTACATCTGACACTAGCTAAGGACACTATGACTGACTAGTACATATGAAAGTAGCTAAGGACACTGACTCGGACTAGTACATCTGACACTAAGGACACTATGACTCGGACTATACATTTGACACTAGCTAAGGACACTGACTCTGGCTAATATTTGACACTAGCTAAGGACACTGACTGACTACTACATCTGACACTAGCTAAGGACACTATGACTGACTGGTACATCTGACACTAGCTAAGGGCACTATGACTCTGACTAGTACATCTGACACTAGCTAAGGACACTATAACTCTGACTAGTACATCTGATACTAGCAAAGGACACTGACTCGGACTAGTACATCTGACACTAGCTAAGGACACTATGACTCTGACTAGTACATCTGACACTAGCTAAGGACACTTAATTCTGACTAGTACATCTGACACTAGCTAAGGACACTATGACTGACTAGTACATCTGACACTAGCTAAGAACACTATTGACTCTTGCAAGTATATCTAAATCCTTGGAAATTTATGACAAGGAATTGCATAAAAGGTTTTTGATGAGGGAGTAGATTTTTCAGAGGGATAATTGACTAGTACATCTGACACTAGCTAAGGACACTATAACTCTGCCTAGTACATCTGACACTAGTTAAGAACACTGATTCTGACTAGTACATCTGACACTAGCAAAGGACACTATGACTCTGACTAGTACATCTAACACTAGCAAAGGACACTGACTCAGACTAGTACATCTGACACTAGCTAAGGACACTATGACAATGACTAGTACATCTGACACTAGCAAAGGACACTATGACTGACTAGTACATCTAACACTAACAAAGGACACTGACTCGGACTAGTACATCTGACACTAGCTAAGGACACTGACTGACTAGTACATCTGACACTAGCTAAGGACACTATAACTCTGACTAGTACATCTGACACTAGCAAAGGATACTATGACTCTGACTGGTACATCTGACACTAGCTAAGAACACTATTGACTCTTGCAAGTATATCTAAATCCTTGAAAATTTATGACAAGGGATTGCATAAAAGGTTTATGATGAGGGAGTAGATTTTTCAGAGGGATAATTGTTTAGTTCATGTTAACATGACTAAAGAGTGGAAAATGACAATGAGTCATCAATCAGGCCATCACAGTCACCAGACCTAATACTATTTACAAAATATGGCAGCAAATAATTTAATCTAAGCTTGTACCATGAACAGCACAACCCCAAGCTTAATGGCATATGTACATAACTGATACTTGTACAAAGAAATTATATTTCTTCCTTCAGTCATAGTGAGCTTTGCCTTTGACCTGACACTGAAATGGAAAAGTTTCTTCCTTACCCAAAGTACATATCCAAAGGATGAGACAGATCCATCATGAAGAACTAACATTATTAATGTGGAAACCATATTTCCAGTCAGTGAGCTTTTAGATCACAAAGTTAATAGCTTTCTTCATTACAAGTGCAAGCCATCCACAAACTTAGATTGAGGTATCACACAAAACTAATGCTTTTAAGCCATCCAACAAGACCTGTTGTAACCACAGATGATGCAAAATATGAGTTGTTGTGTGGAAACCCTTTTTCTTCTTTTTTGTAACTGTCCTTGACTTCTGGCATTTTTACCATGAATTGAAAGGATTATTTTTTGCCCAACTTGCAACACAGCTAACTTTGTACACGGGTATAGAGTATTTAAAGGTATTAGGTGTGCTTGTAGATTTAATAGGATCTATAAATAAATGCCAAGTTTCTAATATTAAACATGTTTCAAGTTTGGATTTACTTATGGTTGGCTAGTTAAAGTTTGGTAGTTGAGTATTGAGACAGGGTTCATACAGAATTCTGAATAATAAATTCAAAGACTTTTCCCAAACTTTCGAAAACCACAAACACAGATTGTCAAGAGTATTTTTGCTAACATTTTGTATACAAGTTTTGTTATATGAGAAAACAGCAAAACATGCAAATACTATGATATTGTTTATGATGAAACTGAATGGGTCATCAAAAGAAAGAAACCAGAAAAACTTGACTACATCCGAATCTAGCAACCTTGAACAATTTTATTTAAGATAATGGAAAGAAATTTAAAATATTTGTTTTTATGTTAATTTTCAAAGATGTTTAAAGACCTCAGGGTAATCTGCTTGATTTTCCCAAACTTTCAAGGCCTTGAAAATGCTACCTCATTTTCCCCAAACTGTCAATGACCTTCAAAGACTGTATGAACCCTTTGAGAAGTAGGTCACATGAATAGGTATTTTGAAATATTGAGTAGTAAGGTCTGTCGCATGGGGTACATTGCATCCTATAGTTGTAACAAACTCTTAGAGGTGTATATTAGGAGAGAACTAATTAATTTATTCCTATTTTGGAATCAATCCTATTTCGGATTCTTATTTTACATGTCAAAATCAGTCTGCAGATGTGTTTAATGTTGTAGTTAGAATTAATTTGAGAGGATACATTTTTTCTTTAATTTTTGTTGGAATTACAAAGTTCTCATTGAAATAAAATATTATCCTTGGTCTATTGGGATTTATTCAAAGGAGTTCTGGACAATGCCATTTTGATACATCAGTACTGGTGGCAGACCAGAACATTTGAGAATCTGGAATTTATTGAGCACATTTGATTCTTTAGGACTTGTGATACAGCAGCCAGAATTATATTGGATTTAATTCATAATACTGTATGTTCCTCTTACATTTTCATTGCATAACTTTCATAATTAAGTTCTTTGTTAAGCTTTACAAAACTTGTTTGTTTTGCTTTTTTCTGTTACTTTGTTAGTGACAAGAGTCATAACAAAATTGGATGATTAATAATTGCCTACTGTAGTCAAAATATGAACCACAAGCATGTTACTGACATCCATTCACTGATGTTTACACAATTCTGAGAAAGTATTGTTTTAATTTTAAGTGATTGAACACCCAAACAAAATCAGAATTTGGAGAAATAGAACAGGATCAGTGTTTGTGATCATAGAATTACAAAATCTTTACAAATTGACATCTCCATTGTCTTCTGCTATTTGTGTAATGTGAAAACCTTTGCTACTGTCAGACTGTGAAATTCTATAATTTTCAATTTTTGTCTTTTATGCTTATTTTTACGCTGACCAAATTTTTGCCAGAAAACAAAAGCCTTTCAAACTGAGGCCTAATGGTGTCACAGTCTTTTCAAAAGTACCAGTTCACAGAAAACATGGAGGATGGTGTGGACACCACATCAACAACTATGTCTCTGGGCAAAAATTTGATGGGCATCACAATTCTGTCAATCATAATTAATGATTCAATTGTGGATTCCCTTAGTGTCACGAATCTGGATTGTGGTTGACTCTCCTGGAAGGCAACCAAGCTGAATATTATCACAGATCATATTTAAATGTTCATGCAAGACAATTTGCTCTCAGAGAGTGAGTTTAAAGTCATCCTTGCAGAGTACAAGTATACAACTTTATAAAATAAAATATGGACTATGTCTTACAAAGCACATGAAAGTGGCAACAAAACAAACTGAATGCCTAATACCAATAGCCAAAACAAACTGAATGCCTAATACCAATAGCCAAAACAAACTGAATGCCTAATACCAATAGCCAAAACAAACTGAATGCCTAATACCAATAGCCAAAACAAACTGAATGCCTAATACCAATAGCCAAAACACACTCAAAGCTCTTGAAAACAACAAGCTACAGCTGTGGATGCCTGAAAAGATATGTGCCAAAACAGGAGGCATGATAGCTATGGTGACAAAACCACTGGTGCAGCCCCATGACTTATTGTTTTTTTTTTTAATATAGCCTAGACATCAGATGCAGGAGGTCTTGAACTACCAATATTGATGTTAACTTTTTTTTTTGAAGAAACATATGAGAAACCCACCACAACCAAAGTGGTTACAACCAAAGTTACTAAAGGTACTAAAGCATCAATAAGAAAGCAGCCAGTACATATCATTACTTTCAACATGCAGTTTAAACATAACAATAAAAAACTGCAGACCCAAATACCTATCCTTCTGAATAATGCAACAGTAACATCCAGATACAATAAGGGCTGACAATTTTAATTACACACAGACATGAAGACTTATTTCTAATACCCTGATGGTTACTAGTGTCCTAGTTTTCATGACTGGCTATTCTCAAAAAGGAACATTTATGTCAAGTACCATGACTATATAAAACTGTCAGAAAATCGGAGCTATATTCAAATATTTCACACAGCCACTTTTGTTTATAATTATTCATCACTGTGCATACAAAAGTGCATGGTATCTGTTGATTGCCATAAACTCACCTTAACACCTGCTCCAACTCCATTCAGATCTAACAGAAATGTATCATGGCCATATATGGAGTTCAACTCATAGAATGTCACAGCATTATTTCCTGAAAATTTCAAGACCACAAATTTAACTTTTCTGGTCAATAATGAGAACAATTAAATTAAGAAAATGAAAATAAATAATGTTGTGAACACTTCATTTGTTATAATCATTATATATTATAGTAATTATACATGATTGGCTGTGAGCAAACTATGCAAACTATGAGGAATAAGGTTGTACCTGAGGGTTCAAAGATCCCCCCCCTTCGAATGATCCAACAAATATTTGCATACAGAAAAAATGTTTATTGTCCTCATCATGCCTATATAAATATAAGTTCTTTTTGTAGATAAATACTCCGCACAGAAGAAGCCTGTGCAAATCCATTGGCTGAATATGAAACCAGTTAATGTAACCTTCATGATGCAGGATTATATTCAAACATGAAATAGAAAAATTATAGATTATAATTCTTTAATTTGTGTTGGACTAAAGAGAGAAATACAAGTAAAACACAGATAAAATATTTCTTTACCAGTCTAAGAATGGAACATTTATTATTCTACCACTATCATACTAATACCAAACAAGGAAACAGTTTGAACAAAAAAAAAGCAAGTGTGGACTTCCTGGAATACGCAAGTTGAATTACTCTTTACCTAGTATTAATTTTTACTCCTCACCTAGCTTAAACTCTTCATAGAAAAGGAAGAGTTGAATTCCTATTCACCTAGCTTAAACTCTTCATAGAAAAGGAAGAGTTGAATTCCTATTCACCTAGCTTAAACTCTTTATAGAAAAGGAAGAGTTGAATTCCTATTCACCTAGCTTAAACTCTTCATAGAAAAGGAAGAGTTGAATTCCTATTCACCTAGCTTAAACTCTTCATAGAAAAGGAAGAGTTGAATTCCTATTCACCTAGCTTAAACTCTTCATAGAAAAGGAAGAGTTGAATTCCTATTCACCTAGCTTAAACTCTTCATAGAAAAGGAAGAGTTGAATTCCTATTCACCTAGCTTAAACTCTTCATAGAAAAGGAAGAGTTGAATTCCTATTCACCTAGCTTAATGTCTTGCAAGAAAGCAAATTATATTTTTGTCAATTATGCTTCTCC
The DNA here is from genome assembly GCA_016746295.1 of Potamilus streckersoni. Classification (NCBI taxonomy): domain Eukaryota; kingdom Metazoa; phylum Mollusca; class Bivalvia; order Unionida; family Unionidae; genus Potamilus; species Potamilus streckersoni. The sequence goes on from JAEAOA010001086.1 coordinate 1,058,612, forward strand.
ATTAACTCTTTACCTCACTGAGTGTATGACTTTGTATTCAGTTAATACACAGTGCAGTGAGTTATAAATAGAACACATTACCTATTTGTCCCCATACACACAGGCCTGCCTGTTAACTGTTAAGCAGAGTAGTATATGTTACATTTAACATCAATTATAACCATTTTACATTTTGTACACATCTATTATGTGTAGAAAGAGCTAAGAGTATACACCGATCATTATAGCTATATAATTATTTTTCAAAGAAGAATTTTAAAATCTTGAGAAAACTCATTTACCATTAAGCCACTGTGGCCAACCATAGCTGCAATATCACATACTCGAAATTTACAAGTTATTTGTCTATGTCTATATCACTAAATCATCTGCATTTAATAAATTATGGAAACTAATTGTTTCCTACATCAATAGCAGAGCTTTACCTAAAATTATTGAAGCTTTCATAGTAATGATTCTAATCATGCAAACTCAAGAAAGTACATAAAATTGGCAGCCTCCATTTTGGAGAGTGGAGAATATGACCCAGTTATTTTAAAAAGCAGATTACAACTACAGCTTAAACAGTGAAATTGTGATCTGACATAATGGCTATTCAGATCAATAAATATATTGTCTAACGGGTTTTTCCCAAAAGTGGTGTTATGAAAACCAGCTAAAAATGGCAAATATTTGCAGCAGGTGTCAAAAGACACTTCCATGACAATGGTGTTGAGGCATCAAAATTCAAATCGGGCACTTCCATGAGAATGGAGTAAAAGCATCCAAAGGTGCTTCCATGAGGTAAAGGAATAATATTAACCTAACTAAATTAAACTAGAAAAACTTTCTTTTCTACCTCCAAATCTGGCCATCCCAGAATGACAGATGTCTATATACTATTTAGAAATATGGAACCAATTCTTACAGGTAAATATATCCTTTCCACCCATTAAGTAACTACCTTTATACCCAGTTTAAACCATCTTTATTTTATTTGAGTAACTCTTTAAAGGATCCATTTCCAGGAAGGGAGGCATGATTACTTGTAATGTGGTCACTGAAGTATTAATTGAGAAAAATATATATGTAAAATATTTGCAAAAAATCCATGTGGGATTCCAAGCTTGATTTTTATTTCACCATCAAAAGTTTCCCAGTCAAATCTTGTGAAAGTGGCATAATCATATCTGGGTCAAAGGTTGTGCTTTTATGAATGTGTAATGGTCTGTCTTCACAGCTACCACCAACCCACAAGATTTAGTTTTCTCCTTAGCAAGATCATGTCATGCAAACAGAGACTTGAGATTGGGAGTGCCCGCTGACACATCCCAAACTGAATACATGTATTACATTCATGGATATTTCTTGCATTTCTTTCATTATTTAACTGAGACTGTGAGAACACTGCTTTAATAACTCCCTTTAGACAAATGGACAGTGCCTATGGAGTTATGTCTTGCATTCCTCCCTTCAGTGGCAGAGATAGACTTTTGCAGATGATGTACCAGTCTGTGCATCTCAGGCAACATCTGAAGGTCCTGCTTCTCTTGGTAGACTGATCAAGAAGGAATGAATGGTTATTCCTGGTTGACTAGTGACAGAAAGCTGTGTCATTAAAACAAGTAAATCATCAGAACTGCATATAGTTCAGAACTGTGGATAAAGTATATAGCTGACTCACCCCTCTGGTGGCCTAAGTGGTTAGAGCATCTACCTCAGATGCAGGTGGTCATGAGTTTGAAACCCTTGCCAAGTCATACCGGACATAAAAATGGTACTAGCAGCTGCCTCACTTGGCACTCAGCAATTAGAGGCAAGAGTTAGGACTGGTTGGCCTGGTGTTAGTAGAATAACATGACTGGGTGGGACATGATGCTAATGTCTGCAGTATGATTACCCAGCTAGATATGAGAGGAAAATTGTTAAAGCTATATTAAAATTCCAAACCACAAGCACATACCATAAACTGCAAGTCATGGATATATCAGAATTGGACTGCAAGTTGGATATAATTTATTAATCTGTTACAGCATAAATGAACTCTTCTATTGGATTTGAACAAATGATGAGATCATGTAACAGTATCCTTTGATTGCGATAGGAGATTGCCATTGTGGAATGAACACTCAGGCTAGCCCTGAAAGGGTTGAATGAAGCATTTGTTTGGACACGTATGGTTTATTTGCAATCTCAACTGATTGGCTGGCATGGAGTGCCACTGTTTAAGCTGTTGAAAAAGTGATAAATATGCTTAGAGAGGTGAAGACTTAGCAAGTTTCTCTCTGGATCAATCTATCTGTTCATTACCATCACCATTACATCATTTACATGTGCAGAATAGGTCAGGACAAATTTGATCCAAGACTACTGAAGACTTGAATACTTCTTATAGACCTCAACCTGTTCCATCTATTGCCATACATGGAAAAAGATATCTGAAACTTCTGTACCACTTTCATCAAATAAGCTTACTGCAGACAGCTGACATGCCTTTTGTACTGAGGATCAAAAGCTTGAGTTCCATTACTTGTCATATGTGGAGAAAAGCTCTCTTCCTAGTCAATGTTATATAATATCAAGTACTTAAAATATTCTAGTAAATAGAGAAAAATAAAAGCATGGAGTTAACTCTACTATGGAGTACTTGACCGGTCTACTGAAGGATTTTTCCAAACTCAGATGCTACAAAAGAAACAAAGTATGTCTCTGAACACTAATCACTGTAATAAAATGAGAAATTATGAGGCTTCTGAAAGAGGCCAGTTAAGTAATTTTGTACAAAGCTATGAAAAATCTGTATAAACCACTAACTTCCAAATAAGTTTCTCACTCATTAAAGAGAAAAGGTGACATGCCTCTTCTATGGAGAACTAAAGTCTCTTGAAGGACCGAGGCAGTTCAGATGTAACCTGAATCCTAATAACTTGACTTTAAAAGGGACCAAGTAAATCAGTTTGAGATATCAACAGTTCTAGTCACTTAGGTTGTTTATATTGGTTAGATATAACCATATTCTTTGTCCAGTTTTAGATATTCAAACCAATCATGCACAATCTAGACTGAAATATTGTAATTGATAAAAAGTCAGCCTATTAAATCTTAGAAAATGGGGGACTAAATTCTTCTGTCTCAGGTATATCAGTCTTCTGAAGGACCTATGCCAAGTCCCTAAGCTGCCAAATGCAAACAGTGAAATCTGCTGTAATTGTCTGAACCCCTTTCAATATTACAGAAAAAGTCTGAACCCTTCTCTATATTACAGAAAAAGTCTGAACCCTTATCTATACTACAGAAAAAGTCTGAACCCTTATCTATATTAGAGAAAAAGTCTGAACCCCTATCTATATTACAGAAAAAGTCTGAACCCCTATCTATATTACAGAAAAAGTCTGAACCCCTATCTATATTACAGAAAAAGTCTGACTCCCTATCTATATTACATATCTATATTACAGATAAAGTCTGAACCTTTATCTATATTACAGATAAAGTCTGAATCCCTATCTATATTACATATCTATATTACAGATAAAGTCTGAACCCTTATCTATATTACAGATAAAGTCTGAACCCTTATCTATATTACAGAAAAAGTCTGAACCCATATCTATATTACATAAAATGTCTCAACCCTATCTATATTACAGATAAAGTCTGAACCATTATCTATATTACAGACAAAGTCTGAACCCCTATTTATATTACAGATAAAGTCTGAACCATTATCTATATTACAGAAAACATCTGAACCCTTATCTATATTACAAAAAAAGTTTCAACCCCTATCTATATTACAGAAAAAGTCTGAACACTTATCTATATTACATAAAATGTCGTAACCCCTATCCATATTACAGAAAAAATCTGAACCCTTATCTATATTACAGAAAAAGTCTGAATCCATATCTATATTACATAAAATGTCTCAACCCTTCTCTATATTACAGAAAATATCTGAACCCTCATCTATATTACAGAAAAAGTCTGAACCCCTATCTATATTACATAAAAAGTCTGAACTCTATCTATATTACATAAAAAGTCTGAACCCCTATCTATATTACAGAAAAAGTCTGAACCCCTATATATATTACAGATAAAGTCTGAACCCCTATCTATATTACAGAAAAAGTCTGAACCCCTATATATATTACAGAAAAAGTCTGAACCAATATATATATATATATATATATATATATATATATATATATATATATATATATATATATATATATATATATATTACAGATAAAGTCTGAATCCCTATCTATATTACATAAAATGTCTGAACCCTTACCTATATTACAGTAAAAGTCTGAACCCCTATATATATTACAGATAAAGTCTGAACCCCTATCTATATTACATAAAAAGTCTGAACACTTCTCTATATTACAGAAAAAGTCTCAACTCCTATCTATATTACATAAAAAGTCTGAACCCCTATCTATATTACAGAAAATGTCTGAACCCCTATCTATATTACAGAAAATGTCTGAATCCCTATCTATATTACATAAAAAGTCTGAACCCCTATCTATATTACATAAAAAGTCTGAATACTTCTCTATATTACAGAAAAAGTCTGAACTCCTATTTATATTTCATATCTATATTACATAAAAAGTCTGAATCCCTATCTATATTACATAAAAAGTCTGAACCCCTATCTATATTACCGAAAATGTCTGAATCCCTATCAATATTACATAGGATGTCTGAACCCTCATCTATATTATATAAAATGTCTGAATCATCATCTACATTACATAAAAAGTCTGAACCCCCATCTATATTACAGAAAAAGTCTGAACCCCTATCTCAGGGGTCATACTACCAGGCGAAGTGTGCGAAAAAGTCACCTGAGAACTGTAAACTTCACCTTGTTCTGTTAGGAAAGCAAAAATGACTTCGCCCTCGATTTTTTGCATGTAAAATGGCTGAAGATTGTAACTTTTGATATGCCCCCAAACTATAGCCAGCAAGTTCTGGCACTTGTAATCCAAGGTGAAATGCATCAATATATAAATAGTAGAATAGTAGTTTGCTTTTTTAAAATGTGATCGGTGACGAGTGTTTTCTAATGTATTTCTTGTTTTTATAAATGGAGATTTTAACGGCCATATTTATGTATTTTGTTGATAAAATCAGTTTGAAACAGTAAATGAACTTGTATCTACGATGTCATAGCCTCAACTTGTTTTGTTGTGGTTGTCCACAAGGTAGGACTAAGGGTACTAATATTAGTACTAATGAACTTCTAATGGCGGACATTACTACGATATACATCATTAAACTGTGTGTATTCATAAATAATTGGGCAAATAGATTCAGGAGAATATACAATATAATGAAAACAAATATTAGGTCATAGTTGCTTTAGCCATAATATTTAATAATGTAGGTCCAAAACATGTGACAATCTTAGTACTAATATTAGTACCTTAGTCCTACCTTGTGGACTCAACCACAACAAAACAAATTTAGGCTACAACATCGTAGCTAGTGACAGTCTCTGTTGTCGAAACAATATGCAAGGTCAAGGTTGTTTCCTGACCTAGCGTAATTAATTTTCATGTAATTACAAAAGATGTATAGTAGTGAAGCAAATACTATATAGCTGATTTATATCGTTAATACCAGTAGGTAGACAAATAATTTAACCATAAATTAATATGCAATCCTATTAATGAATTTGCTGTAACAAAGCAAGAAAGTGAATAGTTGTATTAAGAAAAGAAAAAAAACTCTTTCTAAAAATTGACACACTCACAAGTTCTTTTATGTTTCGGTTTTGGGGGGAAAAGGCATAGTTTAGTTATCTATTTACTTTAGCGCTTCTGTGTATTGTCTACGAATAGTTACTGTAATGTTTTATTGGAAACAAGGAAATTAGGAAATTATCCACTCTTTTGGGTATGAATATAATAATTTGTATACATGTACAAAATGGGTCGATGATAAACATATGACATATTTTTTAACTTGAAAATAAGGCATTGTTTAAAACTAATAAAATCATACTGAGAAATGGTGCACATAAATAAGATAATGCATATATATATATATATATATATATATATATATATATATATATATATATATATATATATACACACAAACACACACACACACACACATGTGTGAATGTAGCTGCATTATCATATATATACATCTTATATATATATCGCATTTCTTGCTTTGGTCTCACTTCTCCTGGTTTAACTTCCACTTCTCTTCTCCCTGTTTAGCTCCCACTTCTCCCTGTTTTGACCGAAAGAAGAAGTCACTTCTCCCTACAATTTAAGTCTAGATTGACCCCTGCTATCTATATTACAGAAAATGTCTGAACCCCTATCTATATTACATAAAAGGTCTGAACCACTATCTATATTACAGAAAAAGTCTGAACCTCTATCTGTATTACATAAAAAGTCTGAACCCTTATATATATTATATAAAATGTCTGAATCCTTATCTATATTACAGAAAAAGTCTGAACCCCTATCTATAAAATTATTATAAGACTGGCATTTCTACTGAGGACTCACCAGCCTCCTGAAGGACCTGTGCAAGTTCCCTCTGTTGCCAGATCGGGAATAAGATATCTGTCTGGACACCAATCACCATGACTGGACACTGGATACGAGACAGGCCTTCATGAAGAGACCCAAAGTCCTCAGATATATCAAACAGGTCCATTGCCTGTAATATAATGACATATATCAAACAGGTCTTTTGCCTGTAATACAATGACAGAAAATCTGTGAATATTATATTTTTCTCCATACTGGACTCTGATATCACTACACTGCAAAAAGCATATGATAATCCCATCTCATTACATCTTCATAACTAATGACCTCTTCCAATAAGCTAGGGATTTGGCTATTGTCTTATATGGTGCTAACTTGAGTAAAGCTTCATGAAAACAGACCTGACAAGCCTAACACAACTTTTTTCAGTATGTCAAATTTACACAAGTTAGACCAATTTTAGTAAGGTATAACATATTATCATTTATTGCTATTTTACAGTTGGAAAACCAATTTGTTTTCTGGTAAAACTTATTTCTTCAATGATACTTACAGTAGTATAATACCCAAGAAAATAAATGACAATCATTTCACAATACTGTACAGCTATGCAACTCGTAATAACAGATTACTGTAACAGTTATCTGATGCGTTTAAGATGTAGAAACAAATATTAACTAAGGTAAACACATCAACAAAACTCTACATTTTATAAATGTAATCAAAAGTGTTCAGACAGGTGTGGTCAATGCTGAATTCTGAGCTCCATAATACAAGTACTAATTTGACTGAAATGTAATAATTACCTTGGATATGTAGAGGAGAGAATTGGGGTCAAACTTAGTGCTGAATATTTCCCCTTGATGCTCTAGGTAACTCTCTATTAGGAAGGTGGGACAAAGGCTCTGTTCTTTTTGGTTGGGGTCAATTCTCTTACGACCAAACCGAGTGTCCCATTCCGGCCCACTTCTGTAGGTCATGGTTCCTATTTCTCTGAAAAGAAATCAAAATTTTAACTGCAAATTGTCCTTTTCACCCTTCTAAAATAGGTTTTCCAATAAAAAATAAAATTTATTTTAATCCTGAAAATGTGACCTTTTACATTTCTTGTCCTATTGCACACTTAAGTTCTTTATTTTTTAAAATTGTTTTTTTTGTTTTTGTTTTTCATAACTTTACTATAATCAATATGTGTAAAAAAAATTCCATGGTCTATTTGAGGATTCATGCTAATCTTTCTGTCTCCCTACCCTGATTGTGTCCTGCCTTCATTCATTAAATTCCTAATATATGCAGACACCCTACCCTTTTCAATTTCAATGGCTGGCAGAACCTAATTGAGCCAATTCATCTGCTTAAAAAAAACCTGAAACTATTAGTTAATTTTAACTGAAACGTAGTTTTTTTTTTTTTCAACAATGACCAAAGACCACAAGGAACAGGTGTTAGAAGAGTAAGATTTGTCTGATTTGTGTTCCTAATTGATCTACAGAGTTGTACATATAGAACAAAATTACAATATAAGTTTTACAAATTACATGGTGAAAATGATAAAAAAAATTTTTACACTTCTTCCATGTTACTTACTACAAATGATCTGAAGTATTAAAAATGTGCCTTTCTTGCTCAGGTTGATAATGTACACATTCAAAAACCTAAGTGCACAAATAATTGTTAATGGAACCTTCTGCCACAGCATAAACACAAAGTGCATTACACTCTTTTGACTGCATAAACACAGAATAATGTGCACATATAAATCAGTGTATTTTAATACAACTAAGTCAGTGTCAAAAATGTATATTTAACTTTTAAGCAAAATTCATTTACACCCTGACCAAGTGACAATCACTTTCAGCAAGCTCTGTTGGGAACCAGACTAGATTGGCACAAGAAAAAAGCTGAATCCAATTTAAAATGATTTAATAAATATTTTCAGAGAAAAACAGATTTTTTGGCAAAAACATAAAATTTGTTCTTTTCAGTCCCGTTACAGAATTCAAAATTAAAAAAGATCATTGGAATGACTCTTTAAGTCATTTTTATTTAAATTTATTTATTATACTAATAAAATATTTTCTCAGAATTGCAGAAAATAAAAGGTCACAGCTTGACAAAATCTTAAGAGAGAATGAGCAACCATTACAAGAGCAATAACTTGAGATCAAGTTGAAGATCAAAGATGTACAAAATGAGGGATTCATCACTCCAAAGAAGTACATAGTGAGGTATTCATCAATAAGCTAACCAGATCCCTTCAGCTATCTAATTACCTGGCCAATTTCATCCCAAGTTTAGGAAAAGGTCCATCATAGTAGTGTCCCTTGTTCCAATTGGCATCTGTCATGATACACTTCCGCTGAAGATAGCGCATGGCAATGGACGATGGATGAGACCAGGCACATGCAGATATGGACACAATCCTAGTAAAAGAAAGATGTGAAATTAAGGATTTTAAAATGTATTAAGCAATGATTTGGTTCAGTGTTTATGGCACAATGCTACAGGTAGATTACTTAGCACTAGACAATTTATGCAAAATGTCTTGCTAGTAAGTAACCCATTCTGATCCAATGGAGGGATCTAAACCTGCAGCATTTCAGTCACGATTCAGGAATCCTAACCAGTAGGCAACCATTACTGATCCAATGGTAGAATAATTTTCAGTCTTGAATCAGGCATACTAACCACTGAGCCGCCACAGCTCCATCTGTATTTAGTAAAACAAAATTTTGGACAATGTTGTTAGTGTTTGAACTTAGTCAATCCATCCCAAATTAAATTGAAATAAAATAAAATCTTGTCCTATGTAGATTTTTGTATTTTTACAAATGAAAAAAAAAAATTTTTGACAAAACAATTATTCAGAGTTCATGCAAACTTAGTGAAATGTTTTCAAAAATAATTCATTGGGTATTTTGACCATTACACCTTCTAAAATAACTTTTATCGAAAGACAATGTTTTGGCTTCACATATCAAATCCCTATTGGCTCTGCAAAAAAAATCCCTTCTGGAATGGCAGATAAAACCATAGTGGGGCTTGGCAGATCAAAACTCTGTAGGCCTGTTTAATAGCTGTTTTTAGTCAGGGTTCCTACAGATTTAACAAAACCAAATTATATGACTTTTCCCAAAACTTGTCCAGGGCCATTTGCCAAAACTCAAGGACCACACTATCTTATTGTCAAGTAAATGAATATAATGAATGACAACATCAATGAAAAATAACAAGTTAACAACAAATATTTTTAATATGTACATTTTAAATTTATCTGGGCTTGCACACCTTGACTTTATGTCATAATCCAATATTTAATGTACATGAATTATATAATTAAAAAAAAAAGAAACAAAAATCCTATGTAGTCTTTGTATGTGTTCCTATTACAATATCAACAAAACACATCGCTTTTCAGTTGTTTTCTTGTATTTAGTGAGAAGCAAACTTCTGCTCTATCAATTTTTCAAGGCCTTCAGTCTTTTGTTTCATTTTTGCAGTCTTTCTGAGAGACTTTGATGCAGTTAGCAGGCTTAAACATTTGTCCTTTTTGGCTTATTCAGCATCTTCTTCCATCTTCCAATTTGAGCAACTGCTGGATGTCATCCATTAGTCATATTCTTTTATTAAACATGTCACCCAGCTCAAGATCTATTTTCTTTTTCTGCTCCCCTCACATTCCTTTTTCTCTTCTCCATTGTTAACTAGAATTTTGACCAGTAAGTGGAATTACTGAATGATTGTCTTTATATCCTTCATCTTCTCTGGGTTCAAGTATGTCATATATCTTACAAGGGTAAAAAGTCACTGGTGATTTTGTCAGCATTTTTGTGACAGTAGCTTGGAGGTATTTCTTGCAATCATGATTAAAATCCAAAATGTCCCTATATCAATTTCCCTGATTTTTTCAAGTCGGCAATCACAGTCTTTGTCACAAGGCCAATTTTAATCCCTGCAAAGTCTTTAAGGTGCTTTCAATTTGTTAAATAAAATTTAATGAGCTTTGATACCTCTGTGATAAGGTCCAGATGATCTTGAGCTACAAAATGCTCCATAAGACCCTTAATCATTTTAAAAATGTCTTCCGAAAGGAAAGGCAGCAACGGAATGTCTCCTTGAAATTCCTGTAAAAATGGCTCAAACTTTCTAGCCACTGAAAGGAAAAACTGTGCTTGAGGAATGAAGAGAAAAGACTTAACCACTTCCTTGAGACTCGAATGATTTTAATTTTGGATGCTTTTTAAGTGAATCAATATAAGTTACTAGATATGGAAAGAGGGACAAGACTTTCTTTACATACAACTGTTGTATTCCCAAGACAACTGTGCTGACAGAATTATGGTGGCAGCTCATTGATACCAGATGCCTTTTGATAGTCTATTCTGACTAGAGAATCTTTAAAGAAGTAATAGAGATTGCTAAGTTGCTCCAGATTCCACTCTGTGGCAGTGCAACCATCCCTGACAGCATTATGAATTATATGTAGGCTGCAAGATTCTGTTGGCAATGACGACTTTCCTGGGTGTGAACGATTAATCTCTGCATTCAACATTTCAAAGTTTTTCCAGTTAACATTATCCATCAAAATTTGTAGGAGGTTCCTGGTGCCAAGATCTTGGATGATTGGACACAATGTGCCAAACAAATCTTCTGCCATGGCATGTCCCAAAAACTCTGATGTCAAAAATCTTGCTTGCACTTTCTGCATCTTGTTCCAAAAACCTGACATGAATGTCACATTGCTTTGGCGCAATTGTTTATTCAAACTTTCATCAAACTGCAAAACATATCCATCACACTTGCATATGCTATCTGTTAAGGTTGATGAAAAGCATGGAGCTAGGACATGAATAGCAATATAACATGTTTAATCCTCACCACAAGTGAATTTGTGTGCAATTGCACTGTCCAGAAACATCAGTGAAAAGGCTAGTGAAATTTCCTAACTGGAATTAAAGGACCTGTCAGTATTCGCTGCCCTTAATGCCCACAAAATTTTTGTCTTTAATACATCGTTTGATAATGTATATGAAGTCACTGTTGGGGCAGGCTTTGGCATGACTTTAGGTGATGGTGAGGCTAAATTTGAAATAAAACCAGAAATTGTGTTGTTCTGAGCAGATTTTATTATTTCACAATTCTGTACATGCTTCCAGCTAGTGGAATCACTTTTGAGAGCAGCTTCACCCATATTTGCAATATCTATAATTTTGCTACAAGCTCTGCATTTTGCAATCCTTCGGTCTGAAACATTCTTCTCCATCCATTTTTCATAGCTTGGGTTAGTCAGCCAACTGTTATTGAACATGTACATATGGTATGTTGGAAAAAACCTAAAGCAATATAAAATGAAAGATTTTAAAACTTAACTGTCATCATGAGATATTGTGTATATTGTTAAGCTTTCAGAATTTTCTAACAGCCCAGTGTTCATTTAAGTACTATATTTTCATCACCTATTGCCTGACCAGACTTACAATAAGATTTATTCATTATCATATGACATGAGTCTTGGAGATTTAAAATTAAAATGCAATTTCAGATGATGACAATTCTTTTCTTTAACTTTAAAAAAGAATTTCATTAAATATATTATTAACAGCAACACTAAAAAAGCCCTCAAAGTTTACCAGATAGAGAAAAATGTTTGATTTCAGTTAAACTATATTTTCAGTAAACATGGTTCATCCTAACCTGACAACTCTTTTGAAAACTGGAAGACAAAATTCCCACACAGTAATATTACTGGAATTTTGATTGAAGCCTTCTTGCAGATCTTTTAATTCTGAATTCAAATAGTTTTCTTTCTCTGTTATAGAATTTATTTATTTTTATTGGGGATTTTGGAAAATTGGGAGAATTCAATTGGGAAACTGAGATGGGACTAATATTAAAATGATTCTGAATTTTTTTTTCAGTAGGGTTGGCAGGTTATATAAAAATGGCTTCCAAAAGAAAACTACAATTTTTAACATTCCAAAACTAGAACTAAAGTAACCCAAAACAAGAATATTAAATCGACAATAATGATTATAATCATATCATAACAACCGACATATTAAAGGAATGACTGAATAGACCACATGAGATGTTACAACACAAGAGAGAAATATAAATAAAATCAAACAAGTACTTACCTTGTATGTTAGATTTAAGAAATAACAGACTTGTTTGGAAGAAAGTAACTTCAGTTTGACAAATCGTCAAGTGGTAATTTACTAAAGCAAAGTGGCTGACCATTTGAATTTTCCAATTAAACTACACTGGAAGTCACATTATATCTACTTAAGGGGACCTTACTCTTGTTATATTAGATGAAACCATTTATCAATCATAATTTTATTGTGTTTTATTTAATTGGTACTCGATGCTATATGAAATTTGAAGTAATCAATTTCCTTAACTTCATTGTCAGAAATTCCATGACTTTTTCAAAACTTTGCAAGATTTTTTTCAAGGCCCTTGAAATTTATATTTTAAATTACAAAACTTTTCCAAGATTCCATGACCTGCTGGAACCCTGTGTTACTGCCCTTGGAAACAGCTCTTCAGTACGTTGAAAACACAAATTTACAATTTTATTTCCAGCAAGCAATATCCCATTATGAATACATAAACTAAATTGTCTAAATTGACAGAAAATTGTGGAAGCGTGTTTGTGTTCAATATATATTTATCATTGAAAATCAACCCATCATACATAAATTGTCTCATTTAAGGTATCATTATCATTATTATTATTATAATTGTATTAATATATCCTCCATTCACTAATGTTTATTCAATGTTTCCCAGATAAACCTATATGTGTAAATAATCGTGTTTATTTTCATGCTAATTTTTGTGCTGAGAGTGTGTGTTTTGGAATGTTTAACTTGTCTTGAACAGTTTCAGTCTTATCATTACAATGTCTGTACTGTCTCAGTTTATAGTGATATCTAGCACTGGGGCATCATGCCAGACATTCGGCATCATGTCCCACCCAATTATATTATTTTGACACCAGGTCGACCAGCCCAAACACTAACCTCTTAATGCTAAGCACCATGCAAGACAGCTCAAGTAATGTTTTAACAAGTAACTGGTATGACTTGGCCAGGTTTCAAACCCGTGATCTCGTGCATCCAAGGTTGATGCTCTAACCACTCAGATCACTAGAGCAGTATCTTGTGCTTAGAAAAAGAGAGGTCTGAATTAGATATGTCTGGAAATGACACATTAGAAGAAAAGGCAAATTATCAGTTCTGTCAAAGATGTAATAAGGTTGTCCTTGTTTTAAATATCAAATGCATATTCAAATTAGAGTATGAATATTAAGACTTTCATTTGTGAAAGAATAAATTATCTTTAATACATTCAAATAATTAAGTGATAAAAAGTCCCAACAACATAGTCAGAGTCAGCTTTGTTTTATTTTCTGTCAATGTCCAGTCACTAAAGCAATTACCAGAAAAAAAACTGAAATTACCAGAAGAGAAAGGTAGCTGTTGAACTTAAAAGATAGCAGTATTGTCCATTTAAAAGAAATTTTACTATCTAACAGTGCAAAACTAGTTTCTCACCAGCCATAATGTTTTAGATTTTAATTGATTTTAAAGGCAAATACAAAATTGAGTTGAGACAAATAATAAACACTGAAAGAGCTGAAATTGCAAACTTTACGCAACTATTTCTATTGGAATCAATGCTTGACTGGCACCATTTTCATTTAGGACCAATTAAGTATCATATGAAGTCGATCATTGAAAACTCAATTCTGATACAGACATTCATTTGAAACAAGTATCAATACAAGCCATTGGTAAATATTGTTTTTGTTGTTTAGAAGAGTAACAGACAATAAGTTTTATTATTAGCTTGTACATGGCATTTCTTCAAAATGATAATGTAGAATGATATAAAATTTCACATATATAAATCTGAATCAACAGTCATTTTTCTAGACTTTTATGTGCATGAAAGCAATTATTTACAAGGGATAAATAGGTATTATGTACAAATTAAAATAAATGACATTACATACCATACAGAAGACATATAAGACAATTTATTGGACATGGGTGCCAATTTTCTTATTCCTACCATTGTTTTTTTTGTGCTTTGTTTATAAATGACATTTGTTTCCAGTACAACATTTTGCCAACTACAGGTGCATTCCTTCTTAAATCATAGCAGCAAACAAAACCGTTTTAAACAAGATCCCCCTGCTTGCTTGACTGTGCCTAAAAATGGTGAAGTACATTATCACTGAATTTGCCATTAGGCATTTTTTAAAGAAATTTTACAATAATCTTCAATGAAAATTTGATGGACAATGTATGAAATAAAGTGAATAAATTCCATTTCAAGGTATGTGCTGTCAAAGTCTCGAAAATGACACCTTTAGCTACAACAAAGAACAAGTACATGAGCCATGTGACTTGTACTATAGGTACTCATCAAGACCTACCTTTTTCCCTGCCCAATTTCATGATTCTAGGTGTTACAATATACATGCAGGGTGCAAAAAAACTTGCGTTAAATGTGAAAACTTGATCTAATGTACATACCAGGTTAGCTCCCTCTTGAGATGGCAATGAAACCCATTCCAAAATGTTACATAAGCCCTTGGATGCAAGAATGGCTGAGATAAAGTGAGGGTACCTAGACATATTTTTTTTTACATGTGTGCATACCTATATCAATGCCATCAGTAGTACAATAACAAAAAAAGACACCCAAATTCTAGTCATGAAAAATGAAGCAAACAGAAGTTAAGTTTTAACATTTTACCTGTCAACTCTCTCCGGGTATAACACTGCAGCAGTAAGAGAGCACATACCTCCGAGCGATGATCCTACACTGGCGTGTACCTGAAATGGACTGAAACCTGTACTGTAGTCCCTCATGCTAACATCTCTTACTATAATGTGATGCAAATGATGCAGATATTTGCATAGATTCCATTAAACTAATTAATTTAGTTCTAATAATTCTTATTATTATGTATGTTTAATTTGTTGTTCTGTGTAAAATACATATATAATATCACTGACCAGCATTATGCATACAATATAAATAATGATGTATGTAGCACTTCAATTACATCATAGGGGGTCCATACCCAGCATTTACATTTATCTCATCCCAAATGTAAACATACCTTCTGTATCCCAAGATGGTTCAGCAATAAAAACTGTGCCCGAACCATGTCATTCACGCTGACAACTGGAAAGGTGGTCCCGTATTGCTGAAATGAAAATGGGATGTATGTTAGCAAACAGAAAATACATGAGAAATACTAATGAAACATTCTGAGGAGTAAACATTTTCACCAAATATTTAGCACACAAATAAGCATATAAATTGGATTACAAATCCATCTGCTAATCTATCTGTCATATGTTATTTGATCTAATTGGCTTTAATCCATTTATTAATTACTTTTTTAAAATATGTAAAGAGCAAATATCTGCATTAAAAAAAAATTATATATTTTATTCAGTATTAGAGCTTTTTAAGGAAAAGCTAAAGGCATTTTACAAATATATTCAAAAGCTTCCACAAAAAAAAAAAATTTCAAAAACCAAAAAGCAAACAAGAAATTTGATCAGGAATTCTGATTGACCCAAATTTTACAATTTACAGATCAACAAGATTATGCATAAGTGTATGTCGGATAGAAATGACAGATACCCAAAATCCAGGTGTTATGGTTTGCTATTCAACGTTCCAAAGGACTGCTGTCCACTGTTACCTAAGAAAATTTGGGGTAGTTATTTAAAGCTGAACAATAAAGTGGCCTGGTTAACTAATGATCTGTCAGCTTTGCTAAATTTAATGTGTAACATGGATATCTGGAGTAGCAACTTTAAGCTTGTGGGATTATAAAGTGGAGTGTTAAATTCATGATCTGTCACTATGACCAATTTTACTGTATAATTAAGTGGTAAAATTGTCAAATTGCATGTTCTTTATTTGGTGCACTGCGGATATATGATTTGGGCATTCATATTTGTCTGGCAACAATGGACAAGTCAATATTTTGCTGTAAAATCTGATGACATTCCACACTAATTTAGAAATATACACAATTATTGGAATATTTTAAAACACTTTGTGCAATAAATCAAATACCTCAACTCTAAGCAAGCAGAAAACTGATGGATATTTTCAAGTCCCGGATACTCACCTTTCCAGTGAGAGGATTCATGGTTGAAGGTCCACTGAAATAGGCAGTAAAAGCATCATGATGAATGCATACAGGAATTCCGAGCCCTGGGATTACTTATTTTATTCTAATACATATTTTATTTCGAATTTTTATGACCTTTTTGAGACTATTTTACAGGGTTTAGTTTGTATATTTTCATGAGATTCTGTACTCTAAATTAGAGAAAATACTGAAATTGATGAGGTTTATTTGTGAATAAGCAACAGTGACAAAGTCATGTGACTGAGTATGTAACTTGATCTGATATTGATTCACATCACCTGATAAACCCCTTGATTCTGATTGGGTAACTAATTAGCTTCATATCAGACAATGCAGGTTAAACTGGTTGACAATTTTTCCATCTGGGACTAATGTGTTTTTTCATCCTGTTCAACACAGTAAAATATGGATAAAGTGCATAATTACTTATATTTCAATTCACTGAAGGCCATATGTATTTATTATGGTATGCACTTATCAACTGTTAATGAACCTTGATACAAATCAGAGCCTGAAAAATTACAGTGGTCCAGCATCCAGGACTGATTTCTTTTAGCCTTGGACCAGTACTAGCCAATAAGACCTTTAATATCTCTTATCTGTTCCTATAAAGAGTACAAAATGTACTTTTCAATCCTTGAAAAAGAGTCATAATGTGCATGGATGCAATCAATATTGAGAGACTGGTCCTATATAATATTTTTGGAAATCTGCAAATTTAGAGTGCAATATGCTGATTACCAGTCTAAACCTGATCTTTGAAAATCAAAAGCATGTTCTCAACAATAGCTAAAACTATGTATCAATAGTATAGTAATACTGTATGTTCTAGATGTGATGAGTTTGTTTACTGGCAAAGGCAAGAATCAACTACAGGGGAATTGTCTGCTACAAGGCATGTTTCAATGCAGGGATTCAAATGTGTCAGGTATAAAAACGATGGCAATTATGATAATAATAAATGTATTTAGACTTTCCAGAATCACTGGATTAAGGCTTCAACATGTGTTGAGTATCACTACTACAGTTTATTCGTTTATTCAGCATCAATGGCATACAGTTATTTTTCAAGTGCCATTTTAACAGGCATGTCCAATTGCCTAACAGACAATAATAATAAAAAATGACACGGGACAAAGGCAATGTTTGTCTGAGATGAACAATCTGTCAAGAAAAATAGTGTTCTGAAACCGTTCCCATCCCATTTGTATATTTTGAAAACAAAAATGTCAAAATTTTCATAAAAGGAGTAGGAGAGGTCAGAGGAAACTGGGACTATCTGCAAATCTGCAAAGTGAATAGTTACTTTTGAGGCTACTGACTGCATATAAAGTGACTTTATGGGAAATTTTCCATCTGCTTCACTGAACAAGATTTGAATGGCAAATGTGGCATTTTTTATTTGCATGTTATTATCTTTTATATTGAGAACTTTTAGACCTGAAATATTAATTAACTACATCATTGAGATTAAAAAATGACCCACCAACAGAAGGCATGATCATGTGATTTGAAAATTTTATTGCTAAGGTTAAGCAGTAAAGCAAAGGTATGAATTTTGTGTTTGCATTTTTTATTTCATGCTTTATTTTAAATACTGAATGTCAGACTCTGCTAATAGGCTGGTCCTTGGCCTATGTGGACCTGGGCAATGTGGGATCCTACCAGTAATGGATCTGTGAGTTAAAAGTGAAATTTTCATGCTTTGCAAGTTTCAATTATTAACCCCATCAATGAAATTTAACAACATGCCGTATTTTCCGGGGTATAAGTTGCTATTTTTTTCATTTTTTCTTAAAAATGATGTGTGTGACTTATATGCAGGGGCGACTTATACGATAAATAATTTTTTTTAACGACTGTGACTGATGCGCAGTGATGCTGTGCTGTGACTGATGCGCAGTGATGCTGTGCTTTAGCAAAATGCATCTGCTGGTATACCCGCAAGCCAAGTGCTTGAAACTTACATAGGGTACACGTAAGTATTAGACTACAAGATTATCAAATTAAATAATCAAATAATATTTGGTTATATATGTGTTAAAATTTGTTGTTATTAATAAATAAAAAGAATATTGAAATAACGATTATCATTGTATATAGTATATGTGACTTAAATTTTTATCATAGCTTCAACAATTTTTCATATATATTGCTACAATGTCTGCAGTGAGGCAGTTTATAGTGATGTCTAGCACTGGATTATCATGTTGCAAACTTGTAGCATGATGTCACACCCAGTTACATTATCCTGACACCAGGTCAACCAGTCCTAACATTAACCTCTTAATGCTGAGTGCCAAGCGTGGCAGCTGTTAGTACCATTTTTTTGTCTTTGGTATGACTCAGCCAAGGTTTGAACCACAACCTCCCACATCTGAGCAGACACACTAACCACTTAGGCTATATATTTAGTGCAAAATTCTTTTGTTGCCAATCGAGCAAAAAAAAAAGGTGATTCAAATATCTAAATTTGATGAAGAAAACTGGAGATGTTTAGTGAAATGTTGCCTAAAGTTCCTCTCTGACTATAATCATGAAATGGGAGCCTAAAGTTTCTCTCTGACTAATATCATGAAATGTGGTCTAAAGTCCCTCTCTGACTTAATATCATGTAAAAGGGGGCCTAAAGTCCCTCACTTACTTAATATCATGAAATGTGATCCCAATGTCTGTGACTTAATATCATAAAATGGAAGCCTTAATTCACTCTCTGACCTATTATCATATAAAACGAGACATAAAATAACTCTAATTTACTATCATGAAAAAAGGGGCCTAAAGTCCCTCTCTGACTTAATAATAATAAATAAATACAATCAAGATAAAATGTCATGTCATGTATCAATATTGTGCCTTATACATTTGGTGAGTGCAAGTTGATTGCATAGGATCTATAAATAGGTGTTTATGATTTTTAAATTATCAACATTCATACTAAATCCATTTTAAGAAAGTTTCCATTGGGAGGGTCATTCAAGTGGGCTCATTTGTAATATGGGGTATGGTGATATGTTATGTAGTGAGTAGGTGATAACTGATCTAGGACCATATAAGGAGGTAATGGTCGATGGTTAAATCATTCTTACTTCCTATGTTCTTGTGTTAACACCATTCTGCAGATGTGTCTAATGTTGTGTTTAGATGAAATATAAAAGGAAACATTTCTATGGATTATTCATTGGTATTACAAAGTGCTCATTCTAGGATTATTGTGAATAAATTCAGAGGAAGTCTGGACATTGCCATTGTGAAACATGAAAACTGTTGGCTCAAAAAGAACATTCGATCACCTGTAATTCATTTGGAACACTTAATTCTTCTGGACTTGTTTAGAACTTTTTAGCATTATATTGGATTTAATACATAATTCTGCAAGTTTCTCTTAAATTTTCATTTTATAATTTAGAAAATAAAATTACTGGTTAAGTTACAAAATCTGTTGATGTTTGTTACTAAGTTTACCATCAATAGTAAAATTTTTTTGAACTATAAGTTTTGAATCCTTGACTTCCTACTGACCTTCATTGTGTGCAAATAAGAAGACACTTGTGTATTAGCCTTGTACCTTGACCCATAGCATCCCCCAAGAGTGTTAGTGCAGATGACAAAAAATTTATCTGTATCCACAGCACAACCAGGACCGACAAACTTCTCCCACCAACCTGGTTTTGGATTGTCCTTGAAATAAAAAAAACAAAACATAAATACAAGTTTGCTTAAGAACACCTGAACTGTGAAAAACTATCAAATAAGGACATGTTCTTTAAAGCTGAAGCAGATCAAATGATATTCAGAGTTTTTTCTCTGGACTCGGCAATGAGTCTTATCAAGGTACCCCCTATCAAGAAGTCCACCTGCATTGTGGTACAGGATTAACAATATGTTCTTCAGTCAATCATGTGGGCCAAAATACCTCAAAGTTTATATTCTTCTTTTTCACATCAAATTCATTATGGATCTGTGGTCTAGGATCCCATCTTCTGTAAAATAACAGTTGATGGGGTGAGTTTGTTTTCCTTCCTAATGTCATAACATTGTTGTCATTACCTTGTAACTCACATAACAGGGTGGACAAATTATATAATTAACTGATGATTTCTTTTATTATCTGTATTATAATTAACATAAATCTATTACAACAAGCAGATTGGAAAGGGATCAACAACTCTCTCTAGATTGTCGAAGAGAGTGTGGAACAACAACAAGCTGACATTAAACACTAAGATCACTGTGTACCGTGACTGCATGCTTAGCACTCTTCTGTATGCCAGCGAAACTTGGACCCTGTACACCTCTCAGGAGAAACGACTAAGCGCCTTTCACATGCGTTGTCTCCATCGCATACTTGGGATCACCTGGAGCGATTGTGTGACAAACGAGGTGCTTCAACAGGCCAAAATTCCCAGCATGGTCACACTCCTCCGCCAACGTCGCATCAGATGGCTGGGTCATGTGCATCGAATGGATGATGAACGGATCCCCAAAGACCTTCTCTACTCTAAGCTTGCCTCAGGCAGAAGATCAATAGGACGGCCACATCTTCGCTTCAAGGATGTCTGCAAGCAGGATATGAAAGCTCTTGGAATAGAGGTCAACACCTGGGAAGAGCTTGCCCTCGACAAGTCCAGCTGGCGACATGCTCTGTACACAGGTCTGAAAGCCAGCGAGGAAAAGTTACGACAGCTCGCTGATGAGAAAAGATCTCAGAGGAAGAGGAAGCAGTTCCACCAAGACCAGAGTCATACTTCAAGTGTAGCAACTGCAGCAAGGATTGCCATTCCCGTGTGGGACTTTATAGTCACAGAAGACGCTGCACAGCTACAAACTAGGACACCTTTCATGGGCGCATTTTCATCATCTCTCGAGACTAACGGAAGCCAACCAACCAATCACAACTACATAATGAATTAAAGCAACATTAGCATCAGTATTGTTAAGATGTAATTAAAATGTGCCAACTTATCATGTAATCCTAATCCATCAAGTAACAACTTCAAACATTGCATTAAGATTTTATAAATATTCTCATGTGAAACATTTTTTTATATTTCTGTTTATGCACAATAACGAAACATGGAAAAACACTTCTGGTCTATAAATCTTACATGAGGATCATTTGATGTGTCATAAATCTTACATGAGGATTGTTTGATGTGTCATAAATCTTACATGAGGATCATTTGATGTGTCAAAAATATTACATGAGGATCGTTAGATGTGTCATAAATCTTACATGAGGATCATTTGATATGTCAAAAATCTTACATGAGGATCGTTAGATGTGTCATAAATATTACATGAGGATCATTAGATGTATCATAAATCTTACATGAGGATCATTAGATGTATCATAAATCTTACATGAGGATCGTTTGATGTGTCATAAATATTACATGAGGATCGTTAGATGTGTCATAAATCTTACACGCGGATTGTTTGATGTGTCAAAAATCTTACATGAGGATCGTTTGATGTGTCATAAATCTTACATGAGGATCGTTTGATGTGTCAAAAATCTTACATGAGGATCGTTTGCTGTGTCATAAATATCACATGAGGATCATTAGATGTGTCATAAATCTTACATGAGGATCGTTAGATGTGTCATAAATATTACATGAGGATTGTTTGATGTGTCAAAAATCTTACATGAGGATCGTTTGATGTGTCATAAATATTACATGAGGATCGTTAGATGTGTCATAAATATTACATGAGGATCATTTGATGTGTCATAAATCTTACATGAGGATCATTTGATGTGTCATAAATATTACATGAGGATCATTTGATGTCATAAATATTACATGAGGATTGTTTGATGTGTCATAAATATTTCATGAGGATCATTAGATGTGTCATAAATCTTACATGAGGATTGTTTGATGTCATAAATATTATATGAGGATCAGTTGATGTGTCATAAATCTTACATGAGGATCATTTGATGTGTCATAAACATTACATAAGGATCGTTTGATGTGTCATAAATATTACATGAGGATCGTTTGATGTGTCATAAATATTACATGAGGATCATTAGATGTGTCATAAATATTACATGAGGATCGTTTGATGTGTCATATAAGTCCATCTGAAGAATACCAAAACAATATCCATGTTTCCTTTTTGAATTCTTTCATTTTAATGGTTATCACATATTTGTTTTTGTTGTTGTTGTTGTAGGGTTTAACACCATTTTTCAGCACAAGATAGACTATACATGGCGGCCAATATTAATGGTGGAGGAAAAATCCTGGAAAACCCCAGGAAGACCACCTAGTCTGGACTCGAACTCATGAAGACAGAGGTGAGATGGCAGTGATCCGTAACGGTCAGCGCTTTAGACCACTCTGGGCCCCTATCAAATATTTATAATTAACAATAAACTGTAATTCATTTTAAGTCTATTTGCAAAGCATTTAACAAATTTTCTTATACTGACATATTTCATGTACTTTATCAGCTCGTGAAACACACCTGTAACATCCTTTTAGACATCTTTAGAAGCATCCAGATCAACTGTAAGCAACCTCTGTCGGTTCCATGATGGATTTTGACAACAGCGTAGTAAGTGTGCTGTGTGCTTTCTGAATGTTGTGTGCAACTTTTTGGTTTGTTTGTTTGTTGTTGGGCGTAACGCAATTTTTCAGCACACGATAGGCTATTCATGGCGGCCAGTATTAATGGTGGAGGAAGAAACCGGGAAATCACCGGAAAGAACCACCGACCCATGAGAAGCTACTGGCAAGCTTTCCCACATATCCACATTCGCCAAATCCTAGACTCGAACCCACGCAGACAGAGGTGAGATGGCAGTGATCCATAATGGGACAGCACTTTAGACCACTCAGGGCCCCCAACAACAGCAACTATTTGGTGTTTAGGTAAATATAGAACCCAAAATTTTACTCACATAAAGGTGAAAGAAGACAGACATGGATGGTTTGTTCATGGATTTGTATATTTCAATTATTTGTCAAATGATGAAATTTGACTTGATACTCGCCATCTGCATTGCTGGACCCACAAATTCATAAATCTTACAATCTACATGTCCATGCTGTTACAATATATAACCAATAAACCTCTTTTAAATGTTGTTATAAAAATATTCAAAATATTAAATGAAGGGTCAGATAAATCTCAGATTAATGGTTAGGGGCTATTAATAATAGCCTCTGGTAACTATATTTTATTCTTTAATTGACAAAGGTCACTAACAAAAGCCAAATGTCTTTTGGTCTCAGCAAGTTTGAGCAACAGTTTAATCCATCAACTGTTTAAATTGTGAACACCTGTTTTCATGCCTAATTATACCAACTCGACAAGCAGAAAGTCTGTCATGTGTTTAACAATTACAGGTAATGTGTCGATTAGTATTTTTATTTTGGGACCAATTCAAATGATGATGAGATAAAAGTGGGGAGAGAGATAGGGAGAGATTATATATGAGTGCATGTATACAGTTCATGTTTCCTTAATATTTCCTATGTAGCTACAATAAACACATTTACCTAAATAGCATTCTACTACTGCAAATACTAATACATGTAAAATAAAAAAATGGTATTACTACTGTTAATAAAAATGCAAATGCTATTTAGTTTACAGTACATAATTTGTTATAAACAAAGTTTTAAGTGCTGCACCTGCCCTCTCAAGTCACCTGTATACAAAGGCCATCTTTGCTGTTTCCCATTTGTGGCTGCTGAAGACTGTGACTGTATTAAATTAACTGTAATCAACACCTTTTTTCTTGATAATGACTGTCAATTCAAGACAACATGAGGTGACTGTGCATTAAAATTCCTAAATATCAACACATTTCTTTGTTTTGCATATACCTACTGGATGACTTCTGGCATGGGAACTAGCAGAAAGACCTGCATGTATCAAGACAACATTAGAACGATCCTCATTCATCTCTCCCCATGTCTCATAGGCAATGTCAACTTTTGGCAATATACCACCATATTTCATTTGAAATGGCTCATGAATGGTTAGGGTCTTGTAGCCTGTGAGAATATTATCATACTGTGGTTCTGGACCTGTGGTCTTACTGAAATTATAGGAACACAATTATAAGTAATTCTTTTTAGAATCAACAAATTGTAAAATTCACAATTCAGTCTGGAATATTTTATATATATATATATATATATATATATATATATATATATATATATATATATAGAAGGGGTTAATAATAATAATAATAATAATAATAATAATAATAATAATAATAATAATAATAGTAATAATAATAATAATAATAATAATAGTAATAATAATAATAATAGTAATAATAATAATAATAATAATAGTAATAATAATAATAATAATAATAATAATAATAATAGTAATAATAAAAATAATAATAATAATAATAATAGTAATAATAATAGTAATAATAATAATAATAATAATAATAATAATAATAATAATAATAATAATAATAATAGTATAACGCCTAATTTACAACATTTGACTTAAAAAACATATGATGATACCTTTACAAAAATAAAAACCAACACTACAAATTTAGAGAAAAGAAAACATGGTGTAAATATTTAAGTTTGAAAAACATTATTAGGTCTTTATGTCTGCTCTTGAAGTTAAAATTTTTAAGTTTTAAGAGCACTCTTGAATGAGATCACTGTGTCTTTGTGTCCAAGTTCAGTGGGCAATTTGTTTCATGTGCTGGGCAAAATGTGATATGCAAAAGATCATTGTCCATGATTTCAAATTCATAGTGGGAATCATGAGAATACAAGTGTCAGAAGATGAGCGTAAGCATCTTACATGTCTATACACATAGGTGAGGTCAGATAGGTATGTTGGACTTAAGCCCGTCAGAGAAACAGCACAGAGGACAAATTTTGTGTTTAATTCTGGATCATAAGGATAGCCAGTGTAGGGTAGAGAGCATCGGAGAGGTGTGCTCTGATCCTGGTACTCTAAGGATGATCCGAGCAGCAGTATTTTGAACTTTCTAAAGTTTCTGGAGTAGATATTGAAATGAACCAGTCAGAATTCAGTTACAATAGTCCAGTCTTGAAAGTACTAAGGAACACAAGTGTTTTAGTGTCAGAAAAGAAGCATAAGTATCTAGCTGGTGTATACACATTAGTGAGATGAGAAAATGCATTAGTAAAGGGTTGCTGGGGGGGTGATCAAAACTGGCTGATTTTTTTTGCATATGTACTATGTAGCTGTCCACTTTAAAAAAGAAGAGAATCAGAGATTTAATGATAAAAAAATGGCAAGGCCTGAAACTATGATGCATTTAGTCGACTTTTTTTACAAAATGGTTAGGAATATGCTGTGAATCCTACGCTCACGTATATTAGAATAGAGCCTGATTTATGTATGTGTGGAAAAAATCTGTACTATCCCAAGTAACACCATTGCATGTGCTACTATTAACATACAAATAAAACAATGTATTAAATAGTTTTGCCTGTCATAAATATATTCATTAAATTTGTAAATTATCATAAACTAATTCTGAAATAGCACAAGCCTACATTGTCAGTCAGTCATGTCACATGATTATCACATGGTTAAGCTGATCATAAGCCTGTCATATGATCAAATTTTTAAACAAAACCAAGGTTTGGAAAATAGTTTTAGTGAACTGATAGTTGATATCTTACAACAGGACATCTTTCTTGCCATATTCTGTGTTGAGTGCAGAAAATACAAAAGATGTATCCCATGGATTCCATTAGAATTTGAACTGATAGGTCACATTGCAGATGTCTGCAGTGTGGCAGTTTATAGTGATGTCCAGTACTGGGTCATCATGCCACAGACATGTATCATAATGTCCCACCCAGTTATATTATCCATACACTAGGCTGACCAGTCCTAATACTAACTTCTTAATGCTGAGCATCAAGTGAGGCAGCTGTCATTACCATTTTTTAAGTCTTTGGTATGACTTGACCGGGGATCGAACTCACGACCTCCTACATCCAAAGCGGACACTCTAACCACTAGGCCACTATTATTTTAATACAAGACTTTTGTTATACACTAATTACACACTTAAATTCCTCTTGAGTTTCGAGCACACATCACTGAATTTCTGTTGTGTATCATGATGGAATGTCTTCTTTCCACTTTTTATAACTAAGCTTGTTTTCACAGTCCATGTCTAGTATCACATTGATGTTTCCATGAGAAATAAGTTAAATTATTCCTATGAACTTATCATACATAATACTTAAATTTGAAAATCAATTTGGATATGACACAATATTGCACCATCAACAAAAGTATGACGCACACAGTATAGCATAACAGTAAATAGATGTTGTTGTTGTTGCAGGGTTTAACACCATTTTTCAGCACAAGATAGACTATACATGGTGGCCAGGATTAATAGCAGAGGAAGAACTCCAACCCACAAGAAGCTAATGACAAGTTTTCTCAGATACCTACACTAACTGAGCCTGGCAGAACCTGAAACTCGAACCCACGTAGACAGAGGTGATACAGCATAACAGTAAATGGAAATGATCTAATAGGAAATAATTCACTTGTATACTAGTAGAGTTGCCAATTATAGTGAATAAACTCAAATTATTAATTTAACAATTAACAGACAATAAACTGAGACCATTCATCATAAAAGGTTGTTTTCAGAACTGTCCAGCGGAATGAAAACAAAAAAGTTGTATTATTTTCTCTTTGTTTTCCATCTACCAATTTCAATTTCCAGTCATCACAGCCAATTTACTGACTTGTCTTATAAATAGGGGTTAACTGGAATTAGCTCAGTCAGTGGCATTCAAACTATTCAATCACAAAAAAAGACTAAGGTAAACACTAATGTTATTTATTTTATCTTCCCATGAGGACATGGATAAATCATTAATTGGTGACAAAGGTGTTTAGTTAATGGTCGTAGACAGCAAGATTATCCAAGTTTAATATTTGGTACTGATTACAGTGTTTGACAAATATTTCCGAGTCAAAACTCAGATCAGTTTCAGATAAAATATGAAATTCCTGTTAAAATTCAGGTGTAAGATTAAAAGTGAAACTATGTACGAATCGAATCGAAGAATGTTCCTGGAGATCAGGGTTTATGATGCTATGCTGAAATCATCAACAGAACAAGCCAGACTATGATCCACATACACATTTGGAAATGGCAGATTTCATCAATCAAAGAAAGACTATGAATATGATCTATATGTAAATTGTTCAAGTCCAAGTCTATGATGACTGTCAGGTCTAAGTCTATGCTGCTGGATAGAATATGATCTATATGTAAATTGTTCAAGTCCAAGTCTATGATGACTGTCAGGTCTAAGTCTATGCTGCTGGATAGAATATGATCTATATGTAAATTGTTCAAGTCCAAGTCTATGATGACTGTCAGGTCTAAGTCTATGCTGCTGGATAGAATATGATCTATATGTAAATTGTTCAAGTCCAAGTCTATGATGACTGTCAGGTCTAAGTCTATGCTGCTGAATAGAAATCATCAACTTATCAAACAGAATAGAGACTATGGTCTCTACAGGTACAATGTGCAATGCCAGAACTTAGTCTCTCCTACTGAACTGAAACCATCTGAAGAACAATAGAAACTATGATCTCAATGTGTGTAATGTAAAAATGGCAGGTCTAGGTCTATCCTACTGGAATAAAATCAACTGTAGATCAACAGAAACTATGATCTCAACATATACAAGGCATAATGGCAAATCTGAGTCCATGCCGCTTAACAATATTACCCATGCCCTAAATGTACTTTGTGTTGATGCTGCTGGACTGAGCTCATTAATATAGAATAGTGACAATTATCTGCAAGTACTCTATACAGTAGCACATTGGAGTTTATGCTAATGGATTGTAATTATCAACAATGGAGACCTTGATATCTACTGGTACACAATGGCAGTTACAAGTGTACCTAAGGACACAATTTGGGGATAAATGGGACTGTATGGTTTTTTCAAGTTTTGGAGTAATTTAATCAATTCTGTGGTAACAGATGCTGGAGGAAAGGACATCACTCAACAATGAATAAGCTCACATAAATATATTAGACCCACTGATTAGATAGGTGTTTACTTTTAAAGTATGACTAAATAATAACCCTCGCTGTATTGTATTTAACCCAATTCCATTATGTTTAGCATAATTTAGTGTAATTTCCAGTTTGCAAGGTTGATAACCATCTCTATAATAGAGTGTACAATCTGCAGTGTTATGTCAACTATGCCAACAAACACTCTTGCACATTCACTGGCAAGTGCTTTAATTGCTGATTGACCATTAACCTTTTCCAAGCAAGCTGTCACTGCCCTATTTCCAGAAGTTATCATTTGATAGTAAAATCGTATGAACTTGTATTTCAAAGCTTAAACATCAATATGTAAATATCTTTGTCTTGTAAGGCAATAATCAGTGAAAGCTCTTTATAATATATATATATAAATTTATATAGATAGATAGATATATAGATAGATATATATATATATATATATATATATATAGATGCAATAAACTGACGACCAACAGTAACTAACTAGCCTAAGTGCTTTCGACTCTTAATGAATCTTTTTCAAAGGCAAATACAAAACATATATACGACAAACAAATAAACACAAAAACATGTTTGTAAACCTCTACATTTCTATCTTCACATGTGCTAAAACTATAAATACAACCAGCTTGTATAGACTAGTTGCGGAAACTGAAAACGTTGTATAATTCCCTAAAAGTCTACAAGCCAAAGCGACATCTATTTTTACTTTGTGTACATATGTAACGCAGATTATATCCCGGATATTTGGTTCTATACCGGTTATTCTTATAGTAAAAATTGAAGGATAAGAAGATTTAGAAAATGTTAAATTCTACTAGTGCATAGTTTTCATTTTCTAGTCTTCTTGGTTTAGACCGCTTGGTTTCAATGTTCTAAGGCGGCGTATCCAGTATGATTCCTTTTCCTTCCTGGTTTCGGAACTCCAGCTGTGGTTGTTGGCAATAGCGATAAGTATTATATCACTGAAAGTGTGGCCAGGGGAGGAGAAGTGTTCTGCAACTGGGCTTCTGTACAGCTTCTTTGTCATCCAGTCAGATCTATGAAGGTTTATCCTTATGTGTAGCTTTTCAGTTTCTCCCACGTACTGAAGGCCACAGATCTTACATGTGATGAGATAAATCACATTCTCTGTTTTGCACTCGAAACCAACCGACAAACACCAGTATCTTCTCCCAACCAGCTGTCATCCAAAACACTGCATTAAGAACATTCCATATAGCCAGGCACTGAGGATACGCAGAATTTGCTCCGACGATGAAAGATTCCTAGAAAGGTCTGAAGAGCTGGCTAAACATTTAATTTACCGAGGCTACGACAAAGACCTGATTGCGGAGGCAATCCAAAGGGCCAAACAAACAAACCGTGATGACCTACTCAGATATGGACAGAAAGAAAAGGTTGATAGGATACCATTTATTCTGACCTATCACCCAGACAATCCCAAAGTAGGTAAAATCATCGCAAACCACTGGCCAACCGTGCAATCGTCAGACATACTAAACCTAATACTTCCGAACAAACCTGTAGTAGCTTACCGGAGACCAGGAGACCAAAAAACCTAAAGGACATCCTAGTCAGGGCCAAGCTAACAACAATCGCAAGTCAAAACCAACCTAGTCAATCTGGACCCTGTGGCGATAAAAGATGCAAAACCTGTCAACATATGATAGAGACCAAGACATTCACTAGCACAGTGACTAAAGAAAAACTAAACATACATGGTCCAAACAAAACGTGCAAAACAGAGAATGTGATTTATCTCATCACATGTAAGATCTGTGGCCTTCAGTACGTGGGAGAAACTGAAAAGCTACACATAAGGATAAACCTTCATAGATCTGATTGGATGACAAAAAAGCTGTACAGAAGCCCGGTCGCAGAACACTTCTCCTCCCCTGGCCACACTTTCAGTGATATAATACTTATCGCTATTGCCAACAACCACAGCTGGAGTTCCGAAACCAGGAAGGAAAAGGAATCATACTGGATACGCCGCCTTAGAACATTGAAACCAAGCGGTCTAAACCAAGAAGACTAGAAAATGAAAACTATGCACTAGTAGAATTTAACATTTTCTAAATCTTCTTATCCTTCAATTTTTACTATAAGAATAACCGGTATAGAACCAAATATCCGGGATATAATCTGCGTTACATATGTACACAAAGTAAAAATAGATGTCGCTTTGGCTTGTAGACTTTTAGGGAATTATACAACGTTTTCAGTTTCCGCAACTAGTCTATACAAGCTGGTTGTATTTATAGTTTTAGCACATGTGAAGATAGAAATGTAGAGGTTTACAAACGCAACGTTTTTGTGTTTATTTGTTTGTCGTAACTATGTTTTGTATTTGCCTTTGAAAAAGACTCATTAAGAGTCGAAAGCGCTTAGGCTAGTTAGTTACTAGTTTCGTACTGTTCGTCGTCAGTTTATTGCATCTATTTTAATTAATCCCTGACAAACGTGATCCCTTGGTGGATCCAGTACGCTTGAGAGGGTTGTTATTCGCCATATGATTTGTATTCTTTATATATATATATATATATCTATATATATATATATATATATATATATATATATATATATATATATAAATTTATATAGATAGATATATATTGGATGAAGACTTAAAATGCTATGTTTGCTTTATTTTTGTATAAAATCAGTTTGAAACTAGGAAAAAACCTGTCTTTGAGTAATAATGGCAGACATTACCGTGTCTTCAAAGTACCATTTCATTAGATTACATGTGTTTCATACATTGTTAGGTAAACAAATTAAAAAAAATACACTATTCAATTAAAGCAAAGTTGTGATAGAAGAGTTAATATAAAAACATGTCAGTTGAAAAATATGGGACAATCTTCTCTTGATCTATAATGTCAAGGTTACTTTCTAACATCACCTCACATTTTGATGGTTACATGAAGAAAATCCTTCTTCCTAATAATGGATACATACCATACTTGGCAACATATGTTCTGGACTGTTGATTTTGTTGAAAAAAAAGGATATAGTTCATTCAACATCTTAACTAGCTAATGTTTTGATATGTTAACCCTATCGATACCTTGATGGATCAAGCAGATATTACAGTGCTTTGTTCTAGCAACTATACCTTAGTATATAAACCAAATAATCAAAAGCATGTAACAGTGGCACTGTTGTATATCGCTGAAGATCGTTGGGGCAAT